>CABFNO020001436.1:0-421351 GCA_902006505.2 Clonostachys byssicola | reverse complement strand
AAGTATAAGTTAATATTCTTATACTATATATTCTTCTATCTTTATAAAATACTTTATATATTTAGTAGGAATAGTATAAATAACTAGTATTTAGTAATTCCTATATAAAAATACTAAATACTTAGTTTTCTATATTAGATATATACTATAACTATTATAAAAGTATAATACTTATATAATATTATTATAATTAAAGTAATTCTATTTAAGTATTAGTATATTATTAGAGTATAAGAATATCTTCTTAGTTAATTTTATCTATTCTAGTAGTTTATATAAGAAAATAACCTAAAGTAGTATAAGTAAGGTATTACTAAGTTCCTCTAAATCTATATTATACTAACTATTAAGTACTTTTAATCTAACTATTCTAATCCTAATAGTATTTATAGACTTAGTATTCTTTTTATTCTCTATCTTTCTAGAAATAAGCTTCTATTTAAAGTTTTTTAGTACCTTATAGGATTATATAATATAACCTATCTTATTATAATTAAAGTATTTTTATTTTTCTATCTTTTTATAAATAGTATCTAATTCTATAGATCCTAGTATAATCCTATATAATATTTATAAGGTCTTTCTATTATACTAATATCTAAAGATATTTAGCCTATAAGTTTCTCTTAGGATCTAATATTATCTATATTATTCTTCTTATTAGTTATTAATTTTAATAGCTATACTAATATAATCTTATAGAATAGCAGGATAGTTTTATAGATTAATAATATCTTTAACCTCCTCCTTAAATCCTTTATAAAAATAACTTATTAGATAGAATTACTTCTATTCTAGTTCTATAATAATATACTTAAAGGAGGTAATATAATAAATAGTAGATTTAGTTTATTTAAGCTTATATAGCTTTTCTTTAGTAATTCTTTTCTTATTAATAATACTAAAAACTTATATAAATTTTTATTTAAACTATAAAAAACTATCTAAGATTTATATAAAAGCTTTAGTAGATTCTCTATCTAGATATTTCTCTATATTAGCTATAAACTAGTTTATAGCTATTTCTTTAAGTCTTCTAAAAATATATTCTACTTTCTATTATTTAATAGTAAGTATAATAGGAAATATTTAGTAGTATATATATAGCTTATTAATAAATATTTTTAATTTATTCTAAATTCTATTAAATATAGGAATAAGTAGTAGTTTTAAAGTTATATCTAGCTCTTATCTAGTAATAGTAATAGTACTTTTAGTATCTATAGTATTAATAATAATCTTTTATATAGATACTTACTTTATACTATTCTTACTAATATTAGTTATAATTTTTTAAAGTTTAGCTATTTTCTTTTTAAGATTTTTATTATACTTATTAGCCTACTTAAGTATATTCTATATATCTTCTATACTTTATTTAAGTACTTATAGTTTATCCTCCTTAGAGATATTAGCTCCCCCTATAGAGATATCCTTAAATAGAGATTAAGTATTTTATTTTATAAGTAGGAAATTATTTAGAACTATAATAACTTTAAGTTTACTATTATATCTCTTAGTAGATAACTTAGTAAGCTATTAATATATAATAAATAGTATACTTAAGGGCTATAGAGTAGCTTAAAAGTAATTAAATATCTTTATTTAGTAATAATTATTCTAAAGAGAAAGGGATAATAGCTTTATTACTTAGAAGTTAATTAATAAATTAAATAATAGGTTAACTTATAGTAGTATATATAAATTAATATTTATTTATTAATAGCTATTAAGTTAGTAATCTATCTAGAAATAATTATATATATATATAATAGAGTACTTAGTAATTTCTTTAAGTATTTAGAGCTAAATATCTCCTACTTAGTACTAATTACCTTATCTTAGTATCTGAGTATATTATATAACCTATACCTAACTTAGCCTAGGGCCAGCCTATAACCAGGGTGTAATATATAGTTATAAGAGGAAGCTATCTAAAGTAGAGCTTAATAAACTAGAGGACCTCTATAATAAGGAAAGCTTTAAGGTAAAGTAGCTACCTTAGGCTAGTACTATAGCTAAAGCTAGTATTAATATAGATACCTCTGATTATATAATTAGTTAGATAGTAGTTATATAGAGTCTTTATAAGTAGCTTACTATAGAGATTACTTATAAGAGTAAAGTAGAAAGTAATTACTAGGTTATATATACTAAGAAAGCCCTCTCTTTTAGGCCTAAGTAAGAGAACTAGTATAATATATTATTCTTAGATAAGTACTACTTTAGCTATAGAGACCCGGGTAGGACCTAGGTTACTAGGAAGAGTAGTATCTAAATTAAATCTTTAAATCTTTAAGAGTAAAAGTAGCTTAAAGAGGGTAAAAAGAAATAGATATATTACTAGATAGCTATAGGTTATAATTTTAAGAGCTCTTTAATCTGGTATAATACTAGTAACTATAATAGTAAGATAACCTAAGCTATATATAAAAAGGAGATATTAGAGCTATATATTAAGAGATAGATAATAGAGGGCTATAAGTTTATCTTAGAAGAAGATAGTAATAGTAGCTATAGGCTGGATAAATCTAACCCTATATAGGTCTGAAAGGAAAAGTATAATTTTAAGTACTATTTTAATTACCCTTTAAGTCTAGATCTCTCTCTAATTAAGAACTACTAGTATATACTAAAGGAATATATATAAAAATATATATATTAGGATAATAAAACCTTTAAGGAGCTAGCTAAAGAGGGCTAGAAGGAGCTATTATAAGAGATAATAAATAGGTAGATAGATTTAATACTGAAGAGGCTATAGTATATAATTAATATAAAGGGAAAAATAACTGGTTAGTAGAGAGTAAAATAGCTATCTGAATTTACTAGTAAATTAGCTATTGTATTGGATAAGGGGTGTGTATGTAGGTGTGAGCGATTTTGGAGTCTCATCCTTTTTATAACCCGGTTGGGTGGTTAATCCGCAACCAGTGACATCTTGATAACCAAGCAGCGTATAGACCAGGGTCAAGGTTAATATTATTCAGCATGATCGTCTCGCTCAGGTATATAACCATGATCCGCTTCATCCGAAAACAGAATAACAAACAAAACCATCTTACTCCGAACTGACGCATTTCCATTTACGAAATCGCAGCTAGAACAACCAACCAAGTCTCTAATAATACATCATATACAGCAGACATGGCGGACCTTGGCACCATTAGGAGCGCCATCGAGGCCACTATGCGGGACTTCTTCCTCTCATACGAAGACGGCTCTGCCGCCAACAGCACCAGCCCAATGAGCCGCACCTTGACACCGGACTGCACTCGTACAGTGCTGCCAGAATCCTTTTTCAGAACCCGTGGCCTTGGCAATGTCTTCAACAACGCAGAGTACGAACAAATCCTCGTTGGTGACATCACGGTCGCTCGAATGAAGCGACACACCATGTCCAATGTGGTCATTGACTCGGAGAGCCGAAAGTCGGCAGCCACGAGCGTCTTGGATCTCGAATTCAAGGACGGCGACGCAACGGCGATGGAACTAACATGGACTTTTGACTTCAATGAGGACGGGTCAGCTATCAAGAGAGTCGTTGAGTTTGTGGATCCAGTTGCGCTTCTCAAGCTGTTGGAAAAGCGCAAAGCGGTTGGAGTTTGAATCTAGCAAAGAGAACACAGGTATCAACTCTCGAGGACGCAGCTTTTTTCTCTAATTCTTAAATCATATTGGACTGAAAGCCTTTCCATAACTGAAGGTATATCCGCCTGCATGCTGGCCGTACGCGTGAATAACCTTTTGCCCGCCAACTGTTGCGGCTTCGACTCTTACTCCACCGTCCTTGCGAATCTTGCAGGATACCCAAGTGGCATGATCTGGTACCAAGCCGGCCTTCTTGAGATCGGTCGAAGGTAACACGTCGGGTTGTTTCTCATGTGCGCGGTCAAGGATTTGGGAAAATGAGTGTTAGTGCTCTCATATAGCCACAAAACGCTTCAACTAGCTTACCATTTGCCTCTTATCATCATAAGCATTGATATCGTCAGACCCGGGCTTGTTGGCGCCTCCGAAATACACCTCGCCATCCAAATGGGAGAAGGCCGTGGTGTAATAGTTATCTCCTCGTCCGTAGCCCTCGCGGTATGTCGGGTACTTGAAAATGGCGGACTGGAGACGAATGGGTTGGACCTTTGAGTGCTTGATATCGGCAAGTGTTCTGGCGTCCAGACCGGCAGCGTTGATGAGGATATAAGGGCCTAACCCTTCCAGATCCTTCAGCGATCCACAACAGACTCGCTTAAACTGCACACCTGCTGCTCGAACCTGCCTCACATTCACGGCAGAAAGATGGGCGGTGTAATCACGACGGTCTCATACGTCATGCCGGATTTTGACGCCTCAGGCATATCGCTCTTAAGGTAGACAGCCACCGGAAGCCTGTCACTTTGCCCTGATACCAGACTTGGTCAGGAGAACCCGTGTCCATGATCTCCCGCATTCGAATCTTTCAAACGCTGGATTCTAGATGTCGCTCGGCCAGCTGGCGAAGGCCAACCAACCCGTCTAAGTGCAACTTCTGCACATACGCGGCTGTATCATGGGTACCGAGCCAGCACGTCGCTGCCCAGGGACTTGCCCAGGGACTTGCCCAATTCTTGCTCTGGGCATCTCCAGGGAGGTGCTGACCCAGATCGTGGTCTGGCAGTCTTTGGGCAATTGACTGGCAATCGCCATGTTCTGGAGGTTTGGGGCTTAAGGGGCTGTCTAGATTTGTAGCGCCTTCTTCAGCCCGTTTTGGCGACCTGAGCTGCCAAAAGCGTGCAAATTTACCGCATCTACGACCACAACACCACATGAGTTCGGAATTGCATGCACTCAAGGAAGGAATATCGCATTTAAATTATCTATGACTTGGCTTACTTTTCTTACAAACTACTGGCCTTGAATGTACTCTTGGAGTTGATGTAAATGGGCGAGGTGTCTCCACAAATATATGTGGATACATATGCGGGAGGCACACCAAGTTTTCAAAAACCGAGCGTTCGAGAGCAAAATGTTGAGGTTCGGTGGTATAGGGTAGGTCAAGATTCTACTGCTTGCCCTAGTAACACCACCAGCCGAAGGCTCCAGCCATAAGTAGAGTTCCTTAATTCTAGCCTCGATATACGCTCTTCTTCCTTAATCTAGTTAATTCACCTCAAATCTTGCTATCTCTCAAATCCTCATTTAAGACCAAAATCCAACACTATCATTGCCATGGTTTAGCAGACTCGAGGTATCGTTCACCCCGGTAAGATCCGTTGAATCGGCTCAACCATATTTGGTCGCTTGTTGGTATGTGGACTTACAAAAGGGTTGAGTATCGGTAAATTGCGAGTTACGTGTTTTCTTCTCGTGATCATGGTGGCAACTTTGTTTTAGGAATCCATTGGGAATCAAATGGTCTTTTAAATCATTGTGCCGATTTACTATGCCTATGGAGTACATACTTTCTCACGGATTATGCTCTATTTCGTCCCCAATACTTGAAATCATGATCTACTCTTGAACTGTTTCAAAGCTGATCTCGAGCCCATGTCCCAAGGGACTAGTTAGATAAGCATCAATCAAAGTCAGGTCTCCATGGTCTTGTATCGTCGTGGTGAAAATTACTTAAACACTTCTCGCATTGTGCTTCATCGCTGCGAGGATAAGTCAGTCATCGGCCATACAAAGGTGAGAAGCTCAGTGCAACTTACAAAAACATGCGAAGTTGCTCTCTATCCCGCTGCCAAGGGCCTAAAAGTAGCGGCATCTCGCTCAGCTGCACCTTGCTTGCATTGATCCACTAGTTCGGGGAAGATCTCAGTGGTTCATTGAAGAGCGTAAGTGTAGCATTGGCTGGGATGTTGTCGTGGCCTTCTAGTCTGCAGTGTCTGGGCACGAGCCCGGGCTGGCCTCCGAGGACAAATGAGTATAGTCCATGGACTGCCTCCCGTTGGGCCAGTAGGGACATTCATCCGCGTCCATGGGAGACTCGCCAGTCGCCCGGGGGAACTTCAAGAGGGGTTCGAGCTCCTCTCCGAGCTTCTTCTGGGGCTCGTGGTGGGCATACGCAACAATATTCCCGCTGGTATCATGCGCGGGCGAATTGTCCGTAAACATGTCGCATAGGATCCCGAAGCGGCTGCCATAGCTCTCTTCCTTGTCACTTATCTCCTTAACTTTGAGCGGGCCCGGGGCGGTAAGGGCACTGAGGACGGGCGACTTGAAGGGGATGTTGGCGGTGATAGGCTTGCGTGTGAAGGGATTGTATGGGCAGTAGGCTGCGTCATCCTCGAAGGTGAAGAGATTGTCGGCACTGCAGGATCCATGGTGTGAGCGGGCTATCGGTGGAAGGGATGGGGAACCATACGTACCCGTAGATGGGATAACCTGGAATATACCCATATTTGGGAACACGTGCATTGGGATCGCGCAGATACAAAGGCTTGAACGCTTCCTCAATCCCACCGACGCTTAAAAGTCTCGGAGTCAAGCGCAGAACCACGCCTTTGGCCAGGTGATTCTGGTGAAGAATGCGGCTTTCATCGTAGAAGTACTTGACACACCAGAACCAGAAGGGAGCGATGTGGCATGACCAATGAGGCGCCCGGTAATTGCTCAAGTTAGATACAAAGGCAGGGAAGATGATGAACTTGTAGAAGAGTAGGACAGCGCATAGTGAAATGCCCACGATGAGGGCGGTTGGTGAGAGAAGCATCACCATGAAGGCGGTTAGAGAGAGAATCATGGCGAGAAGAATTGCGAAGCAGCGTGCTACTTGACAAAACCAAGACGTTGGATGGGCTCTCGCGATGATAAGGTAGTAGACTGGATGGATTCCAGCCTCGATGATATGTAGGTAGTTTCTGAGGGTTTTCACGCTCGAATGGTGTGCGTTTGTTGGTGTTGAGGGGAGAATGATGGAGCTTCACACTGTGCGGCTACTCACCAAAATACCGGCCTCTACGCGGGTGAGGGGCGTTTTCAAACAGTGGTCTAACAGTGGTCTAGAAGGTATTGGAAGCCTGATATGTAAGGTACAAAATACAGCGCCTTCGGGGTGACGCGTATGTACCTACCTACATACCTAGGTATATACCGGTGTTTAGTAACCTAACGCTCCTTCCTCAACTGAAAGTATTCCTTCCTTTACAAGATATTCTCTGACAGTCTGAAGACATCCTTACAGCAGAGCCACAGCAGAGTTACAGCAGGAACAGACTTACAAGCAAGTACTATATTCAAGTGATACGAGCATACCTACATATGCTCGTGTTGAAAAACACCTCTGTCTGAAAACCCCCTGATACAGGTAGATAAAATAGGCATCTCCTGAGGGGCTAGTCAAAACGCCTAAAGTGGAAGGCACCCAGCCACGTCATCAACAGAGATCGACCCCGTCCGATCAGAGAAGGCTGCTTGGAAAATTGTTCGTTGTGCACTAGGTCCCTAGCCAAGATTTACGAGTTACCTCATCAGTTTACATACTGGCTAGGCAATTCTGCCACAAGAGCGTTGCCGGACTTCTACGCTGGCTGTTAGGTGGAGGAAGCTTGGGGAAATAGCTCAGTAGCGTGCCAGTCGGGCTATTTATGATTAAGACGGGTAAACAAACGGTTGGTTTCTTCCCCCAATCCTGGCTTATCACAGTCAGTAAAGTGTGGCTTCCGATTGAGGTTAAACAACATGGCACAACACGCCCTAACGATGGGGCTCTTCGGACTCTCAAAAGAAGATCGCCGTAATTGATGGTACTGGTGAGCGACGAAATGTCCTTTCCTGTCCCTGGATGTAGGATTGGAGGAGTAACTGACCAACAGGCCACATACAAGGAAAGCTTGGAGGTTTCGTCGCATTCTCACTCCATGATAGCCCCTTGTTCCATGGCCGTGTCGCCACTCGAGATGCGTTCGGTCCTAGAGCATACAGAATAGCAAACCTTTAAACTCATCATTCGGGGTGATTCTATTCCGATCAAGATAGTTTCCTTTTAGAGGCGGGGGAGGTGATTTGAGTACCAGCGAGGAGGTGATTTAAGTACCAGAGAGGTGGTAATGTCACATCACTTGAAATAGAGAAATTCACCTCAACTAAAGGGGGAGTGGTGCGCTGTGAGTCTATCCAACTAATCCTCCTATTTGAGATCATTTCCCATCTAGTCGACTTATTTTGAGCCACATGTGGCGTTGATCGAGACATATATAAATTTAGAATCCGTTGCATAGTGCTCAGTGGCGTTGGTAAGATCCTGCCTTGAGTCTTTAAAACATGGGAGGGATTGAGCAGTGTGGCAACAACAACCAGAGGCGAGCTGAAGACTTGTGGGTTGAGCGGTCCATGTCTCATCTCATCCAAGAAGGAGCCGCGCGGTTCTCCTATACCTTCATGTCTCGTGGAACGTGTAAGAAACAATTAGGCGAACTGACAGAGCTCTCGGTGCCGTTAAAACCCATTTAAGACCGGCTCGCTTACTGCCACATAGTTGATTCGCCTAGAGAAGAGTCCGGAAGTTACTTATCAGAGTTAGATCTTGCAAAGTCCTGTTCCACTTCTGGACAAAGCAAAAGTACCAAGAATACGCCCGCGAGGGTGACAGAATATTACAGCCAAATAAAAGGCATAGAGAAGGTACAGTGTAATGTTAAGCCCCTGTGGCTGATGCTAATTTAGACGAATTAGGAAGGTTGGCGCGCGTTTAGCACTCTCGACGATCGTAGGGGTAGGGAGGGGGCAAAGGGACCGAGTTGGGTGAACACTTCCCGTGAGCTGTCCTTTACTCGCCTGACGCGCCTATGGTCGTCCTCTCCCGCTTGCCACTTATTGGGACTTCGGTCTTTGATACAGAGTAGGTGGCTGACAGGCTGCCGTTGGGCAGATTAGCCTGTGTCCATAATTATACGCGAATAGGCACCATGAAGGGGGAATCTCCACTGAGACCAGGGATGGATGCGATTGGAAGACAGGGATCGGGGTTCCAAGTTGGCTTCCGGCCGAATAGTTTACAGCTATATCAACCGCATGTGTCTGGACTTTAGATTGGAGGCTGCTAGAATAACGGTAAGGTGTACGTGGGCAGGTGAAGACAGAATCTTTCGACCCTCATACGACCAACAACGACCTTGCGTGACGAGCAAACCTGAACTAGGTCAGGATCTTTGGTATTCCAGCCCTACTTTGAGTTGTGAAAAGGCGGGCAGTCAAATCCCTGCTAGCCCGGCAGTGCCGTGTGAGTCCCACCCTCTTGGACAGGGGAGCGAAGAGGGCCAGCTACAAGTCTCCGAGAAGTGATATTGATCCAGTATTGAACTAGTGATATATGCCCGACGAACAAGGTTATTCTGTTGGTGGTTCTTCATATAAACACCTGTCCAGACGTTCATTTATACATAGGACCAAAGTACGTTGCTGAGACGACAGGTGAAGCAAGGATATAAGACTCTCAACGACTTCAACTCAAAATGCCTGGCGTTCCTACATCTAGAGCATGCCAGCGGTGCAAAGCTAGAAGAATAAAGGTATAGAACCTCGGGTTTCCCCTCTGATTCACTTAGCACCTCTACTTATTCAATATTGAAACCGACGCTGACATTGGTCATTGATTGGCATAGTGTGATCAGAACTGGCCCACCTGTACACCTTGCAAGCTCAAGCATTTTGAGTGCCCGGGAGCTTCGTCCCTCATAAAATTCATTGATAGTGGTCCACAAAGCCATAGTCGGGCTTCATCTCGCATGCCTTCTCCAACTCACAGCAGCGCATCCGGTGGCTGCAGCCCTCCAGGGAAAGACGAAGGGCCAATGCCGTCTGAGCAGGGGAGTCACACCGTCATGCCTCCGTCCTCTCCTTCTGTTCCTCGAAACAAGCCGACCACTGTTGCAGACCGCGTTGCCAGCCGTTTAGTCGCGCAGTTAGAGTCGTGTCCAGAATTAGTCAAGGTGTTCCAGATGGGGTATCTCAAGTATCTCCCCCCCTTGTTGTCACGGAGCCCAAGTCTTCGCGACACAGTGTCACTGTTCTGCACCGCTTGGGCAGGATATCGCCGGCGGCAGCCGGCAGGAGACTTCATGTCTATGGAGGCGTATGGCAAGGCCTTGCGAAGTTTGCGCCGATGCCTGGATGGCGATAATACATGTAGTATGGAGACACTGGCAGCCATCACGCTTCTTGAGCGATCAGAGGCTCTTTTTGACCGAGAGAGAAAACCGTTCCAGATATCCCACACTGAAGGGATTCTAGGGTTGATTCAACGCCACGGCCCGCCGAACCGGGAGGACAAACTACATTCGGGTCTCATATTCGATAATATGGCAGGCTTGGTACGTTGGGAGACGAAGAATACACACCAAACAGAGTCACTAGACGACTAACAAGTGGTATAGATCACCTACTGGTTGGCAAATGGTGGGCACAACTTTCTAGTTGACTCTCCGTGGAGAGAAGCAATAGAGGATACAGCAGCCGAGTTCCTAGAACCAGGAATCAGGCAATCCGCCATGCCGGCAGTCAGCTTCACAAGCACACTGTATGCGCGGTGGCCTCGATATCTCAGAGGCGCACAAACTATCTACACCGATCCCATACCCAGTAAGGAGCTTCAACTATTTACAGTGGCATTCATCGATGAACTGAGCGAAGCCGAGGTTGAGGCCCGCTTCATATTCGGGGACGTCATGTCCAAGGCCTTCGAAGTAGGAGAGATTCGAGAACTACCAGACGCGGCGGCTATTTCAGGCCGTAGTTATCATTTAACGGCCGTCTTCTTCGGACAATCTCTCTTGGAGCTACTGTGGTTACGGCTGGCTCTGCTCCGGATGCTCTATGAACTGATGGTTCTCAGAAACCCAGCTCAGGCGCAGGTATATGGGGCGGAGTACCGGGCATTGTGCCTCGAAACATGGAAGTTTATTCCATTTGTGTATGGTCTGGATCCCCTGATTGCAACGTGGTCACTTACACCGTTCACACTGGCATTTGAAGGGGCAGAGGGGTTCGAGAGAGAGTACCTCCTGAAGATGGTCATCGAGGCGGATAGCTACAGGCAAAGCTTCCCTCGCAATCATGGGCTTCTAGCATCGACCTTGGTGCATCACGCGATGATTCTGACAGGTAGGTTGCCATGGCCCTAAATTAATAGGCTACAGGGGTCGCACGGGAGGTCTCACCCACGGAGATGAGGGTGCGTAATACGTTTCTTGCTGGCATGGAGACAACAGAGAAACAGATACCAAGTCACAAAAATACTACTGAAGGATGGGGCAACGGGAAATCAGCGTTCGTTCTTCTTCAATCAATTACTCGTTGAACTCTGAAAAGTCGGCATAAACCAGCGTGTGCTCAACTAACACAGCCCATGAGAGTTCTGGCTGTGATATCGTAGGATGTACCAAAGGAACTTCGGGGATAGGTGGATACGGGAAGAGGACTTCGGTAACCCAGCAAACTACAGGTGGTTGGCAGAGCTTTATCCGAAGTGGGCGAGGTATTCCTCGAGATGCAGCAATAGAACCAAAGTTCCTGCATGGCTTCAGCTCAAAGTAGGGGCAGACAGGCCCGTTCGAAGGCACATCAGGCTGGAGTTTGAGTTGAGGCTGGAAGTGAGGGCGCGAGCCACCGCCAGCTTGGGGGCAGGAGCGGAGCGCGTGGTGCATGTAGGGACCTCCAACGGATTCTACCTATGGCTAGGTAGGTACCTAGATTTAGGGACTTTGACCGCTAGAGCTTAGTGGAGGCTCCCGCTGTATTATGCGCCTTAACAGCGCCATGGTGCTGGAGCTTAGCTGCCGCTCGTCTGAAACCATGCAAGCGATTCGATTCAGCGGGTTTCCGCAAGTCCACAGGCAGCACAGGTCATTCATGTTGGCCCACCCAAGCCCACCCTCCTGCATCAACCAACAGCCCACGGCACAGTGGATTCGACCAACAAACGAGAGCGAAGAGCAAATCGAACCGCGTACACCGATCCATGCAATCTGACACACACGTACATACGCCGTAGCAGGGCATCAGCCGATCCGCCAAGCATACAACGGGACAGGAGTGGGATGTTCACATCCATAAGAGCGAAGGCAACTGACGCGCAGATGCATGCCGTCATCACCACGGTAGTTCTCATTCAATCAATTGTATCGCAAGATAGACAAGGAGAACATTGGCGACGGACCATACAAACCCCCCTGGAACCCGGGATTCAAAGAAGACGCCATTTCCCCGCGCCGTTGACCGACTGAGACATCGTCCGATCAAAGCATGCCACCATGATTTGAAAGCGTTAGGAGGCGGCCGCCGTTGCCACATCCGTTTCCTCGCCAAAAGCCCGTCAAAGTCAATATGCCCCCTGGGAATCGCAGTCTCAACCCGCTCTTCGACGCAAAGGGTTCTGTCCAGCAGCCTTGCGAAGGCCGATCACCCTCCCAGTCGGTACCTCTCCTCATACATACACCACTGTTATCTTCTGCATAAGGCCAACGTTACCTTGCACAGTCGCGGCCTCAGAGAGGCGGCCGTCTCTACATGCTTGCACCCCATGCCGCTTACTCTGAAACTGAGCCTTTGTTCCCCCCTGCATCAGCGACCACATGTCTTACACCTCTGCGCACTCTACATCCCGCCTGATGGTCTGACTGCAGCCGCAGACACACTAGGAAGCTGCTCTCTAATCTCCGTCCTACACCATTCATGCTACAGTGGCCGTCAACGCTCTTGGGAGCAGCTAAAATCACATGAGAATGTGAGTACCAGAGATCTGTAGTTTGGCAGAAGCACCGTTATTACTGCTGTATTTTGGCAGACACGTGCTCTATGATTCACACCAACTAACATAAAGATTTACTGGATGAAACTGGCTATTGGATACCTTCGCAACAATATCTAATTGTAAAAAAGCTCCAAGTCACATCAATCAGTCATCACACAATATGGCAAGAGAGTTATTCAAGTCACAAAGACTTCGATCAACGCAAGTCAGTTGAGAAGCATCCAACACAACTTAGCTCTTACTCTGGGGGAGAGAGGCTTCTTGATGACCTCGGGGTCGAAAAGACGACCATCACGGGGCAGGGGCTGCATTAGTTTTCAAAGTCATGGCAAACGGCGATGATGACACTGGTTACCTTGGCGTAAAACCACGTATCAAGATTGGTGAAACGGACGCCACAAGAAGCTATCTCCAGAGCACACCGCGAGCTGGGGGACCTCTTAGAAGCAACCTTTACTAGTCGCTTATTCATCAATCATCTCCATCACCTACCACCGTACTGGCCGCAGTAATCCCTTCAAAGATGACTCGATGACAGTCCTACTATGGATATAACTTACACCCACCAACTTCAAAGCCCGTCCAAATAATACATGATTCAAGAAGGTTATTGTTCCATATGTCAGCTCATCAGGAGTAGCAACGGCTAGACCCTCCTGCTTCTGGAACTTTACCAAAAGTCCATCTTGAGCACTCGGTATATTTCCAAACAAGGAAATCTGGCAGTTGCCGGTAAGTCTACTGACGTATCTTCGGCCACTCCTTTTTCTCATTTTGATTTAGGTTGGTTCTCCGGTCCATGTGCCCTTGTCTAGCTGAGACTCACAGCCTGAAACGGAACCTCTGGAATCGAACATATAGCCTGGTCTGATGATCTAAAACAGTGCTTAACCAGATAAGCAAGCCCAACAAAGTGATCGAGACACACCAATCACCAATTATTACCTATGTCAGTGGCGCAGATCCTCCGCAGGCATCGGTGCAGTCGTGTCTATTACCTCAAGACCCAGTTGACAAGCGCATGATCAGTCTCAGACTTCCATGGTGCCCGCCTTAGATCCATCGCTTGCCGGTCGCGCTAGCATTTGATCTCAGTCAAGGCGACGTCCTGAGAATGGCTGGTAAACTACCACCAGATCCACTAGACGACTATCTAAATTCTTATTGCGGGCTAATACAAGGATCTACCACGAAGGAGCATACTAAAATATCTCTACCCAGACCATCGCAAAGGGGAGGCCCGCTTCTGAGAGGATGAAAGTTCAGAATTAGTATAACAGGGGGATTAGACCATTCAACTTCCCAGCTAACTGATTCTCTATTCCTAAACAGACCAGAGACGAGAGTCGCTGGCTGTCTGGCCGCGACAGCATTATCAACGCTACTTTCTTCAGGTTCAGCAGCCGTCCTTATTTTTGTCAGCGAAGAAGAAGAAGCACTTTGGCCTATCTTGTTATGCTATTAGCAGCGGTTGGAAGCGACAGCCATGTGCCTGAACACTCACCTCCAGGGCTGAAATGTCGCCTATTCGGTCCCATGCCCCGGTCGATTGTCTGATGTCAAGGTAGGAAGGGAATATTTCTTTGGTGTTACGCGTAAGTACTCCTGGAACAAAGTCTACGACCCCTCTAAATCAGAAAGACCTACATTTTGCTAATATGATAGCAGCGACATGTACAACCATGAGCGTGGTGTTTCTCCACGGTGTTGGAGTGATGTCGCAGCTCTGTCAATCAATTCACTATCGTGAAACGCGCGCTACATCGAATTCGATATGACGGAGTTTGGAGGGCAATTTTAGATCACTGACAATCCATTGTCTATGAACACGCAAGCCGGAAGTGCCCGGCTCACCGCACTTCACTGCTGTTCTATGCGTCAAACGGTCCTTGATGACGAGTTGATCCTTGTCATAAAATGTGATATGAAAATGATATTGACAAGTCAACTCATTTTAGGCAGTCTAACGTCACAATAAAAGCTAATTACTTGAACGTAATTCCCTCATATGAATACGGCACAGACTCATGCTTGACGTCAACGCACAGGTTCTTCGGCAGCTCCAGAGCATGCTCTGGCTGGGGATCGAAATACTGGTTCCTCTGCATCCGACGCCAGCAGCGCTTTGGTCGAAGAAGGATGCCTACAGCACGCAGTAACCTAGGCCAAATCAAATAAGGGGGGCTTGTCTAATCAGAAACAACTCGAGTTGGATAGCCATTTCCTTGTCATATTGCCTACTGCAAGGTTACGTGTGCCATTGCCTACGGCTGAGACTGGTCTCCACTCCCTTCAGAAGGAGTTATTGATGCATGTCTCACATCTTCAGCTGGCTGAGATAATGGGCCGCATCAATCTCACCGAAGCTGCATGTTGGTTGGTCTGACTGCTCTTCAGCTCGTCATAAAACATGCAATCCCCGCACCTCGCAAGGCTTTCCATGTTTTGTCTCTCTCAACAACCATCCCACCGCCAAAAAGCCGATAATTTCTGCCCTACCGTTGCCAGCCAACTGTGCCTGATAGTCCTGCCTTTGTGCCCAACCAAGGCCCGTGTCACATTGACTTCTTCTATTTGAGCCGACCTCTCCGCGATCCCGTCGCAGTCTCTTCTTCATTCTCTAATTTCTTTGTCCGGTCGCAGTGCTCAACTTCATCTATCTTTCCAACCCAGAACACTACTTCTTTCCTGTCTCATTGCCATCATGACCAAAACAGGAGGTGCCAATATCCTCGAGGCTGAGTTTCTCTTCCTCACGATCATGGATGCATTGTCTGCCGATGCAGTCTATGAAGATACCTTCGAGAAAAACCAGCTCGACCTAATGAAAATCCGCTTCATGCGGTGCTGCCGCCTTCTGGGGCTCTCCCGTCTTGAGGCGCCATACGTCCAGGTACCCCTGAGCGATGCAGACTCGGTCAAGGCCTCTCAACGAGTGTCCGAATTGAAGACAGCCCTCGATCAGAGCGGCACCTTTGTCCCTGCCAACAACAGGGAAGCCCATGTCGACTCCGACCCCGACTCTCTCAGAGGGTGGCTGGTCAACTTCCAGCGCAGCTATCGATGGAAATTCAATGTCGAGCATACGTATCCGGTCTTGAAGTGGGTGCCAAAAGATGACGACCACATTCAGACGATGCGCAGCAGCTTTAATGATTGCATCATTGTTCTTGAGAAGCTCGTTGGACATGACATTATATCTCTCGCCAGGCAGGACGCCATTGAGTTCGTCAAAGCACCGTCCCAGGCTAGCCTGATGGAGGCTGTAAAGACCACTGATCTCATGCTATTCAGCTTCTTGCAGGAGGAGCAGATGAAGCCGCAGCAGAAGAAGGAGGTGGATAGCCACGAGGGGCAGCATGACCCGGAGCAGCGCCAGGAACTCCTAAAGCGAGAGGCGGGCAAACTGCGGAGCAAGCTGGCCGGAATACGGTCCGAGCAGTCCAAGAGGAATCACGCCTATTCTTTGGCCCAGACCGAGCTGAGGATAAACCTGGGTACGAACAATCGAGATTATAATCATTTTGTGGCCGGGCTAAAGAGAGATCAAGCTGCGACCGATCGGAACTACCGTCAGGGGCAGGCCCGCCTACAAAGACAACAAATCACGAGTGACGGGGCGCTCACCGAACAGGAGGAGAGACTACGGACCGAGCTGGCACGAAGAGATCAGGAGCATGTTCTACAGATGACCGCGCTACAGACTGCCTTTGAACAGCAAGAGGCCGACCTGCAGAGCAAGCTTGCCCAACAAAAGTCAGAGCTACAGAAAGAGCCTGGCCAGCGAAAGCCATACCTGCGCATGCTCGATGCAGATCGGCTCTACACCGAGAAGATCATGGAGCTGCGAGCGCAGTATCTCCAGGAAACGCAAGGGCTGCGGGAACAGCAGGTCATGATGACACAGGAATATTTCAGGGAGATGCTCGAGCTGCAGAACCAGCATGCCGAGCGGGAGGACGCACAGTTGAAGAGGCAGTTTATCCTGCGGCAGCAGGAACATTCTCGGCGGCTAGCCGCCTGGCAGAAGAAGCATGCCCTGCGGCAGTACGAGCTGGAGCAGGTGGCGGTCAAACGAGACCTGGATCGTTCCCAATGGCACACGGCCAAGCAGCTGGAGCTGGAGAAGCTGGAGAGTCAACTGCAGCGAATTCGCGAGCAGATGACGCCAGAGACGAGGCGAGAGATGGAGAATCGAGCCAGCGGTTCCCAGGATCCCAACTCCATCCCCATCTACATATCGATCGCAGATATGAAGGCCAAAAAGGCTGCCAAGGCTGCCGCGGCTGCCGAAGCCAGCAGGGCCGGTGCGGCCGGTGCACCAAATACATCGAGCACAACCAGTTCACTCACCAACCCTCAGAGCCCACCCAACGCACCTAGGGGGCCGAGGGGACATGTAGCTCCTGTTGGTCCTAGGGGCCCTAGCACACCTACACCCCACCCACAGGGTAAGTCTCGCTCTTTTCTCTCTGGCAACGTAATAGCTGATAACATCGCTGCAGCGGACGACTCGACCACCCTCGTTGGGAATGATCAGTCTCGTCTTGTGATCCGTAATCTTGTCATCGACGATTCAAAGATCATATCAAAGCCTAACGCTTGAAGGCGAGAAGGGGATCTGTAATCGAAGCCGGCATCCGGACCTACGCGTTCTCAGACACGTTTGTGAGAAGTCGTGCTGTCTCTGGACTTTCTCTTTCATGCTATTTCATTATTCATGATTTTATCTCTCATTTGTCTTTCTCTGTCATTGTTGTGCGCCCGTAATAGCAACTTCTGCCTCCTTTACTATAGGAGAGGCATCTAGTTAGGGTTAGATTTCAGGACATCTCGACGACAATCAATGCCTTTCTTGTTTGCGTTACCTTGCTTACCGTAAGAATGATTTCCACTTGCCCAGTAATAACCCCTTTGTAGACACAAGTCCCCCTCACTGTGTTGTATTTCATTGTGTAAAGGTTCAGAAGCTTTTTTTATTAAGGCTAACCTCTTCCAAACCCTGCTTTCCTCACATCTTCTCCTCCTTTCTTGTCAGTGCCACCGGTATGGACCGAGAACTGGCTTGATAGAAGACGAGTGTGAATACAGCTAAAAAGAGCGGCTTCAATAGTCATTTGACGCGCAACTCGTCCTGACGGCAAGTGAGTTATCGGTATAAAGGCTTAAAGAATTATCTGCCGTATGAATGCAGTCGAAGCTTCATTAACTCACCTTTCGTATTCATTGTATTGAGTTTATTGGGATCTGATATCTTCTTTCTTTGAACGTTCGATCTAATCTCCTCCGGCAAACACAAGTCCTCGGACGGTCGTTGGAGTGTGTCATATCACCTCGTGCGAAGACCAATTCAGCTGATCAGTGAGATGAGAGGTTTCTAAATTTGCTAGAGAAAGCGGCTTATCTACAGATTAAAACTAGCTGAGTACATTTCGACCGACCCTTCAGTAAAAGGGTCCAAACTGATTCCCATAGAAGTCCGGGCCCATCTGCCCCTGAGAATAAGTAATGTCCGGCAACGCCTGCCAGTCAGACCCCAAGACGTCGAAAGCACTCTCCAGGCTTTGATCCGCCTCCACCTCCACCTCCGTCTCCTCCGCCTGGTGTGATGACCCAGTCGATTCGGCCGCTTGGCTGCTGGCTGTGCCAAGAGCCTCCTGGAGACGTCGGACGAACTCGGGCGTCTCCAACACCGTGCCAGCCTGAGCGTGAACCCGCTGGCGGACGTCCCACGCCCTGGCCACGAGTTTCGCTTGCTGGGCAAAGGGCCGCTGAGTGAGGTCGAAGAGCTGATCTTCATAGGTGTACACGGTCTCCACGAACCCCCAGCCGCGGTCCGTGAGAATGCCGATGGGGCGCTGGCACAGCTGCGCGACGAGGAATGCCAGGACGTCGAGGCGGAAGTGATGCTTGACGAACCAGACGAACCCCGTCCGGATCGAGACCTCGTATATGTTCCGCAAGGTGTCGCCGGCTATCATCACCGTCTTGAACAAGTTGTCCTTCTTGTTGAAGATCTCTGTGCCCCATTCTGGCTGCTGTCTCATGGGGATCGTCATCTCCCGCATCTTTTCGACCACGATTGGGCGCAGAGCCAGGGAGAAAACGTGTATGTTGCCGGCGTACGCATCAATATACCGCTCCTCTAACTCGTTGAGGGACCTCTCGAGCATTTCGACGAGTTGTTTATTCCGCTGCGTCAGGGGGAGAAGCAAGAGGTCGTCATCATCCCACGGGTTGGTGGATTCGGATTCGTAGAGGGACTCAGCGTCGGTCAAAAACTTGGCGACGTGGTAGCTGTAAAGGCAGAATCCCATCTCGGTAGGTCCCTCTCTGGGATAGATGGGCTCCGAGGAGCCGGGGAAAAGGTCGGCGTCGTTGACGTTCTGCGGCATCTTGGTGTCCCAGTTCTTGAGGAGCATTGAGTGGCTCAAACCAGAGACGAGGGCGTTCTTGCTGTCCTGCAACACTATCTGCCACCATATCCGCCGGCGCATCTCTGTCTCATAAGGGGTCAGGCCCAGTGTCTCTCCATCGCGGTGGTAGCCCATCTTTTGTGCGAGACGAACTATAAGTCCGCCGAGAATCCAAGTTGCGTGGCTATTATAGGTGTTTTCAAGCGAGAACTAGATGTGAAGTTTATTAACGAGGTGCATCATTCCAGTCCGAAGAAGAAGGCCCTCTTACAAAATATAGTAACAAGGTTTGAAGCACCACCATGTCGTAGTTATTGAGGAAATCAAGCTTAGCAAGCGCAGTCTTTGTGCCAACGTGAAGTCTTCTGAGGTAATCTTGTCGGGAACTACCCAGAATTTCCAACGCTTCGTCCTTGGCCAACGAAAGTACGGCCATGGCAAAAATAGCAAATAAAAGTGCTTGGCAGCGCAAAGGTATGCTGTTAAAATCTGTTGACGCCGCCATGACCTGCGACTGCACCGTGGGAACGTGAACGACCTTGACAATGGGGTTTACCCGGGCGACGAATATCTGCCATAGCTTGAAGATATGGATTGGCTCTGGCCGGAGATCCTCGATCCTCCGATTGGGGAAGGCATCCGAGAAGAGTGCATCATTGGCCGATGACTCGGACCCGAAGGCGCTGCTATTGCCGGGCTCATCGGTCTCGATAAGCTCCTTAATGGCGTGAATCTAATGGCAAACCGTCAATTGGGCTTGAAACACAACCTTTAGAGTCAGGCGGGCCTCTCACTTCCTCATGAATATTGACCCAAGCCTGGCTATCCATGAACTGGACCTGGCCCTTGTCATTGACCATCTTGCCGCCTGTTGACTTTGGTTTGGCGCGCGCCTGCGACTCTTCGACCGAGACAGGCTCCAGTGCGCTTTCGTCCGTCCCTCTCGGCTGGGGCGATTGAGTCATTGGAGAGTTTGTCGAGCTTGTCCCTTGCTGCTGCTGCTTTAGGAGCTCCTCGCACCGGGCAAGGCGCTCCAGGAGCTCTTGCTGAGGGCGCCGCCGGGTACGAGTTGTTATTCGCGTGCCCTCGATGCACTCGACTTGCGCCTGTTGCGAAATGGTCAGTCCGGCATATGACGAAGGCTGCGCATCGATCAAGGGGAGGCGCCCCGATGAATTGACACCAGACCCCAGATCTGCATGTAAGACAGGGCTCGTTGTGTCAAATTGGCAGGGCATACCATACCTTGATGCAGTGCGCGCAAGGCCGCGTTGTCGGATCGCATTTGATCTTGCGCTGCTTGCACAAAACACATGAGCTCAGCCGGGGAGCCCGGGAAGGGATCATCTTGGACGAGTGAGATTCTTGCAATACCCCAGCGCAGTAATGACAAAGATTTGGGGTCAAGGTCAAGACGGAGAACAGGCAAACATGCGACAAACGTGTTAAGTGCAAGTGCGGTGCAAGTCCCGGGAACAGCTGGAATAACGGAAGGTGCAGGGTAGCCCAGTCCACAAACGAGCTGACTAACATGTTCCACTGTCCCTGGATGATCACGGCCTGCCTCTATTGTTGAGGAGAAGAGTAAAATCTACTACATGAGTGCATGGATTCCTAGCGACGAGAGAACATCGATTTTCTTGTGCTGTCTCTCAAGGGATGAGAAGCCCCTATTTCGTCGTTCCTCATTTCTAACCGTTATGAACCTCAATACCAACTTCCCCAAGGACCCACAGTATGTATGTAACCAGTTGCCAGTCTCCCTTCAGTGATGATGTGACTTGTGCCTCATTGACTTGGAAGATATTAAAACGAAAAAAATCATACATCTGTGAGTAAAAGGCCCCAGTACTGATCCTCAACAGCTCCAATAAAATTCTAAAACTCAAGATCGCGTCGCCGATAATGCCGAGGGAGTTCACGAACGAACAAATCTTTGTCAGTTATCTCTTCGCCAGAAAGCCCTTCTTCATCCGACACTTCGCCCAGGAGCCTTGCCGAGGCGTGCCGAGAATCTCGCATTGCGTTCCAGGCAGCCCAGCTGAACTCATCTTCGCGAGAGACCATTCTTTGTACCTCCCCGAGATCCGCGAAATGGTTTCACACTCCCGTGATATAAAAAGTCCTGTATTTCGGGGTCCACCCGGTTCGCCATGCTCATGGGTGCTGAGGAGCGAATCGGTAAGAGTATCACCAGCCGAGGCCTGAGGCTCTCGGGCCGGTTGTGCCAACGGATGTTATAGCGTATTGCGTCAAGAAGTCCGGCATAAGTTTCATCAGCGAGGATGAACGCCAAGAAGCCAAGTTCAATCGAGCGGACACTCTCAGGTAAGTTGTTCAACAAGTCAACCAGCTCAGCCTGCTTCGCAGGGAAGCGAGACAGTCCGAAATGCTGCAGATTGGGCCAGCTACAAACGGGTAGTATTTGCTGTATGGGGACCCATGACTCTTCGTTGGCAATCAGGTCCTCGGACCCTAAAAGGTCACGGGGGCGGACATCCGCACTGAGGCTAAAGTGTGTCAGAAATATACCTCGCTCCAATGCAGATCGCAAGTCAGGCCGGCCAAAGATACCCCACTGCGTCGCGTTGTTCCCTTCTGTGGGATAGTCGCCAGTGAGCAGAGCAAGGTCAAGTCGACGGAAATCTGGACAACTGAGCAGGATATAGAAGTTCCGATAATTTTGTGTTTGGTCTTTGAAGAAGATAAGTGGAACCCCGGAAAGATGTCCGTTCGTCTCAATCACAAGTTCTTGAGCCGGAATGTGAAGGTTCGCTATCATTTCGAAAATAGCTTCATATCCACGCGAAACTCTTTGGTGGTAGGCTCTATTCTCACCCCAAGAGACGAGGATTTCATTCCCCATGGGGTTGAGGTCATACGGGCGATCAGATCGTAGTATGCCGTGATCTAGTTTCCCGCGGATGCTTCTGATCAGGGGAGTTTCATAAAGGGGCTCGCATGCCCAACCGTGCGCGGCATGGCTGCTGGTTATTCGTTTCAATGAGGATAAATGGTTGGCGAACTGTCTGAGGGCCCTGATATCCCAACTTATATTGACCTTTGTACACTCATATTCCATCCATACACGTTTTTGTATAGCCCTTCTTGGGTGGTGTTATGGCTTCAAGATGAGAAAAATTAGAGGATATCTGATTATCCTAAGCAAACTATGAAGAGACCAGAACTCAGCGCTGTCAGCAAACTTGATGTATAGCTCCCAGCGATTGGCCAACTTAAACATTAATCCTAGGTTGAACATACACGGAGCAACATTATGTAAATCATAGTCGATTTATGCGCAGAAAATATATTTGCTTCCGTACTCCAAATCTATGCTAAATATACATTAATCATATACATAGGATATCATATTAACAGATTAACCAAAAACGCTCATCAGCACTCAAATATACGTCGTAGAGGAAACATCGGCTATGGCCTTAAAGAGCCAGCGCGACTATTACAGTGCCAATCGCCAAAACACTCAGGGCTCGGGGCACGGCGTCGTGTTGGGCAGCGCCGAGGACAATTGGGCCAGTGTCGGTCATCACAGGCAGGACGGTGGTGTCGGTCTGGTTTCGGCTGGTGAATAGGACGGTGCGCGAAGAGGCGCAGTAGTGGTCGGTGAAGCTGATAGTGAAAGGGTCGCCGCAGGTGTACTTGACGTTCTGGACCGCGGAGGTGATGGTGCTGGCAACGGTGGATATGACCTTGTCGTAGCTCAGATACTCGGAGGAGAAGCTGGCGGGGACGGTGACGGTGCAGGCAGGCATCTCGGGCGACGCCGTGAGAACCCAACTGGCGAACCGGGTGTTGGGGATCTCGGTGGGGAAGATTTTTTCCACAACAGAGGCCACGCACTTCAGGTCGATGTTGGCACGGGGGAGAAGTTCTGATTCGAACAGGGGCGATACGGGGGAAACGCCGATGAGGGCGTTGATTTCCAAAGCCGCAGAAAGGCTGGCGGACAGAAGGAGGAGGAAAGCACGCATGGTGATCTTGTGGGTGTCGGAAGAATGAATGTTGTGGTTGGATATTGACTAATGATTGATTGCAAATAAGAGCGTGAGGTCATACCATTCAACTCCAGAGGAGGAATGCCCAGCTTATTTATCCCCGGCGAGATGGCAATGTTAATGAGTCACTTGCCGTACCATGGGGAGAAGACTCTGGGGCGAAATCCAACCTGGGAAGCATTGATCTTGGCAAAATCCTATCTGGCACTGGCATTGCTAGGGTCCAGGGTGCGAATAGCATCAGGTGCCTGTCCAGCTCTTCTAGAAGGCCTATGCCAAGGGGTCCAAGAGGCGCTGCAGGTCTTGGCCTCACCTGGTAATTCAGCCTTGCAGGGCTGTGCAGGCTCGCATATGCCCTCAAAATTACTCAACGGGGTCAATCGGTCATTTGGGAGGTCGGAGAAAGCGGCAGGGCTCGAGTCTGGGCGTTTCCACTAGATTAATTGCACGGGCGAAAAAGCAGGGATGACCTTCCTCCTTGTGTTTGGCCTCGCCAAGCAAATAAACAGGCGACAAAATCAATGCTTATTCGGAGCCCTCGACAATTGGCTGCAACCATCCATGGTGCTAGGGTCTTGGTCTTGGTGAGGATCGCATCGGGCAATGGCGAGGCAGACGGGCAAGACAAGGTTGGGCAGGATACGAAGTGAGGCCGGCGGTGATGATTTTTAGCAGGCGGAACCGTCTGTTTAGCGGCTGAGCCACTGAAGAGCCAATTTACTGCACTCAATGCCAAGCCACGTGACTACCCTAGACATCAATCACCAACTGCCATTGCTTTGCCTCGGCGCTGCTTCAACATACTTGCTTAGAGGTCAGTCATCCTACTCGGAATCCATCACATAGTTCCATTCATGCTAGCAAGGCCATCATCCTTTCTCATCACCGAGATGCGAAAACAAGGCACTATTGAGCAATCCATTGACTAACAACAAAGAACATAGGACAAAAAGTTCAAATAAAGACGAAACGAAGTCGAGACCCAATATTTTCGCACACGAACTTGTCCCTCCAGCGGCAGTAACCGACTTACAAATACCTTTCTTGATCATGTGATCGTCCAAGAGATCGGAATCGACGCTCCAGGGGCCATGGCCAACTTCCAGCAGTTGCATGCCCACTCTCTGAACAATGTCTGCATCCTACCGTCCTCGAGCTCCACCACCACCTCCAACTGTTGTCCAAACGGACCCTGCATGGCGCTCCAGACATGCTTGACCTTGCCGTCAGGGCTGTTGAAACTTTCCACCAACTGCCATCTCTCTTCTCTATCAGCCCCGTTCTTGGGAACTTGGCCCGCTCTCAGGTCAGAGTTGTCACGGCGGTACCGAAGAACACGTCCGCCAAGAACAGTAAACACCTCGAAGTCACCGATGCCATGCTCTGTGGAGGTGGCATAGTTAGTTTGGATCATGACCGGAGGAGTCCACCCTATCAGCAGCCCGAAAGACTCGCCAGGTTGCCATTGAGCTGAGGGAGTATCATTATCAAGCCAGAAGAGCTTGAGACTTGAATCGTCCATAACAGCTACGGCGTAGTAATGCCCGAATTTGCCAACGTTGGCATGAACAAGAGCTGGGCCCGACATCCGGACTCCCTTCGTCACGATGGCATTATTCGCTCTCCAGAATCCACCGTTTGTCTCATAGTGCCAGAGAGATCCATCCTGATGACGCACAACGCACACGAATGCGCCATGGTACGTAACTAGCGAGGGATAACCACCAATCCTTCTGTTCCCAAGGACCTCCTTTTGAGTCCAGGTCTTTGTATTCTGATCATAGTACTTGCGTACAATGTTATTGCCAGCAGACCAGTATAGAAGATCAATATTGCGATTGAAAGAGGAAGTAATGGCAAGTTGTCCGACACATCTCAAGGAAGCATCACCCGGTTGCCAGATATTGGCAATAGTCTTCCACGAGAAGTCATTGTTCTCCCCACCGGCTCGCATCCAGTGAACACCATGACCGCTCCCCCTACACACGGCCAACTCGAAGTTCTTGTGGTTGACACCTGAGCGGCCGGTTACAATCATGTTCCCGTTATGCAGCCTCCGGAGACTCCACGGGTCAGGGTCGGTATATCGAACACCGAACTTGGTGTAGCTGTTCTCGTTCATTTGGCCGTACTTGATCCATCCGTACCCGCCATTCCCCCACCAAGATCCCCAGCTATTCCTCACTAGCCAGGCACCTCGGTCGTCATCATAGCCTACAATGAGCGGTACATGCTGGCCACTTGGCTTCGAGCCGGGTTGTGGGTTGGCGGGAGCAACGAATACAGTATCTCCCTTGAGGCCTTCGAAGGCTTGAACAAGGTCATACACGACAGCCAGCGGGCCAACCTTGTCGATCCAGTTCTTTTGCTTCTCCAGGTCGGTCCCAAGGCTGACGACGCCTTGAGGTATCTTGACAGTACATCCAGAGCGGTCCACGCAGGGCCGGTATCCAGTCGGCCGGGTGTTGGTCGGGCTCCAGGCCCAGCAGCCAGGATCGGCAAGGCCCTCCTGCTGAACCCAATTGAGCGCTTTGACGTAGTCTCCAGACTGCGCGCAGTAATCGTTCGGCCTGCTTGCGAGGGGCAGATCAGATAGGTGGCCGTCGCGAAGGTCGCCCTCGGAGCGCTTGGCCCAGATGCCGTGCTCTATTCGAGTCATTGACTCCACGAGCGCGATGGCGACAAATATCCAGCAGTTGTTGCATGGGTTCTGGTCTTGGATGGTCGTGAGCCAGGAGACACCCCATCTTAGTCTCCAGTCGACCGTACGGGGACGGGTGTTGGCCTGGCGGGCGGCGATGTCTTGGGAGGATGTGTTCACACTTGTCACATCCAAATCCTGGTACTGGTATGCAATGCGCTCCGAAAATATCTCGTCCAGTTCCTTGTCTGAGATTACAGGGAATGCATTGAGATCGTCTGGTGTGACTTGACTTCCCGTGCTAGGGTAAGGAAGTTGATCGTCTGTATCATTGCGCGGGAGAACGAGGCTTGCCGCTTCGGAAAACGAGACCCAGAACAACAACACTGCCACATAACAGGTGAGCTTATGAAGCAGATTCATAATGGATGAAGCTAGAGTGTTTTGAGCATAGAGAAGCTTGAGGGTGCAGCAAATTCGAAGCAATTTTGGCTGATAATCTCTCCGTTCAAATAGTCTTCAATCCAGGCGGCTTACTTTCATGGGGTTTCCCATCCTCAAGATCTAGACTCTCATTACGAAAGCCATCACCAAGATAAAGCCCAATCAACTCTCTCAGGGACACCCGCCCGTTCAGCCGTTGAGACTACCTTCCGGTCATTGGGCCAACCATCGTCGCCTAGGCCGTTCGAATAACTCAGCTGTGGCTGGGGCTGAAACGCCATTCTACTTAGCGTCCAGGCACAGATCATGCTTACTGCGGAAGCTTAACGTTAATTGAACAGAGATTCATACGCCAATGAAGCCACGAGTGAGATTCTGCTAGTGAGAGTGTCATAGGGCTAGAAGAGGAGAGCTTGCAAGAGTCTAGATTGTGATTGGCATGTGCGACTCCCAGCAATAGGGGTCGAGAATGGCCCAATATACCTTTCAATTTGACAGAGAAGGGCGACCAAAGAACGATCAGGATAGGCCTTACGTGATTCTTATTTCTCACCAATCTGGTCAAGTTGCTCGCGAATGAGAGCTAGCCCTGCCTCAGAAAAACTCCCTGCAGAATGCATCTCTCCAGCTTGTGCGAGTCGAATCTTGGTAATCTGGCGATCCTCGACGCTCTGACTTTCGTTGTTAGGCTTCTAAACATACATCACTCAACAAAATTGGGTTCGCTCACCTTTTCAATAGAGCCTTTCACAATGTATCGGACAATACACACTTCTTCCTCTTGCCCAAGCCGCAAGACACGACCTATAGCTTGGCTCTCGATTGATGGATTCCATTGCGGCTCAAGAAAATGGACACGGCTGGCGATTGATAAATCGTTCAAGCTACATCTGTTAAGAAAGCATAGCCAAGATTGGAACTTGCCGAGCACTTACCCAACTGCGCCAGTTCCAAGTGTCATTAGGAGGACTCTGAGGGAATCATCGGAGCAAAACTCCTCCAAGACCTTCTTTCGATGGGCTGGTTTGAGGACACCATCCACTCGACAATACGCAATATTGTGTTCGGTCAGGAGACGGCCAACCACGTCAAGACTCTGTCGCCAGAACGAAAAGACGATGCTGGTCACTAAATCAGCCAAGCATTACGTATAGAGAGTGCTGGGGTTCGTTTTACCTCTTTTCTTTCTCTAAATTCTCCTTTAGATCCTGAAGCACTGCGAGCAGCTTCGATGGCCACACTCTTCCGAGATCAGGCAACGGCAATTCTCCCTCTATGCAGGTCTCCGGTGTGCTAGACGCGTCTAAGAAAATGTTCCCATCGCACTTTTTCTTGCACATGGGGCAATTTCTATCAGCACCTCCGTTTGCAGCCTCACTTTGGAGGTCAGGGGCGCATTCTCCACACGCAGCAGAGTAGCAGTGGCTGATTCTCGCATTTTCGGAAAGGTCGTGGATATCTGCCGCGCATGAGTAGCACTTTGCGTCTCCTGATTGCTGTAGTAGACTCAAAACTTGGTCAGGCTCCGACATCTCACCTACACTACTGCCTCCTACCTCAAAGCCCACGTTGCAGAACATCCTCATCCGAAGGATGCCTTGTAATGTGGCCTTGGCTGACTTCTTTTCGTTTGGCTGATTTGCAGAGGCCATGGCCGACTTTTTACAGGCTATCAAGATAGCCTTGTGGGCGGATTTTTCTCTTTCGGAAAACTGTACCTCGTGCTTCACTTCCGTGACTCCCGGCAAGGATATGACGGACTGCTTGCGGCGGAGACACATTGACGACAGGAGAAGTCTGAGATTGGCTACGTTTAGCTTCGCGTGGCTTTGACCAATCCTCTTGATTCCGGATATATGCTTTCGAAAAACAAGAGTGTCAGAAAACTGAGGCACTCTAAGAAACTTTATCAAGGATCCCAAGTCGTCGATTGTGTTTTGGATTGGCGTTCCCGTCATGCACCAGCGAATATTGGTGGACAAGCTATTGACCGCGTTGAACTGCTTCGTTGACCAGTTCCGGATGACGTGAGCTAAGGAAGAGTTAGCTGGGTCCTCGGAAACATCGGTGTCGATATGAACCTTCGTCAAGAATAAGCCTATACCACCTGAATCGGCTGAGCATCCCACCGCCGCGATTATGGTCAGATGCTACAGTCGCGTATGTCGATACCACCACGTCGTACTGCAAGGGCGAGGATGCGTCAAGCCGCCGTTGCTGCCCATGATACTTATAGACACTAAGTGTGCCTGGTCTTACGTGCCTATACCAGTGTCAGTCTGAAATAACGTTCTCGGGAAATCAAGCCTCACTGTTCAAGCTGTTTTATCCAAGTGTCCACAAGCACTATATTGTTAGCTCTCTGTATGCGTCGTATTGAAAAGCTCTCACTTACATAAAGATGGCACCAGTACCAGCGTGGATTTTACCGGTATTGGCCCTCCTACTGACGGATCCAAGTCTCTTTGCGAAGTTTGGGGAAATGTATGCGCGTTTGCAGCCCTTGACGTCGTAACGATTGAAGCAATCATCATCAACGTCTTTCCAAGGCCCATGTCGTCGGCAAGGAGACCACCACAGAAGTTTTCCGGAGATGAACGAATCGCCTCAGTAATGCGGTGACGGTATCTAGAATTGGGTTAAAGATCATTCACAAGTCCAAAACCAGCTAGGAGGTACCTAATATTCTCTGCAGCAGAGCTTCCAAAGTCTAGTTTCCAAAGCGTGTTCAGGTGGAACGATTCCGGATTCTCTCGACTCGTGATAAACGCGACACCCTCTTTTTGATGCCTATCAACTCTTGTTTAGAAGGATGCAATGGGTATAAACGCGATTATAAGACGCACCTCAATAGTTCCGTTGTTATTCTCTCATCTGCCTCGACTTGGGGTAGGTTTTCCGGTGCGGAAAGTTCATCTAGGACGGACCACGGATCTGGCTGGCTGTTCTTAGCTACTCCTATCCCACCCAAATCTGAGTTGTCGTCCCCAGCTTCCATCACCTCGATAGATAGGGGAGGCAAAATAGACCCCATGAGGAGAGATGCCCCGTCAATGTGGAGATACTGAGGGTTTTCGTACGCAAGGTCCGTTACGTGTGGGTATGGGTGTTGGAGAAAGAGCCTGTATTTCCCTAGCCGGCTTGCGACATCTTTTGCGACGCCTCGGGAACCACAGATGAGGATATTAACGGTGCATTTGACATCACCTGGCTTCATCCGAGTATGGGCCGCCGCTTCAGACAACTTCATCGTGATTGTCTCCGCCGTGAACAGCGCCGTGAAGGCAATCTTCATCTCAGCCGAGACATGTTGAAGAATCGTGTGTGTCTTGGTGTTCAATTGAGCTATGGGTTTCCCGTCTTCGGAAACGATTTCGCCACAGTCTTTCAATATGTTGAGAGAGAATGACACCAGGTTAGATTCGGATGTGCCAGTCTGCCGCAGTGCCAACCCTTGATGATCAGGTACACTACAGACCTGGGCAGTGATGTCGCAGATCTGCACTATTAGAAGTCCATATCATTTCGGCAAACGATTCCAGAGCTTACCATTCCATAGCATATATTCTCATCAACTCCGGACGGTGATCGGTCTCGCAGATTAGTCTCTGGGGTATGGCCAATCTCCAACTGGCTGATTTTGTTCAAGTCGGCGTAGTGGCTGCTAAACACACCTTCTGGTGTATTGCGCCCTGAGTTTGAGGGTAGAAGAGCATCGTCCTTTGGCCTTTTGAGCTTAAAATGTTCGACAGAGTTTCCATCGCTGGGTCTCTTGGGCGCAGAATGCCCGAGCATGATTTCAAATGCCCTCTTTCTAAACGGGGGTGCGGCGAGCCTGCGACTGCGCTATAAAGGGTTATGTTGTCAACTTTCCAGAAAAGACCACTTAGATGCCATGCAGTGTCAGCCAAGTCGATCTGCTATTTTTTATCCCCCGTCGAGAACATCCAAGAAGTCGGATGTCTTACGTTGCCTTCAATCATGTTGGGCCGCCAGTTGGTCGCCTGCATTCAGCACTGCCTCACAAGGCAGATTCAGCAAATGCCTCAACACTTCAGATGCGACCCACAACTTGATATGTTGGAAAATATCCATCAGGGAAATTACATCAGTCCTGAACCATGATAACAATTAGCAAAGATGGCAGCATCAGTTTTCCGCAGGGCACAAGATGAATTTATCAAGCATCTAAGTCAGGAAGAGGAAAAAGACTTCAAGGCAACCGACCTAGGGACCTTGCAGCAGGTCATCCTGAAGCTCCAAAAAGATCAACAAGAGAAGCGAGGCATGAAATACATGAACCGGCTCGATCCTTTCCTAAAGAGCATGGAGAAGTATGGCCAAGTCGTTGATACCTTTCTCAATATCTCCAACATGGTCGCATTCATCTGGGTGAGCCGAACCATGTACCATCCAAGCGTGCAGTTACTGACGGAAATCTAGGGACCAATGAAGTTCATTCTTCTAGTAAGCGAATACCCCATTTATTTGGGGCATTTCCTAATGATGTGACAATAGACGGCCAATATGTATACAGATGCCTTCAACGCGGTGCTGGATGCGTACCAAGATATTGGTGAACAGATTCCTCTTCTCAGAGACTTTGAAATCTTCGCGTCAAACAACCATATGATGGAAGCCCTTGGTCTAATTTACACGGACATACTCGAATTTCATCGCGAAGCCTTGCGCTTTTTCAGAAAATCATGTATGTACGCCACAAGGGCCTCCAGCCAAGCACAAGCTAACTCACCTTTCTTAAGTTTGGATGAAGGTGTTCGCAGCTACTTGGAGAGGCTTCGAAAAGAAGGTGAAACATTTTGCAGGAAACATGAGCAGGCACAGACAGTTGATCGAAAGCCGGGCAAGCATCATGGAATTCCAAGAAATTCGTGCTATTCAGCAAAAGGCTAACGATCAACTGGCCTTGATGCAGAAGGCTCAGGATGAAGCCTATCGAGCCAGCGCGAAGAGCTGGCTTTCTGGATTCAGCAACGAGGGGCAGCAGGACTTTCACCGCCAGAAACGGAGCCTTTGCCCGGGTTCTGGTCGCTGGTTGTTTGGCAATCCATGTTTTCAACGCTGGCTTGACATCAACTACTGCGATACGCCCTTGATATGGTTGACAGGCATCCCAGGGGCTGGTAGGTCTTTCTGCTCGAGGACTGAGGATATCTAATACTAAAACATAAGCTTTAGGCAAAACTATCCTGGCGTCGGTCGTGATCGACGAATTGATAACGAAGGCCAAGAGCACAGACATAACGATCGCATATTTCTTTTGCAAATACGGCGACAAATCCAGGAACTCATTCCTCGCTATAGCACGGTCGATTTTAATCCAGCTGTTGCCAAAAATGCAAGACTTATTGTCATACATTTATGAGAAGGCAGCCATGAGTAGTGACAGTGTCCTCTCATCACCCGAATTGGCCAAAGACCTCTTGGAGGTTTTAATCAATAATTGCGTAAAAAATCGCGCGATATTCCTTGTATTGGATGGACTTGACGAGTGCGAAAATCAACAACGAAAAGAAATCGCATGCTGGTTTCAAGCCAAGAGTGATGCACTTCCCGCAAGTGAGCAACAGAACTTCAGATGTCTCTTTGTCAGCCAAGACGATGGCGTGTCACGCAAATGGTTCAATCAGCTTCCCAGAATAACAATATCTCCTGCCGACACCAAGGAAGATATCAAAGACTTTGCCACTGTGTGGCACAAAAGGATCGAAGACAAGTTTGGGGAACTCAGGACCCCTAGCCTGCACATTGCAAATATCGTCAGCACAAGATCACAAGGCAGGTCATGTCTCTCCTAATTAGCCACCGACTTACTAATAGGGTTGACCACAGGGATGTTTTTGTTTGCTAAACTATTGCTTCAATATCTTGAAGATCAGCCGTCGCGGGAAAGCTTGGTAAAGGAACTTGATCCTTCCAAATTGCCAGTTGGAGTGGATGAAGCGCAAGTAGCCTCTTAATAAAAAGACCGTGGACTTGAATTTTGCTTATCATTTCACGCAGATACGACAGAATCATGCAGCGTATGCTAGAATCTCGATCAAGACCTATGCAAGAGGAGATTCGAAAGGTACTAGGGTGGATTGTGTGCTCACCCAGGCCCCTTCGGTGGCGTGAGATACAAGGTGCCATATGCATCAACCTGGATGCAGAAATGACCATCATAGAACAGCAACTACTGGAGGCTCCAAAGAGTCTGTTTGCGGCTTTCATCGAAATGCGACCGAACGGTATGGTGGATTTGGTACACAGCACAGCACGCCAGTAAGGTCACACGCACCTGGATAGACCAATACACAGACAGCTAATCCCCCTATCAGATATCTTATTCAATCAGAATATGTTGAGCTTTTACAAGTCCATCGTTCTCTGGCCATACTATGTATGGGTTATCTAAGTATGCCCCAAGTCAGTGCGAGTATGGGCCACGATGAAATCAATACAGAGCTTCTGAGTGGCATATATGCATTTCTTGATTATTCTTCTGCTTGCTGGGCCTTTCATCTGCAAGCGGGGATTCCAAAGAAGGGTGCAGAGGCCGGAAATCAAGAACTAAAGGAGCTTGCGGAGACACTAGAAGCTTTCACAGACATTCACGAATCTCCAGATTCAAAACCGATCGCAGTACCAAAGCCTCTTCAACAAGCTCTTTCCAAGCTGCCCATTGAGTCCAATTCCTCTCAGGCTATGCAAGCAGTTGCTTGGTCGCTGAAGCAAATTGGTACGGGAGGTCAATCACCATGCAAAGACGAAGCCCTCGATCTCTGGGAAATCATCGCTTCCATACGAAAGGTTCTTGAAGCTTCGAGCTCACCGTCAGTAATTCCAGAGAGTTCCCGTGAAGAATCACTTCGTCAGCACTACGGAGATAAACTATTTAAGTGTAGCCGTGTGAGTTGCTATTACTACCATGAAGGGTTCCGTACTTTTGAGGAGCGCCGACGACACACCTCCAAACACGATTTACCCTTTCTGTGTATAGTGCTGAACTGCCCACACGCTACATTCGGCTATGACACTCAAGCCAAACTCAAAAAGCACCTCTTCGAATTTCACGCCATAGACATGTTAGAAGACACAGAATTTCCCCCTCTCCCTCAGGTGGCGCAATCCACAAGCAACAAAAACCATCCGCCAAGTTTGACCTGTCGCATGTGTGGCAAAGGATTCACCAGAGGCCACAACCTCAAAAACCACGAGAGAAGTCATGCTGGGAAGAAGAAATTCAAATGCGGGAAGTGTGACACACATTTTGTACGGCAGGCAGATTGCAAACGTCACGAGGACCAGCATGAGGGAGAGAAGCGCGTCTGCTTTGGGTTACTAGAAGATGGCACGGAATGGGGATGCAAGGCTGAATTCAGTCGTCAAGACAAGCGCGAGGCCCATTTCCGCAAGGCAGGGAAGAAGTGCATCATGCCGCTATTGAAAGAACGTCTGAGGAAGAACAGGGATGCCGGGTTAGCAGACACGGATGGGCCTGACGAGCTTTCTTGTGAGGGCAGGGTGGTGCTGCCCAGGTTCAAGGAGTTTCTTCGTATCTGCGAATTGCTCGAGCGTGAGGCGATACATGTAAGTGGGTGACACGGGAAATGGCACGCCTAAGTACATAGTCATCTCACTCTCTAGATAAGTAGCGAATCGAAGCAGAGAGCTCATACTATTAATATTTTAGTTATTCTTTAATTTTAGATTCAAGAATTTCACAGCTATGAAAGTGAGGATCAAGTATTAGCATTTCAAGGTCGTTTTGTTTAAGGGAATGCTCAGATGCGCCATTTCCTGTCACTCAATTGGCCAGATCATCCAAGCCCCATAAAGGCGCCCCTTCGGGTCAGCATCGGCTATTACTCAATGACTAAGCATTCCAAAGATGCAGACCACTTTTTGCTGCCTCACCAGGCGGACAACAGATTCTAATATTAGTAACCTACCTCCATGGGTACTTTCGTATTTACTACTACCAACATGAAGGAAGATTCAAAAGATCGCAGGCAGCAATGCGAATCGCCAAAAAAACACAATCAGGCCGTGATGCACATAATTTGATTGCGTACGAAATAGCGCTGATACTGGGTTATTGGTTTGATAAAATGGCACCAAACAAACCTCATTCCTCTTTTACATTTGCATTACCCAATTTCAATGCCTATACTTGCTCGATTCCACGCCAAGAGGCTTTTGAAATTCACTCAAGCATAGTCTTGATCGAGCTTTTGTCACCGTGCACCGCCCTCACCTCCCACAACTGAGGTGCTTGACGAGTTTCATCACGTGATGCATCACATCCTCCACTATGACTTGCTTAGGTAACTTTTCGGTCATGCCAAAGTTTCGCGGTGCTGCCAGTTTTCAATTAGAGTAGAGTAGTCCTCAAATATTTGTTGAAGTCTGTATATCAGTAATACGTTTGACGAGGAGATTCAAGAGCCTGTTGCCAATATCAACTACTGTTCACAGAGCTGAAGTTTGTCACCCTAACCTCCCGCGCTCAGGATGCTAAGTCAATGCAATCACGTGATAGTCTACGCTTGGATATCACGTGAACTGGGTACCTTAGGTAAGCACAGTGAAGCCAAAATTAATTTCGATGGCCTGCGCCCCCGGCCCCCGATTGATTCTGGGGGCCATCCCCCCTTTTGTGTAGGGGCAATTGCTGTGCTTGATAAGCCAACCCCCGAAACCCCTACCTGCAGCCAAGCGCCAGCTGAATGTGGCCGACACAGAAGAAATCGCCCTGTCGAGCTCGACCAACTGTCGTAGCAATAGATAGTCAGTTAGAAAAAAATGAATAGCGCAAGGGCTAATTTAAGCCTTTTTTAACATTCTTAGAAACTTCCAGTACCATTTTCCGAAACTTTCGCTACGAAATTCGGTATTTAAACCCAGCCCTTTTCGAGCGTGACTGACTTTTGTCACCCAGCACCGCCCTCATCTTCAGCAGCCGAGGTGCTGGATGGGTATGCTCACGTGACAAATCAATCCTTCTCAGCACTTTGGCAAGCCGTGCTCATACCAGCGGAACAAAGTACCTGCGATATTCTGTATTGCAAATAAGTTGAGAATTTAGAGCACCAAGACGGCCAGCCAGATGATATAATACGGGTTGCTTCTAATGTCGTAACGACAGATGATGGCAATCTTCCCGTTCATTGGAGAGTCCCCGCGGGACAGTTGGGTGAGGAATCTGGCATTGCTGATCTAGCGCTGCGCACAGTCGTGCCAATTCCAATGATTAATGCAGCATCCGATTAATGCAACTTGAATTTACCTTACTATTTATTACGTTGAATGACGTTTTGCATAACGAGCGCTGGCTAACATGAACACCCAAAATTCATGTCGCATGTGGCTGAGCACCATTAAACCACATGCCCACCCAAAACTCAAAGGGAGGACCACCAAAAGTAGCAGCAGCGTGCAGTGCTCATCTTCATACGTAGTTTACACCAACTCAACAACGTAAATCATGAGAAATAATTACATGCACTTATACCCTCTTGACTCCTCTAATATATTCTGCTCTTACCTTTCATTTTAATAAATTCCCTGCCCGTGCACTTTGGCGCAAGTGCTTGTGAGGGGCATGTTTTCACATTTGTGGGTCGCTGTATGCGGGAGGTACACCAAAAAAAAAAAACCGGCGTCCGACATCTTTTTACAAGTCTCGCGCGTGCGGCAGCAACAACAAAGACCATAAAATATCAACAGCAGGGCTATCAAAAAGGAAAATTGGCTACAAACCGTCTCAATTCCCGTGATCAGTTAAGAAATATCAAAGAAATTACTTGTTACTTGGCGGAGCAGTGCTCTTTAGTCCGTCCTCATCATCTAGCTACCCTGCATTCAGAGGTCGGGTCAGATATACTCATGGAACACCTACTACGGATTAGACGAAGCTCGTTTTTAAGTAGAGCCTGCTGATCGGGAATAAAATCCTATCTGAATAATGTCCCTTTAGGAAAATTCCCTCTCCTCTAATCAATTTGTTTGCATGTTGAACAACCGGATGTCAAGTTTAAAAGATGTGACAAGCAACGAGTACTAGTCTACCAAATTCGTCCAGGCGAGACACATGATAACAGCCCAACAACGTTTCTCTCTCAAGATATGACCTCTTTCAGACAGCAAAGTCTCTAGTAGGAGGATATCTGAGCATCGGGTATGGTTTGAGTATTCGTGGAAGCAGGGTGTGAGGTCAAAGGGTCCACATGCGGTGCATTGCTCCGGCCGTTCAACGTCGGTCTAGCCAGAAACTGGTACGTTGAAGGCCGTTATCAATCAAGCATCGGCCCGCCAAAGTAGAAAAAAAACTAAGGCGCCTGTCATGAATCTGAGAATACGGAGTGCATACGAATGGCATATGAATGGACGAGGGAGTATCCACAAGTATTTGTGGATCACATATGCGGGAGGTACACCAGAAAAAAAACCGGCGTTCGTGATGAAATTGAAAAGCAATCATAGCACGACACTTGCGTGGGAGACTCGCTCGTGTATCGGAAGTCTTTTAGTCTGGAATTTCAGTGTTATACTCGTCATCAACTCAATCGGGGCCATGGTGATGCCGGGTTGGAACCTTTCCTCCATTTACCAGTTTCCAGTCAAGAGGCAGCAGATACATCTAATGCACTTGGAAAGGCGTGGAATTTGCTTGATCTAGCTTTCTCGATGGCACTGTTTGTCCTTGTCTTAGCTCTTGAATCATCTCAATCAATAAGGGGGAGGTGATATGAAGTAGACTCATTGTGAATTTTGAAGCAGATGCACCGTGTGTAAGCAAAGAAGAGTCAAGTTCAACGAACTAGGTATTATAGGATGCCTGCCTTGTACTCTGGGACTTTCATAATGCTTCTGAAATGGGTTTGTTCATAGTCATCAGCCAGTTGTCGAGGCATGAGATATTGGGTACAGTCTTCTTGAAGGCATAACGAATACTTCATACTGTGCACATTCGGTACTTACCAATAGCAGCAGCGTTGATTGCATTCAAGGATTGCTTATCCGCTATTAGTCCCGTAAAATCGTGCAGCTTTCTTTAATCTGTCGACATGATGAGAATGAAATGTCATTATAGAGCCTTGGTAATGCAAGGGATGATCAACGAGCTCTCCAATGATTGTGAAATTGGAAGCGTCTCTCGGCGCAACAAGGATTATGAGTGGGCATATATCAACTCTGACCCCGCCGTAAGCACGCTGACAAGCAGCAATACGCAAATAAAGATAGCGCTAGGATCGTTAGTAGGGGGGTACCTCGCTGCAAATGACGTTCTGGCCATGGCATGCCTCGCAAATCGTGATACAGTGATGCTCACCATGTGCAGTTTGTTCCCCGCGGTAAGCCTCTACCTAGGAGAGAAGAGATCCCTGCCTGAGAGATCTGTGATAAACTGCTGAGTCATACTTAGCCAGGTCAAAGTAGTCCACCGAGCGCCTACTGCTGGATAATTCATCCATGCTGCTGCAAACAGAAAGCGCCTGGCCCCAGCAGTCACGACCGAAACACGCTAAAAAGCATCAGCAAATTTATTTATCACCTCCAAAAACCTCCCATCTGCGCGTAACCGATGTTTTTCAGTCAACCCAGTAACAACAACGCGGCTCGCTGCCCATCCCCGCGCTCGCTCTTATTCTGCTCTCGGCCAGGAGTCGAGAGCTGATTCCCACGATGGTTGGTGTCGTCAGGTCTCTCGCATGTCAGAACTGCAAGAACCGAAGAACCAAGGTATTTGAACCCCTGAAAATCACCCACCTCACGCAGGGATTTAGGGCATTGTTGCATTGTATTGACACAGGACAGTGCGACCAAACGTGGCCGACATGCGGAAAATGCTTGAAGAGAGGTCTCAAATGCCCTGGCCCGTCGAATCTGATCAGGTTCATCGATGGGAGCACCCATCCAGGCAATGACAAGGGGGACAGGGCCGTGGCAATCACCCCAAACACGCAAACGGAGCCATCGTCCGCATCATCAAACGCCGCTGCACGTCTGGCACGCACAACGATCCTCGAGTCTAGGCCCGTCAACAACCGTGGCATCTATCTTACCGCCTCAGACGCACCTTCCAGCTATAGAAAATTCAAGCTCCTCCAAGTCCCCGCGCAGGTGGCGTCCACTCTTGAAGACCGCGTCGGGTCACGGCTGGTCAACTCGCTGCAAGCCGACAGATATCTTGCCGGGATCTTCACTCTGCTGCAGCACATGCCTGCTCGTGTCCCCCATAGCCCGTGCCTCAGAGATGCCATCAGTCTGTTCTGTTCTACCTATGCATGCCTTCAGAGGGGCGACCCGACATCTATGGACGTGACGATTCTGAAAGATTATGGTAAGTCCTTGAGGACGCTACGGCGCACACTGGAAGAGAAGCAAGCTGGAGATCTGGAGACATTCGCAGCCGTCGCACTCATCAGCCGGTCAGAGTCGGTTTTCAATCCTGCGTGGAACCCGTTTAAACGCAGTCATGCCGAAGCCATTGTCGCCTTCGTTGCTAAATGGGGTCTGCCCAAGGCCGATTACGATTTCCACTCAGAGATATTGTTCCAAGCACTCGAGGACATGGTACGCTCCTACAAGTCTTAAACCAAGAAGATAGCTAACCAGTCCTTCTCGCCGTAGATGTTCCATTCTTTTAGCAACGGAGTGGCACCGATATGGGATAAATCTCCCCATAGGGAGGCGATCGCGGAAGTATCGTTGCGTTTCTTCGCTCCCGCCCTACGACCATACGGAGCACCATTGATCCAAATATTCATGGAATATTTCACCAAAGCGCCCAGACTGCTATCAAAGGTCCTGCGAATCAACCAAGACTCGTCCTCGCCCGGAATGCGGGATCTGGCGATCAAAATCGTTAACGCCTTAGCCGGAGACACTGAGCGCGCGCGCAACGCTCTCAACCCGCTCCTCGAGAAGGCGTTTGAGATGGGCGAGATCAGTGAAGTGCAAGCCACAGAACCCGATTTCTTCCTTCCTACACACTACAGCCTCAAACCTGGTCGCTTTGGAGAGTGCCTCAACCTTATTTCGGTGCTGCTGGTGGGCATGGCACGGATACGCTATGATCTGAGCATGCTATACGGCCTGCCTTTCGCGGATGAGATATACGCCACCTACCGCAAGGAGTGCGTTGTGATGTGGAAATTTATTCCGTTCCGAATTCAAATCTTCAAGACGTTCGGGTTCAGGGCCGTTTCGATGATGACCCTCCCGTATGAGTGTACCCAGGGCCGGGAGAGGGAGTACATGACCGACTTGTTCCTGAGGGAAAACGAGCACCCATCCAGACTACCCACAGATAGGCGTGAGCTCGAAGCCGCCATGCTCTTGCGAGCCATGGCAATGACCGGCCGGCTACCTTTTGTCCCCGAGGGTGCGACTTCGCAAAAATGGATGCCCATGGACAAATAGGGGGTCACCGAACCTTGCTTGTCAAAATGATTACAACTGCTAGCTGTGAACGAAAGCTATCGGCATCTTCTGCTCACTGACCGTACCTGCGATTGTTGGGGATGGGTGCAACATCTGTGGCGTATGCTTCTCCATTGTGATATCCTTCAACATCCTCTCGCTGACCCTACTTCCGACCGAGGCAGGCTAACCGCCAATGGCGGCCGACAAACTCCGGACCGTGAGCTCGCTTTTCCCGTTCTAGAGGTCGTTGTCAAAATTCGTGCCTTTAAGCCCGCATGGGCTTGTTCTCTATCAAAGATAGCTGAGGACGACAAGCCGGCTCTAAAGGCTCTACCAGATTTAATCTTGGAAACTCACTCAAATCCCTAATCACCTCCATCTACAGGCATACCTGGCTCCTGGTCGCATCGATACTACGAACTATAGCTCAACGAAGACGATAATTGCAGTAGTCATTTACCGCACTCATCTTCTCAGCCTCCTGAAGCCTTTGCTCCTCTTCGAGAGCCCAACTTATATCAACTGTCGTATCATCGACAGACTAAACAGCGAAGGCATCACAAAGTTTCACTAGTACAACTCATATCTGTTCCGCTAATACATTATAAACTAAGCTAACAGATGTGTCTCAAGGTTTGGGCTATGCAGTCAAAGTAATCGCTACCAATATTCGCAAGGAGGTGTCCCCGTCCTGTAAACTCATTTTCTTCGGCCCCGACGACATCGACTTTAATCCGCCTGATGGAATGGACGATGGCAAGTCTGCCCGAGAACTTTACCGCGAAGAGGCTTTATGTGTATCGAGCCGAGATCCTCGTCATTCGTGGTTGGCTGCACCAAGAATGTTCTACCCTAGCGCCTGGATATCTGCATGCTCGCGGGCAAGGAAACCAGGATCTTCCATCGCCTAAGAAGAGGATTTAGTCTGGAAGTAAAGCATGCCCTTCACTGGCATGGATTCTGACTTAGAGGCGTTCAACCGTTATCCAGCAGATGGTAGCTTCGCGGCACTGCCCGGGCAATTTGTCGCTTCTTACCGTACTTGCCACGGCCGAGACCCGTGATATTAGCTTTCGAGGGAGGCTTGACGCACACTCCGTCAACCAGTGTACCATGAGATGCTCCCGCATGGAACTTGACTTGTTCTCGAGGCCGTTATTTTATAATTCCACCTACGAGCGTAATGATACTCATCGATGGACGACGAAATCGTTGAGAAGATTCTTTCTTCCCCAGCCCGAGTAAACAGCCTTGTTCCGGGCATGGATTCCGAAAGCGCAGCGAGCAAGCGAGCAACTGGAACAACAGCGGGTTCTATACCTGAACTGTCGTCTGAGGAGATTGGAGTTGGGCTTGGGAGGCGGGCGGGCGAGAACTTGAGAGCAGGAGCGGTTCTCGCCTTGCCCCCTTTATAAGTTTTCCGCGCTGTTGCGGCGGACAAGCAATCTCAGAAGGAACTGGCTTAGCCAAGAATCGAAAGACGAATGCTGAGGAAAGGCCTTGGATCGCCTTAAGAGGCATCCAATGATTTGACGAGGCTCCGCGGGCATCCGATGACCTGGCGGGTCCCCGGTCATCCAATGACCTGACTGCTCCGGGCATCTAGCGATTTGACTGCTACGCGGGCATCCAATGACGGCTCCCCGAGCATCCGACACCTGACGGCCTATTCTCATACAAACCAGATCAATACCTCGTTTACAGAGTAGAGAGCAAGAGCGGTTCTAGAAGGAATTGGCTTAGCCAAGAATCGGAAGACGGATGCTGAGAAGGCCCTGGATCGCCTAAAGAGCGAGCATGGCTTCGAGACGATTTTCGAAGCCATTGCTAGTGGCCAATGGTCCCGTTCTCAGATAATAATAGTATGGGTACGACTTCAGACTTGATTTTCAAGATGCAAAAATAGCACTACGTATATGATCTTCTTACAATAACTTGGTTCACCAAAGCAACTACTTGACCTTAGATGTATGCCCTTTGTGATTTTTTGACGAGTTCTAGGCTCACTAATGTGAATTGGATTGGGATTCAAGGCCCAGACAACTTAATGAAACAATAATACTTTTTGTGTTATCTCTGATCTCAATTTATACTTATGTCATTTAGAATCACTAGAGGAATCGTTGTTAGCCCATGTTCCTGATGTGATGATGTCACTCATGTTGTGATTAACAGCCGTGGCCGTCTGTGACGAAGGGTCAGAGTGGGCGGCATTGATTCATAGGTCCGCTCCCCAAGCCTATCAGTGCTCTATGTAGTCAGACCACTCTCACTTTTCTTTTCTCACTTTTCTGATGACTTAACCTGACAGCCGTGCAATCGCCATCTTCTTTCAAGTTCCGTCACCGGCCTATACAATATCAAGCATCCGTTTGATAAACAACAAGTCGGCCACCAAAATGCAGCTGCCAGCTCCAGCCCAGCTCCTGGCCTCCGTGGCCCCCGTAGATTGGGAGCAGCTCGACATTCCCATTCTTGCTCGCCCGTCCGAAGAAGAGGCGCGCCACGAGAAGCTCCGAGAGTTTTCAAAGGGCAAGTCTACTCCCCTGACTAAGTCTCCCGGCCCCTTCCTCAGCCAAGACCTGCTCGGCAGATACGGAATAGAGGTTCATGGTCTTGACTTCGTCACCGGGAGGCCTTCTCATGGCGGGAAGCAGTTCCTGAACCCAACTCCCTGGTACAAGATCGAGCAGTGCCTCCGCGTGACACGGCCGTGGGACGGGGGCGGAGACCTTGCCGACTTCAAGCACTGCTCGTGGAACTCCAACATCGGCGAGGCTCAGCATTTGTACCAAATCATCAGACGCTACCTTACCACGCTGGGATTTGAAGACGGGAAGCAGCCTGGTCTTCTGAGTATGACCCCGTGGAAGCCATTCATGTAAAAAGAGTCTTTCAAAATTTTATCAAGAGCTAATACGAAGTCACTAACACGCGCCGTTCTCCTAGGAACAACTATCGACCACTCCGCCAGTCCGGGCGCGGCTGGGAAGCCCAGGACATCTGGCGCTACACCATGAAGAATGAGAAGAATGAGGTTGTTGGTGATCCATCAGTCCCTCACATGCTCTGCTTTGTTGCGAATGAGCCCCGCCTTGTTGAAGGCGAGGTTTCGATAGGCGAGATGACCACGATCGTCTCGCTTCCGATGATCTATGCCTCGCACTACCGGGATCTACCCCATCGGCCCGTTCCTGTAAGCCCAGAATCTAGATTATAGGATATGCAGGACCCAGCCTTGACTGATACCTCTTGTTAGGTTACCCTTATCTCGTGCTCTTGGCGAATGTTCCGCGTTGTTCAGGGCATTGTCGACATTTCTAAGTCTGACATCGAGATTCGCATGACGCCCATCATGAGCTTCGTGGGAGGGATTACAAGCAACTGGCATGGGTTCCTCGCCTTGTTGGGATGGATCATCTCCAATCCTGTTGGGCAGGCTGAGTGAGCAGTGATACTTACGTATCAACTGTTTGGTATGAAGTCTGGAGTTATGAGTTGTGGCCATTAGCAAATCGCATTGGCAGGAGATGATACCCGGCGTGTGCTTCTTTTCTTTCATTCAGAGTTGCGAATTATAGGGAGTTGGCTGCTTGTTTCCATTTTGCAGAACACCACAGCTGTTGTATAGAATACTACTCCGCAGTTAGCACGCTTGCAAAGCATTGACTAAAGGGCTTAGGACAATCCTCAAGGTTTTCTTTAGATTGATCAAATGCAAGATATCCGTTTGAGGAACACATTCAATCATCTCCCATAAGCAACTTCGTTGCTTAAGCAGTCTGCCTGCCTTAGTGCCTTCTGTCAGCCCATAAGATCCTGATGCGACATCAGCGAGGGGTTTGCCAGATGCAATCACACATCGTAGCCACTCCACCCGGGCCGAAATATCACTGCCCCAAACACAGCCACACGCGTTAAACGCCTTACCTCACAACGGTGCGCTCAAGAAAGGCGAGCAATATCGATGGAAGGAGGGGAAGACAAAACTTGTATAAAGTCCAATAAGGGAACCGAAAGCCTACAGAGATCCCTAGCCAAGACTTCCAACGAAAAACTTCCAGACATACCTTATAAGCACTACTCAACTTCACTAAGGAAGAGAAAGCATTCACCATGACGCTCCGCTGGGACAAAAAGAATAACCTCTTGCACCGCGGCGGCAAAGTCTTCAACCCCTCCCGTCTAGAATGGTCGGCAGCCCCGCAGACGACCAATCTGAGCGGCTCAGAAGTCAGCCCGCTGGAGGCCCTGCAGCATCTGGCCAAAGAGAAGAGCCTGCGGAGAGTCCCCGTGGGCGTCATCGGCACCCGGACAGCAACGAAGAAGCAGCTGGAGGTCGCCCGCAAACTGGGCGCGGCCATGGCGGATTACGGGATGCAGCTCATCTGCGGCGGTAAGGGCGGGGTGATGGAGGCGGCCTGCGAGGGTCACGCTGCCCACGGCGGGCTCCCCGTAGGGATACTGCCCGACGGAGAGTGGGATGGCGCGAACCCCTTCTGTGCCATTCCTATAGCGACTGGCCTCGGTGTAGCGCGGAACGCTGTCATCGCGCGGGCGAGTGTTGCTCTGATTGCTGTGGGAGGTGGTCTGGGTACGCTTAGCGAGATGGCGATGGGGATGCAGTTCAAGCGGCTCGTGCTGAGACTGGACGGGGCGCCGGAGGTTGAAGGTGCGGCCTCTCTCGGGACCGTAGAGGAGGCCCTGGATCGCGTCGCTCGCTGTTTGCTCTCGCTTTGAGGGCTGATGGCCACGATGGTGATTACTCCATGGAGCTCGAGACTGATGTTGGATGGAGGTCACACATTTGACGACGAGGCTGTTGGAAGCTACAGCTAAGAGCGCTATAAGTTAGGTGCCGAGAGCTGAGAATGCTGTGGGTTAGGCCCTGAGAGCGCTATAAGAAATACGGTATGAATAAGATAAGACACACTGGGTAATCGGCACTGTGCCAAGTTGTTTCGGCCTGTTTACTTTTATTCGGATATGACCGTAGGAAATTGTCGCACCACTTTGACGATATGTATTTCCGAAGCATAGAACGAATAATCTTACTGGAAGCTATTATAGTTGCATTGAGAAAATGAGAAATCAGTTCAGGCAGCAATTTATCTGCCTGGGCGCGGCATGATGATCCACTAGACTGTTTCAAGGGTTACAAACACCAATGGAGTTGCTCCGCCGTCAGCGGACCGATCCTAGACAAAACACATTCCCATCACTTATAAAGCCGTGCCTGAGCCTTCCAGATTGTTGTTGTCGCGCTCTACTTCTCATCAGCATAGGAGCAAGAGGGTCCTTGGCCTTTTGATCTGCGCATATACACCCGACTCGAGCAACATGACCACCTTCCACCCATTTCCCCGCCTTCCGTATGAACTCCGCATACAGATATGGAAGTTGACGGTCGAACCTCGCACCGTCGAAATCCGGGTAGGCGGCTTCTACAAAGACCTCGGTCCAAAAACCAAAGACAAGCCCGAAGGCGAGCCCGCAGACAGACAGTACGTACAGTACCTCGTCACCCCGACGCCCGTGCCCGGTCCTCTGCAGACATGCCGAGAAGCCCGGAACCTGGGACTGTACCAACGATCCATGTCCGGGCTATCCGACCTCACCGGCGACGAGAAGCAGTACGTCTGGCTGAACCTCGACATCGACCTCATCTGCTTCAGGGGCGGGTCGCTGGAAAAATTCAACCAGGTCGCACCGAGCGTGAAGCGGCTGAAGCTGGTGCGCGAGGTGTCGGAGATGTGGTACTACTAGGAATCAAAGAGCGAGTTTCGCCATTTCGTCAACGTAGAGGAGGTGCACGTGATCTGCAAGAACGGGATGAGGGAGTGGCATGGGTCCACGGCCGATAACTGGTGGCCTTGCAGCCAGGAGAATTTGATCTTCATCGACCCGCGTGATGGGCTGATCTTGAATGGCGTCCAGATGGAGGCCAAGTTTGACGCGATGGGCCGTCCTGTGATTGATCCCCTCGACCCTACCTACTGGGGTCCTCCAATTCCTCCAATTCAATATGAATGAAAAGCGGGAGAGGAGAGTTCCAAGATGGACCAACGTTCGAGATCCAATTCTCCCCTGCTGGCTTTTACCACTTACGCCCTCTTTTATAGGATATTTAGGATATTTACCAGAACTGATCACTTTATGAATGAAGAAACGATACTCGAATACCTTTTCGGTGTGGATCTGTTAGTCTTGATCAACAATCACCTTCCCGATTCACAAACCTTGCTTCCCATGCCCCTCAGTGCCAACGCCGCCAATTATGGTGTAACACGGCTCAACCTTGCCAGAAAATCGGTGGGAGGCCCAGAGAATAAGACTGGATCGTGGGATGGGTAGATGGTGTAGTTGTCCCCGCATTTGGGCAGCTTCTTTGTGCCGACATGAGAGACTATGCAGCGCAAACCACTCGTTTTAACTAAAGAGTTTCCTTTTACTTACTCTTTGTGTGATTCGCTAGTGGAAAGCGCTAAGCTTTACACATACATGTATGGAAGGCGATTGTCTCGTACAAGTTCCTAGCATTAACACCAAAACCTTGCTGCTTCCTTCTTGTTTCCTAGCAACTAACCACAATAGGGATACTGTATAAATTGGAATATGCCAGTCTTCGGGGTATATTTAGGTTTGGCAACCTTTGTAGCAGTAAATGAGTTGGTAATGGATGAGGCACTTGACAGTTAATGTAGATCGATAACACTCTGGTACTGCTAACCGGTGTGCCTACCAAGTAACTTGTCGTTGAGGCTTTGCTACTGTTTAGGAAACCATAGCTTATCGGATCTAATAAGTTAGGTACTAGGATAACAAACTCGCCAAATGGTTGTGAGGTGAAACGCGGTCAACCTTCCCGCTCTGCACCTCCAGGGCCCCACATCACTTCTCGCACCTTCACGTCAAACACACGCGAATCTACCCTTTCCCAAGCGTCTTTGCCGTATCGTAATCACCTTTGGTATTTTGAAATCATTATACTTCTACATCAAAAGACTCATGGGCCGTGGCTTGGCTTCTCTTCCCAACCCTACCAGCACCACTCCTATGGGCCTCTTTTACAAATCTAGACAACTTTGTTCTTCTTTCGTTGAACAAAGGGGAGCTTGAACATCACCTCCCACTGTATAACGACTGTTCTCGAAAGAATTATTTTGTGCAAACAACATAAGAAGTTCTTCTCTCTGCGCTTTCATCCGGTAAGTTTTCTTCCTTCCGTGCAGCTCCCATCATGCCGGGCTCAACTTCTAGATTAGGAGTGGTGGCTGCTAAGCAAGCCAACCGCGATTCCACCTACGGTGAGCATATGATCGTCAGCAATACCAGTTCGCATCTAACATATTGCAACAACAGGCTCGAACCCCGAAGTGAAGCAGTCTGAGGTTACCGAGCGAAGCACTCTGAACCGCAAACATGTACGTCTTCTGTCCTATTACGCTCGACCAAGTTGTGACTGACAGTGTGATCAGCTGGCAACAGGCCCTTCAGACCAAGGAAAAGGGACAACAAACATTGAAGGTCTCCCTCCATCCCGGTATCTGTCTGCAAAGAGATACGCCCGTACATGGGAGTGGCTTAATGATCTGCCAGTCCGCCGAACCTGCCAAATTCCCCTGGTTCTCTACTATCCCAGTACCCAAGAAACATTCGCCATGACTGATACTAGCTCGACTATCACGGCTCAGACGGCCAAGACCGGAATTCACCATCAATCTTACCGTGCCCTATTACAGAGCAATGGCATCAAGATGCTCGACGCCTATGACGAGCCCCCTCAACATGTTCAGGCTCTACTTGCAGACGTGCTGCCGGTTGAGCCTATTGCAATTACCGGACGTATCGAGACTGTCGAAGAAAGAAATATGGTCATCAGGGGATCCGATGAAGAACAAGTGAAGCGCTTGTTTCAGTCTCTGATGACGGAACAAATGGATTCATGCTGTATATTGATGGTGGATGACCAGTTGCTCGACCCCCTACGCGTGCCCAACAAACTCGGTCGGCATAGAATCGTCAGCCCCGAACCCAATACTTATCTGGGATACTGGCCCGGACTTTTCGAAAAGAGGCTTCATGACTTGCTTATACACACTGACGCAAACATGGCCTCGTTTGGATTCCTGGTTGTAGAGGTCACAGGCGATGGTGAAACAGGTTCGGATGGCCTTTGGGTAGCGACCAACAAATGCATGGGTGCGGCATCGACCTTTCTCAATATTATGAAGACGCTACAATCTGCTCTACTCGAGAAAGACCTTGTCAACGAGGCCAACGCCTTGCAGCCTGTGGTTTTTAGCATTGCGAGCAATGGTACTGAAACTAGACTGTTTGCGACATATGCAGAACAGGAGTATTTCACTATGTACTTTGTTAATGGCTTTCTGCTGTACGACGCGACAAGCAGAGCAACTCTACACTCCTACATCCAGCACATCGTCGACTGGGGTGCGAACAAGCGTCTGCAGACGATCAAATCTGCACTCCAAGCCCTTTACGACTCCGGTGTTCGTATCCCAGCTCCACCCATAATGTCTGGCAACGAAGAGAACTACGATCCCGAAGGCAGCGAGGCAAGCGAGTCTGATCTTGAAATGCCCGATTCTCCCATTGATCGTCCCCACGCGGGCAGGGGTGAAGCCTGAGCCGAGACAGAGGGGATCGAAGAAGAGAGCCGCCGATACTCAACCAAGCGCAAGCAAACGGAGAAAAGCGACGGGAGCCTCGACATGAAAGGACGAAAGATTATGGGATAATAATAGAAGCATAAAAGTTGAGCGAGAAGATTAGTGGAAGGGGTTCTACCTACCAGATTGTTTTACCCAGTAAGTGGTTGTCAGAAAAAATAGGGACTAAGAAGTCACCTCAATCGAATTATTGTAGTAGTCAGCCAACCTTATAATTCCTCTTATTGATGTATTGTGTGATAGTAAGTAGACAATATTTCTTAGTAGCTGCTGAATAGTTTACCATTGCTGTTATAACTGATTATTGGCTATTATTATTACAACATATGGTCGTTATACAGCTGCAAAAAATCGTAGTCAAGCCACCCCTGAAGCTCGCTATGCAGAATATCAATCTCGTTCTCCGCCAATGTAGGTATGACTGGCACATCACTATCGGATTCCAGATTGTCATAAAAGGACTGGGCTTGCGCTCGAGTGGTAGTCTGGTCATGAACCCGACGGACCAGGAAGGTCAAGTCCTGTAGAACCCTCGCACAGTCCAGGCCAAAGTTGTTCCCCGAGGCCGCCTCTCTCTCGAATATCTCAATGGCCATTTGTATCTCGCCCCTTTCCTTCTGCTCGTCTATCGATGGGTTCGGGAAGGCGAGCTGCTGCAGCAGGACGATGACGGCGGCGTTGAAGACGGCGTGGGCCTCATGGTGTAGGAGTCGTTGCCTGGGGCTGAGATCACGCACCCAGCGGCTAAGGCGCAGATTGTTGCGAGCAGTTGTGACGATCTGCTGGATGATACCTGCGTGTGGATGATCGCCTGTGCCCTGATACAACTGGGACACCTGGGACACCTGGGACATCTGGGACGGCTGAGACGATATGTAGCGATCTGCGACGGCTTTCTTGACTGCGATGAAGAAAATTGGCCGCGTGGTGAGTATGATTTCCTGCATAAATCAATTAGTACCCTTTACTATGCAACATCATTTGGGCATACCTGATTAAATGCCAGATGTAAGACGCAGCAGGCTCTGTCTTGGGGCAAGTTCTCATAGTCGAGATGCAACTTCTGTGGGAGGGAGGCATTCCAATCCTTTAGCATCTCAAGGGCTTTCTCGACATGTTGCAAAGTAGTTGCTGCAGACTGGTCTGACGGGGCAATACGGTAAATCTCGAAAGTCACATAACGAGAGATTCGTGCCAGTTTGATATGAGCAGTAATTCCCGCTGGGTCGGGCAGTCCGCTTTAGCCCGCGCAAATTAGTTAAAAAGACATGAATAAAAGAGTTCAAAGATCGGTAAAAGGGGCTTACGCGACGTGCTGTGGTAGCTGGATGCGGATGGCTGTCTCAGTCATGGAAGGAGGTCGACCTAGCCAAGATGAGAGCCATGTGTCCAAGATAAAAGCCGTCCAGAACATTCTCTTCTTCTCCTCGTCACAGTCCCACGTAGTATGTGCCCCATACATGACCGCTAGGTGCAGTGTCGCGCTTAGAGCCATGTACGCAGCGTCACGGCGGTTCATCTCCAGGAAGTACAGAGCAATGAGCAGCAAAACGGGCACCTCGCTTTCTGAGGAGGCCATCATGTCGAGCGGGTTGCCCAGCAGTGACCGGGCCCTGGAGTAGAAAGCACGGCTGGTTCGATGCCCCTGCTCCTCCCATCCAGCACCACTGCCAAGTCTCACCGATATTGCAAAGAGCATATGAAGGAGAGCGAGCTTCCCGTTCGACTCGAGGTCGGCTCGGTCAGGGTCTCCCGGTGTTACAGGCACATGGCCCCAGTAGAAGATACCACCGCTAGGAAAGTCATTATTCCCGTCCTGCAAGAAGTACCGAAACTCGGTGAGGAGCAGCGTCATCTCGGTGCGGGTAGGCAGCCACGATGAGTCTACGGGAAGCAAGCCCAGAGGCCGTGAGTCGTGCGTTTGATACGACCCAACGCTCCTTAAGAACGTTGTGCCCTCATGCACCACTACGCCTGTGACAAGGGGCTGCAGAGTCATCATGAATTCCTTGACGTGGTTCAAAAAGTTTGCTCCTGACGACTCTCCAAAATAGCGCGCCGTCCCGTCCGGGTCGTGAAGCAGGCGGCCTTCATCCGGCGTCAGGACCTCGAGCGGGGAGGGGCCATCGGATGCAGCGGTCAGCGGTCCAAGCCGTCGTGCTGTCTGACCTAGTTCCACGAGCTGTCTTGCGGCGGGCGGCCGAGGTTGGCTCCCTGCCTCTGTATCAGAAGATCTGGCCCGTAGTAGATCATCTAGCTCGGCTCGGGGAATGGACACCATCTCAACGGCATCTGGATAGTGGCAAGTCCGCCCGCCGCGCTCACACTGCGCGCATGGCCGCTCTCCAGAGCATTTTATGCGCCTCGAATTGCAGCTGTTGCACCTGGAAACGCAAGTGTAAGTCATGAACCTGTGGCGGGCGTTGGTGATGTAGCACACTCACGCTACAGCAACACGTTTGCGCCTCTCGGGCGCGACTCTCCGCCGGCGATGCCTGGTGACGACTCGTTGTTCTGGGGCCGGATGGCCGTCTTCATCCATGATTTGGAGTTGGCTGGGATGTGTTGATGAAGATAAGTCGGAAAGGTTGGCTTTAAGTGGGCAAGGCTACTACTTATATCGAAATCCCCCTTATATATCCCCGATCCTAGAGGTTTCTACATTTGGACTAAGTTCAAATTCTTCGACCCCGCAACTATGGCTCCAGCACAACTATATGGGACAGCTGGGTTACTTTTAGCCAATGTTCTAATATAAGTCACGGGATTGATAGATAATAGTCAATGATAATAGCAATGGTAGATTATTGAGCAACTACTAGGCAATATTGTCTGCTTACTGTTATATACCGAACATGGAACAATAAGAATCAAATCATTATACACTACGGCCACAGTTTCGCCAGACCCCCCTAAGATATCTCTACAGTCCGTAAATAAATGTCCTCTTGCGGTCAGCGTACCTCGTGCTATCAATCCGCTCACTGGCAATCTCTTCGGGCGTCATTTGTGACAAGATTCTCCTCTTGCGGCGGTTGACGGCAGCGAGTGTAAAGCGGTAGCTGATGTATCCTAGAAGCGAGACGATGGCGATCCCTAGAGTGATGAAGAATGAGACCCGGTACGAAGGCCCATACTTTGCATCGTACACCTGCGAGCCGATAACACCGGCAAGGTTGCCAAATCCGTTGATGCCCAGAATAATGGTCCTCTTTCCGGGCTCTGTTGGTTTTCATGGCATATTAGAACACGGTCCATTACAATGCAGCAAGAACTTCGAATCGAGGAGGCTTACCTGGTGTGTTCCCGCTCAGCCAGGCAACCGTCAGAGGCGCAGAGACGTAGCAACCGAAAAGCAAGATGCATAAGCCTGCATATTTGGCACCATTCGCGTTGACTGTCGCCGCAATGATGAGACCGACAACTCCAATGCCTATACCTGCGATGATATGGAAGCCCCGCTCCATCCTATGAGTCTGAGTTAGTATGTTGTCAGTGTTACGGAGTGAATGTCACGAGCAACCAACCTCTTATCAGAGCTCCAGGCAAAAAGGAAAAGCCCAACAGCGCCACAAACATATGGGGGGATCGTCATCTACACCATCAAGTCAACTAAATCCCCCCAAAAGCCATCGCAATCCGGTGTCTACTTACCAAGTTGGCCTCGATGCTCGAGTAACCCAAGCCCTGCACGACCAAGGGCATAAACACGCTGAAGGCTTGCGTGGGAACACTTGCGCAGATGTTAAAGATGAGGACGAACCACAACTTCCAGTCCTTGAGCGCCTCGACGACGTCTCGCCTGGTGAGCCGGTCCTGCTCCAAGCCGTCCTCGCCGTATTCGTGGCGGATGTACAGGGCAGTGTCTCGCTGCATGCGCTCGGTAGCAAACTTGCGCTCCTCGGCAGTAAGAAACCACGCGGATCCAGGACCAGCAGGCAGCATGAACCAGGCAATGATTGCGACAGCGCAGGTCAAGACGCCTTCGATGATGAATAGGTACTGCCAGTTGTGGAGGGACCCGGACTTGAGGTGGAAGATGCCAAAGGCTACAAAGATGATCAGCCAGACTGTTTGCGCTACATGAGACTCGATGCATCCACTTACAAATAGCACCGGCAAAGGCGCCTGCGATCGCATATTGTCCATAGAAAATGGCTATGCGGATGGCAAGGTCGAATCTAGTATAGAAGAAGGAGAGGTACGACACGCATGTTGGATAGAAGCCAGCCTCGAAGACTCCGATTACAAGCCGCATCGCGATAAGTGCGCCTAGTAGTAGGGAATGGCCGGTGTTAAGAGTCAAGTTTCCTAGTATTATCTCAAGACAAGGGCAGACACTCACCACGACCTTTGATGAAGGCTTGTCCGATAGTTACGGCGCCCCAGGCAAACTACAAAGACTCCCTCAGCATTGTGTCAAGGTTAGATGGATATTACAGAAACCATACTGTCATGAAGGGAATCCAATGCTTTGGTCCGACGATGCGGCCGAGTGCAGCAGAGGGAGGCTGGAATAACACAAAGGTGATGAAGAAAAGAGACACGGAGAGGTTGAGGTCAGATGGTGCAGCTCCAATATCTTTAGTGAAGCCTGTTTGTAGACTCCGTATTAGCCTGGTTATCGTAATTGGGCGGAGACATACTGACCTTGAGTCTCTGCATTGCCAATGTTGCCTTTGTCGAGTCCGTTGAAGAGGTAAAGCAGAGAGAGCATGGGCAGCATCGCAATATCCATCTTGCGGTTGATGCGACGGCTAAGAAGCGCCTCCTCCGGAGTCATGTCGTCCACGAGGCCGGCAGGAACATTTTCCTTGGTCGCGAGCTGCTGCTCAACCTCTTCGTTTGGGATTTTGGCATCATCAACATCGTGATGCTGCTTGGAATGAGCGACGGATTGAGCCATGACTTTTGCCGAGCCTCGAAATGTCGGTCAGAGGGATTAAAGATGAAGAGTGCAACATCGAGAATGTTACGGTGACTGCAGATCCCTTTATATAAGTTCAAGGACTGGAAGTGACAAGGACAAGGCTCAGCAATTGCCCTGATTCGTGTTTATCCGAGGGTAGAACTGGAACACGGGTCAATGACCCGTGAGTGGGTGCGTGACCCGCCAATAGTGAGGGAAGATCAGCACTAGAAGAACACCATCAGAAGCAAGTGATTGGACAGGAAGATGACGCTTTTGAGCTCATCCCCACGGGGCCCCGGTGGCTGACCTTCTAAGAGCCGAGAATCAGAACGGGTAAGGACCCGTGCGGGAGGAGAAATGCTGTCCTGGCACCAAATCCAGTGTTAAATATGAGCCCGGGCCAGGCATCTTCCCAATAGCAAGATCAGCTCATGCAACCAATAGAAGGTCTTGGCATTTTACGCTCTCGGTAAACGGATCCAGGGGCAGCCATGAACAAACCATTGCCTCTCTCTGGGCAGGACTACGCCAGTCCTCTCTCGTTCGACCTTGGCAAGGCAAAGCTCAACAAGACAGTGGATATCGGAAATAACGGTGTATCCGCGTCGACTGACCAGTTTGGACGGGTATGTTGCCCTTAATGACGGCGATAAAGCCACGGTTAACGATGGCTTCGCAGATTCTTCAACTCAGTACTTACCACCCAATACACGGCATCATCGTCGCCGCGCCGTACTCTCAATTCGACAAGACCCGGTACCACGACCCTCAATATGTTCGCCAGTACCGAACCAAGATGCTTCAAATGTTGGCAAATGACGAGGAAGGATTCGGAATCGTCGTCCAAGATTTGAACACCACATTCGAACTGCAACACCTATCGATGAGTGCGGCAAGATCGAGTTGCACCACCAAAAGGGGCATCTGCGTTACAACCACCCTGCATGTCGATGATGGAGGAAACTTTTCTCAAACGGTGGTGCTTCGGAATCCAACAACGGCCCCCATATCTGTCGACTATCTGATCAATCTTCGGCTCAGTGTGCACCGGGCTTCTTACGGTCAACTGACAGAAGCAGGGCCTTTGATCCCCCCTGGCTGCGAAAATCAGCTTCGCCTAGACGACAATACCACTTTTAGTGTGACTAACCCTCTGCTCGGGGGTTGCGTGCTAGGTAGCCTGACTTTGGATGATGAACCCCACGTCTTATCAGGAATTCAAGAGTCGGTTTCCAGAGGCGTCCTATCTGACGCCATCGGTCCAGCGCAGACGATAACCATCGATCCGGAGTCACAGGTCACTCTAAGGGCGCAATTTACCTTATTCGCGAGCATTCCAGACAAGGACCCTGTTTTCCCATCGAGAACTTGTTCCAAGGAAAGCCAGTGCTTGTCCTCGAGATGGAGAGACGACAGTCGTTGTAGCACTTATATAGTCAGACGCAATGTCGACTATATACTAAGTAACTGCGTCGTGCCCATGCCCGGCGATGTTGTCGGGCTCATTACAGACCACGTCGCATTACCATTGGGCTGGAACAGAGACAACTAGTAAGTAATTGTTGAAGCCACACAGATATGCTTCGCTTCTGCTAACCATAGGCCCAGTTGGCAATGGCGGTTGTTGCTCAATGTATATCAGCGCCTCGATAAGCTGTTGGAGCCCACCCAACAGGACGTATATAAACGCAGAATCGAGCGGGCACTAAAAGGTCATCTCAAATGGGCACATGAGGTGGCCGAGAGACCGCACACCTTCTGGCACCGGTCATACGTGATCGCTGGCAAGCCCAAGGACGGCCCGACGTTCCAGCTAGATCAGCAATGCTACCCCCTCCTCGAGCTATGCGATTATTCCGACGCATTCCCTGATGATAAAACATTTGTGCGAGACCTAGTGCATGGCGCGGCTATGCGTGAGGTACTGTCTGCCATTGTGTCGAGGCGAGATGCGTCCAGTGGTCTCTTCCCCACGGACGAGACACCCGGAGACGACGCGGTTGACCACCCTTTCCATTTCTCAAGTCACGTTCTACTGTGGTACACCGTGTACCGGATTGCGAAGCTGTTCCTAGAGTACGAAGCTCCAATTGGGTTCTCACAGCAGGGTGTGTTAGACTTGGCCGCATCGATCCGTGGCGCAACCTTGAAGCACTTCATCCAACCTACTGAGGAGGAAGGGGAGAAAGGAGCCCAAATGATAGCCTATTTGGTAGACGGCCTTGGAACCAAGACATTCTACCACGACGCAAATGACATTCCCACCATCTTCGCCGTGAAATGGGGTTTCCTCGCGTCCGAGGCTGAGATCAAAGCCTGGCACAACACCATGGCATTCGCGCTGTCGCCTCGGAATCAGCTCGGTTATGCTGCCGGCGGCGACTTCTCTGGACTTGGAAGCGTGCACTCGAAGGGTCCGTGGCCACTGGGGTACTTCCAGGAGCTCCTCTATGCGCACATGACGGCAGACGATGCCGGCAGGGAGGCGGTCATCAAACGAATCGTCGGTTCAATGCAGTGGGATGGGACTTTTGGCGAGGCGGTCAACGTTGAGACTGGAGCAGTAACAAGTAAGGCGTGGTTTAGCTGGCCTGGCGCCATGATCGGGGCCATGATCGTCGAAGAGGGGATATCCTTCTGATGGTCTGGATCGAAAATAATATCAGGGCTGTCCTCTGTCTTTTTCCATCCTCGTAAATTTCAAGAGTTTCTAGATGGTTGTGCGGTAGTTGCGTTGAAGTGGAACTAACTGCTCTCCCGCCTCCTTTCATCTCTCGTATTCATTGTGATGAAATGCCTGTCAGACACCTCTTCTTGCTGCCTTTTACTCCGTACTCGAAATCTCACCCGTAGTAGGCCTTTACCTGCAGGCGACTTAAGCTTTCGCCTCCAGCGCCTGCGCCCCTCTCTCATGATCCAGGTATTGGCGGAGGAAGAGATGGCTGCGGAGCCCGGCGTGAGAGCGGCGCTTAGGGATTCATTGCTGGTCGATTCATGCACAAGGGAACCTCGAGCCAGGCGCCGGCGGCGGCGCGACTGCTGAGTGCAATAGGTCTCCTCCTCCATGAACCTATGGCTGGCCGTGTCTACCGTTCGCCCCTTGATCCATCTCCACGCTTGTCTTGGATCCCCGGGGATCAGGCACTCATGCGATGTTGTATGTATTCGTTGTGTTGATCTGTCGGGGCTGACATCTTCCGGTTTTCTTTTTCTTTTGTTTTTTTCCTCTCTCGCCCGTCATATTGTATGCCTCTGGTCGCTCCTTCGCTGCTTCACCAAGCTACTCCATGGTGCTTGTGGGATTGTCTTTGGGATCACTGAGGAGTAATATTTGCACAAGAAGCTCTCCTAGGTCATCCTATTTCCCCTCAGACACCTTGTAATTCTCGCCCAGAGAACTTATCAGCGCGGGACTCTTTCGCCGCCTCCACTTCACTTTCAATAGGGAGAGTTACTATCAAGAAGACAAAGGCTTGCAGGTCGAAATGTCCGCTCTAGGAGAGACTTCGTCTTCAGAGAGACCTTGCTATAAGAGATTCGTTCGAGGATTGCAATTGTATCGCTGTTCAACGGCTGTTGGCAACGGACTCGAAGTTAGCCGACACTCCACTTCTTAGTTATTATCGTAGCGTTCTTTCAAGTACCTAGTGGCGGGCTCCCCTTGTGATCACTTTCGAAATGATGAACTTGTATTTCTATCCTCTCGTCTAGCGAGCAAGGCTGTTGCGCCATTCCTCGTTCTGCTGAACGACCTGTTCTTCCTCTTTCCGTATACAGCGGGGAGTATGCCTCACCAGAGGCGGGAGCCAAGTTGAGAACCATCATGCCCGGGGAACATGGCATTGCACTACCTTGGGCCTTCCGCAGAAGCGTTGATCTTGGTCTTTTTGGCTGCTGTTGGGAGATTTTGGAGTTTGTGCCCCGATGTGACGAAATACCCAGTCATGAAATATAGTACACGAAAAGAGAAGAGAGGAGGAGAAAAGCTCTGTAGATATTGAATAGCTGTCAGGCTGCAAGAAGGTGCGGAGGTTCTGTTCTGCTACGCGTACACTGTGAGGGAAGAGGTTGTTTTGAGGTAAGGTACCTTAGGCCTCATGGCGCGTGTCGGTTGGAAGCTTTCTGCCTGTACATACCTAGGTAGGTGCCCTCTACCAAGCCCCCAGCCCTTATATCAAACGCCAAGCCCTGCAATCCCAGCACGTATAACATTACCGCTCAACCTGTAACAAAAGCACTTTAAATCAAGTAGAGAACGAAATTGCTTCAGTATCGGCACCTAGGCACGCGCTCCTCCTCTACTAAGAACTTCTTCCCTGCACAGCTTGGGTAGTCTGTAATTTTTGCGGCCAGGTGTGCTCCAGCCAGACAATGAACCATCTTTGCGCACACTACAACAATGATCAGCACTCTGGGTATCCTTGCCTTCTCGAGGGAGAGATTTCTTTTCCGTCCAACATCTTCACCTACATTCGGAAACGTTCAATGGCCGTTAGTCTGTACTCGGCGTTGAGGATTTCAACGTCGCCTCCAAAGAATGGCTTCATCGCAACCTTGAGCTCTTCGAGAGTGAACTCCTCCTTGGAGACGTACAGCCGCTCGCGATGCTTAGGGGAGGGGGCCAGCTCATTGCGCAGCCCATCGAACCTATCCGAGTCCTCCCTCGTCCGCTGGGCCGTATCACTCTCCCCATGCGAAACCCTCTCCGCATCGCTGTCTGCGAGAGAGGCCGTGGCGTCAGGTTCTTCGGTCGGCGCTCCCACATCAGGCTTCGTGAACAATTTCGCCGCGTCTCTCAGGGATGGCATGGCAGTCTTTTTGCGCAACCGGTACAAGAAGCTGTCAGGTGGCGGCGTATGGGGAGGATCTTTGCTTGCCATGATTGGATCTCTGGGAGCAGCTGAACGATTCTTTTTAAAGCGTCTGTACCTCTGGTCAGGCCTGGAATGTTGCTGTCGGGTGAGATTTCTGTGACCTGGCTGCGAAGATTCTGTTTTTTTTTTTTTTTCAAGCAAAAAGAAGACCCAGGGGGCTCCAGCCGTATAAATATTCAGAATTTGTCCATGTTACTACAGATATAATATCGAGGATCCACCGTATCTCAGGAGGGAGTGTACCGGAACTAGGTTCAAGTACTCTGGTCTCTTAATTTGATCGGGTTAAAGAACACCAAATAGAGCGGGCTATAAAGTTCCGCAAAGTTACTGCCCACACTCAAGTTCGTTGACAGATACTCTCACAAAATTTGTACCTTTCACTCCTACTGCTATGTAGGGGTCAACTTTCTCCTCTACATATATACATGAGGCTGTAGCAAGATTGCGATCTGATGTACAGTAACGTCAGATTACCCTCAATCTCACTCTATAAAGGCATGTTGAGACCATATTTGTGGTCACACGGCCTCAGTAATGATGCGAATGGTGAATATTTTCATTGAAAGCACCATCTTTGTTATGTAGCGACTCTATTATGTCCTTGTAGTGTGAATTATAGAGCCGTGTTAGCCTACGTGTAGATTTGTTTCAGATTCAAGCAAGACTTCAGACCATCGGGAACTGGGGAACGGCAACAAAGGATAAAATAAAGGAGTATTGTTTGAACGAGGTGCTAATACCTGTTTGCATTGAGTGCACAGTACACAATGTCTATTGCTTGAGCTCTGTACCTGATATCCCAACAGCCGAGAAGCGGATTTGATTGGTCAGCCGGTTTGGCTGCCGGTCGCTGATGCACGCAATCACCATTGGCTAGCTTGTTACCCGAAATATGGGTCCGGTGCATTGTAATTGAGACACTCGAACAATAAGCTGCTTATTCTCGAGTCTGCGACCGGTATTATCAAATTATTGAGTGCCAATAATACATGCTTAAGAAATAATACGGTATATATTGTCACTTATTTCAATTCAAGACATACAATACGACGGTTTTTAGCTGAGAGTGACCCGCTCGGCTGCTGGTTCCACTAGTTCCTCCACCGCCAGAGAAATTAACATTCATCGGCCCCATCCGATCCGATAATCACGCTGATCGGAAAGCCAAGCAGGAGGCACAGACTCGAACTTAGACCTGCCATCAACTCCCAGATCAATTGCCCCGCGGGTGTCAGTCCTTCCTGAGCGGCCGCTACACACTCCGTTGGGCGAATAGACGAAGCGCCTCGGTGTCTCACTCACTGGTCTGCATGACGTGACGTCAGCAGACGACCAGAGAGGCTCGAGCACGCACAGCACAAAGGAAAAATCAGCAGAGCGGTGGGGGGTTCATGAGGGGCTTCACCTCCCGCTCCAGTCAGCCCACTCCTGCCCGCTCATCGCCAATCCACCCGCCGCCAAGTCCAGGCTTGTCCGAGGCCAGCTTCGCATAGCCGTCGAGTGACTCTCATACGGAAGGGAAAGAGAAACAAGTTCGACAGGAGTGACTCTCATACGCTCATCAGTGTCCGAAATGGCATTGCCCCCCTGTCTGTTCGCTGTGGTGCCGCCGCCTGCCGCGGAAAAGGTCATCATCGACGAGTATGTCTTCGACCCCAACGGAGATACCCAGTACATTCTGAAGAACCCCGACAAGCCCGTCTGGATCGACATTTCCAACAGGAAGCGCATGATTCGTTCTCCCGGGCCCCCGGCTGAAAGTGAAAGCAAGCGAGCTAGAACCTTGTCAGGCAAACATGCCCAGCCCGGCTCTGAGAACCTTCACCTTGAGCCCCCCAATGAGATCCATTGTAAGGTGTCTGGGGCTCATCTGGGGTTGGCAAGCCCCGTCTTCCGCACAATGATAACGGGCCCCTGGTCCCAATCTTCTCTCGTGCCTGCCGACGGGAGCCAAGAGGGCAGCTTGCGCCAGCTCACCTCCAGTGAGTGGGACAGCGACGCAATCTTGATCATGTTCCACATCATGCACGGTCATCACAGGAACGTTCCCAAAACTGTGACCCTCAGGATGCTCACTTCCATAGCCACAGTGGTCGACTACTACCAATGCCACGAGATCTTTGAGATCTTCGTTGACCAATGGATTGCGGCACTTCAGAGGGAGAATTCTGTTCCGCCGAGAAGCGTCTTTGGAGAAGATGTCATCCGTTGGCTTTCGATTTCCTGGGTGTTCGCTCGCCCCGAAATTTTCAATGTCATGGCTGAGACAATAATCAGATTTTCCACTCATCCAATCCTTGTTCCGGATCTTCCAGTCGCTCCTGCTCTAGGTACCTACCTATCTCCTTCCCATTCATACTGCTCTCTCAATTAACCCGAATTACAATAAACAGGCATGCTCGAGGTCAGAAGGCAGGAGCTGGTTACCAAAGTGTTCACTTATGTCGCTCGGATTCACAAGGCCTTGTGCATGGGCCAGACGAATTGCACTATACCTGATTGCGCCTCAATGCTCTTAGGAACTCTGGTCAGAGCCACGCAAACGCTCGATCACCTCAAAAACGAGGAGACACGCCCCGCCGATGGCTACTCTCTTTCCAGCATTCTGGAGACTCTCTCGAGCTATCGGAGACCCAACTGGGCTTCGATCCGCCACGACCCCATTGGGAACCCTATCCCTACGGTCCATCGATGCTCACTTGAGCAGTTCCTCGTGCGACCCCTCAAAAAGATCGAGGCGGAAATCAAACTTGGTGCCTTTGACATTGTTACAAAGGCCGTGGGCACCTCGGCTAGTAATCCTACGTCAAAGATGAGGAACCCTACCATATCGAGCAAACCTATCAGAAGAGTCGAGGAGCGCCCAAATGCCTCTTAAACATTAAGCTGCTTATTCTCAAGTCTCGACCGGTATTGTCGGATTGTTGAGTGCTAATAATACAGTCCTCGGAGATAATACGGCATATATTGTCACTTTTATTTCTTTTTGCACTACTGAGTTTCTCTATTCACGCGGAAAGTAGTCTATTTATGACCCCTCTTCCTTTAAGTGTCTCCTGGCACCCTCTTGCTTCGGTTATGATTGACATTTGATTTTAATGATTTCATGGTTTTCTGGGAGCGAACACCCGGCCAAAATTTTGCAGGGAAGGTGTAGGCTTGACGACTAATGACAAACAAGCTAACAAGCAAACTTGCGTCTTTGAACTACCCATCCTTGTGTCGTTGGTGAGAAGGGTGCAAATATTTTCAAAGGAGTTACTATCAGCGTTCTTGAATAACTATATGATTTAATTACAAACTCAAGAGTGTTCATTTTGTGCATGCAATTCGAACAAGAAAAATAGAAGGGAGGTTTTACAAGCTGAGATAGAATTTCGATTTTTTTTAAGTCGTAAAGTGTCCTGACAAATTGAATTTATCACAATCTACAGTTCCAATGGGAAAGCGCTTGATTCTTTCTCCAGGCGCATTTCGAAAAGAATGGAAAGTTTATAAGCTAAGATGTAATTTCCATCTGAATTAGAGTAATTACGCATAACGATCCAACCGGATGTTGGAGCATGTTGGAATTGTCAGATTAGTGTTCGACATTTAAATGCTCCAGGCTCTAGGGTAAGTTATAGGGAAGTGCAGACGGTCACCCACTTGACAAGATGCATCAATTGGCTGGGCCACTTCTTACTAAGACGCATGAAGAGAACATGCCTGTACTGTCTGATGGGCGCTAGAAGGCATGCTTAGTTACGGCAGGGAGAGGTGAAACATGGGAGCAATTGCTGCACGGTCTCGTGCTATTGGTCACTCCACTGCTCGAGGACAGAAGGTCTATTTTTGTACCAGCGCGTTAGCACCGCTGGAGAGAATTTGCCTCGGCGAGCTGATGGCAGCTATTAGAGGCTTATCGTGCTGTAATCGCCAGTGCGAGGGAATTTCAGCGCAGGTTGGACGAGACACATCAGAGCATAAGACAAAAGGCCAATCCTTCTGCTCGATCTGCTATCCATCTCCAATATTACGGGGCTCGATGCTCTTATTTTCCCTGCTTCCAGCAGCCAGATGCGACCTTGGTGCTGTATCCCTGGTCCTTGCAGTCGCCGATGATGGAGCAGAGGTACAGATACTTGGAATTAGCGGGCACTCTCACCAGATCCTAGGTACCGGGACTTCCCTCGGTGTCTCATCACAGCCCCTTCATAACTCCGCATCGTCTTACGGATCATCCTGGATCATCCTGGCGGCTACGCAACATTCATGCCAGCCAAGCCTTGACAGCCATGTCTTGCAGCCAATCACTCCCCCTGGGGGTTAAGGCCCCCAATTCTCGCAACTAAACGTACAATCTGGGCTGCTGTTTGACATCGTCATATGTAGGACCCCGTAAGCCTCCGCCCACCCTTCCCTCACCTCGATCTTCCCCGCCACCATCATTCGATGGCCAGCTTTGCTTCCTTTCCTGACTGAAATCGCCATGGAAGCCAAGATGCAGTACGGCGGCGAAGACTTCAGTCCGCCAAAAGGCCAACCGCCCGGAACCGTCTATACTATCCAGCAGGTATCCTCGCCGACGACTACCTTCCAAGGGTACGATGGCTCCGAGAGCGTCGCCAAGTCCGAGGCCGTCCGGCCCATGAACCGCCAGCGACTCGCCCTCTTCCTCACTGACATCGTTTCCGTCATTCTCTGCCTCGCTCCCCTGATTTTCGTATGCGTCGTTGCGGCTCTGGATCGAACGGATCTCGACAACCGTTATGACGGCTTCCAGACCGCTCTCACTACTCTCGGCCCACTGTTCCCAATGGTCTTCGCCTTCATCACGAGTCGGCTACTCTTCCAGATCGCTCGCCAGAGACTCGAGAGGGGATCGACGTTAGAGACATTGGAGCAGCTCATGGGCAGCCGGACCCTGGGGTCAACTCTGGAAACCCACGCAGAGCTTCAGATCGTCAACCTGGCGGCCGTGGGCCTCTTCATCATGTGGGCCTTTTCTCCCCTCGGTGGCCAGGCTCTCCTGCGGGTTCTCTACAAGACAACGACACCCATCGAGACGAAGATGAGGTACTGGGATACTACCGAGGCGAGCTCGCTTAGTAGCTTTTCGCTCTTTACCAAGTCTACTTACTACACAAGCCTATATGCGCACGATGATATTCGCCTGGGGCCTGACGATCCCTGGGGTAATGTCAAGATCCCGTTCCTGGACACCGATGCGACGCCCGATGACCAAGGCTGGAGAGGACTGGCAGCCGATTCGGCCGTCAAGTATTCGGCTTTGGTCGGTATCCCGACCGGAAATACGACCGTGGGCAATAGCACCTTCAACATCGAATCCACGTATATCGACCTGGTCTGCGAGGCCTTTAAGAAAGAGGCGGTCGCGAGCGGTACTACACAGAATATTAGTCGCAGTGAGGTGCCTTTGACGACCTTGACTGCCGGGTCGAAATCGCTGGCAAATGGGACATGGTACGGGTCACAGCACAACACATCGGCAACCGATTCATTCTGGAACTTGGCCCTGAACAGGTTCGTCGGTTCGTCCTGGCAAGGCACGATGACCAACGTCTACACCATGAACGCCCTCTCTCGCTTCATAAACGAGACTGGTATCGAGGCGGGCCCAACAAGGCTCCTCTTCCAGGCAAGAAGGAACCAGACCGGATCCCAGACACTTAAAGGCGAATCCCACCAATCCGAGTGTCAAGTCCTCCAGAAGTATGTCGAGTCGCAGGTTGAGTGTTCAAGGCCCACTCTGAGCAGAAGGCCGACTTGTCAGGTTGTGCGCCAGCGACCATCGCAGCACAACCTCATGCCCGAGAACTTGTCGGTTCTCTCGACCCCAAACATCTTCACCAGGGTGACAACTGACCTCCCATCGCTGCTCATCGAGTCCTACGATCAGATCCTCCCTTACCTCTACAACCAGTCAGTCTCAGCCAAGGACAGTCTAGTCACGCCAACCCCTGATTTCACACTGGCCAACCTCAACAACTTCAGCAAGGCTCTCAGCCAAGTCCTCAACTCGTACCTTCTGGTCGTGCAAGCAAACCTGGACATATACAAGGACCTAAACGTCGCCGCGTGGGAGTTGGAAGACAAGGACCCCAACACCAAGATGAGGCTCACCATCTGGAAGCCCTCGCCGGGCGAGACGACCGCCGTCCGGTACGTGTACCGGATCAACTGGGGGTGGATGTCCGCCTGCATAATCGCCTGCGTCATCCTGGCCCTCAACGGCGTGGCCGGCATCTACTTTGCGCACTCGGCCGTCGGGCCCGAGGTGCTGGGCTTGGTCTCCTCGTCGCTCAGGGACTCGAGGTTCCTCGACATCCCGAGGGAGATCCGCCACCTCGACGGGTACCACTTCTCGCAGCTGATGAAGCTGAAGCGGTTCAGGTACGGGCACACGTCGCAGAGCACGCCGGACAGGCCGGTGCTGGGCATCGCCCTGCAGGAGGACGTGGGGAAGCTTCACTGAGGGAATGATTTGAGTCACGGAGCGCGTGTTTGCGAATTTTGGATTTAGTTATTTATTCATTAATTTTTTGGTTTGTGAATAGAAAACTATTATTATTAAGATTGAAGAATGACCACAGATCAGCCGTAAGACCACCCCACCTCGTGGGATTGCGCGGCGACGATGAGCATGAACCACATTGCCAAGTTGATCGTCCATCGAAGTTACCGATACAGTGGTTGCTATATGGAATTGCGACGTATTCCATAATATGGTCTTCTCTTCTTCTTTTACCCTTGGTGGGTGTGCTGACATCAGGAAATGATGTGGTTGTAGACTGGGGTTTCCACCGAATGTTCAGAATCGGAGGGAGCTATGCCATCAGATGGAAGCTTGTCGTTGGATAACTGACTCCTTTTTCTTATTATTATTTTCGGAGTCTTGGTTTGATACCTCTCTGATAGGGGATAGAGCTTGACCCTGTAGCCGCAAGTGTTTTGAGGGAATCGCAGTCTCTTCTTTAAGGGGCTGGTATTTCCACAGGACATGAGAGCTATTTCCGGCTGCGATGTATAAACCATAGGGCGAGGTTAATAGTCCATTCTTTATATAGTAGTTTATGATAGACGCCAGGATAGAGAGTATGCTATAGTCTTCGTCTGGCGAAACATGCGACGTAGTATACCATGGGATGAAGTTATGCCCGTGAGTGACCTGAATTGGCCAAGCCCCAATCTGTTATTGTCCTTAAAATCCCATTTGGACGTAGCCCCTAATCGTCATGGGCACAGGCTGCTGCTGAGGCGGCGGAGGCGGCCCTCGGATCGGGAAAGGCACCGGCACTTGTTCCATTGTCACCGGAGGTATCAGTGCACTGGGCACCTCGAAGCTCAGACCGACCATTCGATCTCGGAAGGCCTGCACCAGATACAGCTCATATCTGTATGCTTTCAGAAAGTGACCCCTCAAGTTAGTCCTGTGGATTTGTGGGAGTCTCTTGCGCCCGCAGTATAAAGCACATGATTTGCTAGCCTCGTTCTTGCTCGGCGGATTGCTGACCACCGAGTCGGCGGCCCTGTAGAGGAACTCTAGGTCGTCCGTGGCAATGTAAAAAAACGTTCCTGGGCTCAGGTTCTCGGCCGCATTGGAGTCAGCTTCCTCTTCGAAAACCCCGTCTGGCGCCAAACGAATCGAGAGATCACCATGTCCCTGCGTCCGCCGGTTGGGCTGAGAGCGAAGATGCGCGTTGAGCTGCCGGCTTTGATCGTCTGAAGGACGCAGGAGCTGTGGGTGCATTGGCCGGCGGCTGACGTTGCTGCATTAGCAAATTTATTGCGTTTGCTATTCCATCTCCGAGTTGCGGTCGTCGTTGAGTAGTGACCGGATGAGTGACCGAGAGATCGCCCAGCCCTGGATCACACGTCATCGTGCCGCCCCTGGGACGGGCTTATGTGGAAGTGGGAAACCGGAAAAGCTTCTGAAACGTGCGTCGACAGCGGTGAATGGGCTCTGGCGTCCTCGCAGCCAAGACCGTGGGGCGCTTTCTTGGGGGCCATGGCCTTCGTCTTCGACTTGGGGAGTTTCTTCCTCATGTTGTTCTTTAGATTTTCGCCTTTGCTAGCTTGCTCAGCATGAGGGCTGTTTGCCAACCGTCGAGGCAGTGTCGAACAATGTCGTGAGCGCCTGTATGATTGTATCTGCGCTGCGGGTATTCCTGAGCTCAGCAAGATGGAGGCTTTCGTGGCTTGATGCTACTTTCGATTATTAATATGTAAAAAGAAGCAACAGGCCAAGCCATCTGGAAGATAAACCAAGACGGCCCCTTCAACTTTCGCCATGGTTCTTGTCTTTATTCGAGACTTGCCGTGCCCAAAGTAGGGGGTGGCTGTTCGGCAGCATCCCCCGAGGCTGAACCTCTTGACAGCTGGGTGGTATGTCGCCTTCTTAAATCCATTATTGGACTGTTGTGTTTTTATATGGACAACAACATCGAATTTAGAAGGATTTCGGGTGTTGAAGATCCTTCTGATGAGCCCGGGCTCGCACTCACCCTTAAACGTTTCGGTACGGCCGGGTATCAAAGGGTGAGTATCTCGACTGTAGGCGGACAATGGCGAAATAAATGTACTAGTGAGGCAACACCCGCATGGGTAGAAAGGCGACATGGATGCAATCTCCAACACCTTCGGTGAGGGTCCGCTGTCTGGGAGAAGATATGACTTCCAGCATCCCTCCGGACTACGTAATCATCTTCGCTCTCCAACCCAAGAGATGATTTGTTGAAGTTTCGGTGTAGGGCGAACGGGCCAAAGTCTGGCATTGTCGGAGCGCGGGACCACAATGGTTGCCTTGTTATTCCTCACCAAGAACGTCCACGTTGTTTGTATCAAACTGGACCTGGCCCGCCCTCTCACCATCCGCAGAGGAGATTAGTGGTGGTGGTGATGGTGGTGGTGTGGCAACCTGGCGTTCTCGATTGCATACATGCTTTTTGAACGCCGAAGAAGACCAACGAGCGTAGCATGAGTAATGAGTGGCGAGGAAAGGGATGTGTGATTATTTGTTATTAAGTTATTATTTATGTGAGTTGTTGGATGGAGCTAGAGGGGGGAAGTAAGGAGAGGAGGGCGGTATTTATGTGCAAATGCCTGCAGGAAAATGAGTTCGCTTCACAAACGCCCTTTGTTGGTATGAAATAAGGGCGGTTAGTTTGTATAAAGTCTAGTTCGTGGTCCGAGCCTAGCCTCGGTTGTCCAGTCATTGGCTAAGCAGGTGAAAATGCGGATCTTGATTCGTTTGGGAACTCACTCTTTGTTTCGGAAGAGGGTGATGAAGAGCTAGCGTATTGTCAATCTTGCAGATAGCGGATCTAAAGGAAAGTGTTAGTTCTAGAACTCTGGTACAAGATTAAGCACAGTGGAAGTATCGGGGAGTTGAATGCGAAAGTGTTTGAGGTTTGGGAGGCATTCGCTGTCGGATTCTCAGGAGTTGGTGTTGTCTTTCAACTGATACCTTGAAGAAGAGCTAAGACTGTCGTAACTATCCACGGTCAGCTACTTCTTATGCGTCAAGTTGTTTCATAATAGTTTGCCACAGAATTTCGGTTAATAACCTCAATTGGCATCTAGTTAGACTATGCCTATCAATGGATGCAGCATCTTGGAGGCGAATAAAACCAAGTCGAATCAAATCAAATCCAATGCAAACTAACGCCTGATGCAAATCAAAGCTCGATCGTAACTCGATGGTACCCCTTTCATATTATTTTCGTGTTCCAAAAATCAATCTTAGCCAATAGATGTTAACAGTGACGCGTTTGTTGTATCGACCACTTACTACCCCAATGAACCTCATGACTCTCATGCCCACTTTCCTAAAATAGCCATTGCTACAATGCCGGAGTAAAGCGAGGTGAAAGCAACCACAAGCCTCTGCTTATCCCATGACTGGGCGTTTGAGAGAATGTCCCGTGCCAACATCTCGACAAAGCCAGTGTACAGCAGGATACCGCTTGAAATAGAATCAAGAACACCGGAAATGACTTGGGCTTGGAATGAGTCGCTGTCATATGTAGTTCTCAGACCCAGGCCGATGGCGAGAGCGATTGGTGTTGTCAGCCCGTAAGCCAGAGCCAGCACGTACGGCACAAATCGGTATTTCCTTGGGAATGGAATTGAACTAAGACGGGCTCCGATACCAAGTCCCTCGAAAGCTTGGTGGAAGGCAATGACGGGATACAAGGTTGAGAACTCTTTTCCAACAACTCCGAGATTCACGCCAATGATGCCAGAGTGGAAGAGCACGCCGAATTCGAGGATGAGGAACGCTGCCATCTTAGAGTAGAAAGCTGGTAGGTCGTCTTCGGCCGCATGAGCTTGTTCGCGGTGGAGTGGTATCTCTGCCAGGTTGTGGGCGTTGGGAAACGCTGCTTGGTCTCGTGCAGATTCTTCGCCGCGTTCGAGAAGAGGCTCGATCGATCGTCTGGGGTCCTTATCCCCTTCAAGAACAAAAGGCTCCTCCTCTTCTGCTTTCCGGGACCCGAACTTCTTGCTCACGTAGTAGTCGGCGAGGAAGTCAACGAGAAAGATGAACATGGCTGATGTCATTGCTAGGGCAGGAGGCCAGCTGTAGCCTTCCCACCCCTCGGTCAGGCCAACACAGCTGGCGGGACCGATTTCTTCGTACGCTGGATCAAGCAGGTGAATAAAGGCGGTGGCGATGATAACACCCGAGCCAAAATGGCGAGCAATCAGGTACAAGTTGGGGGGGATGCCGAGCCGGCGGGCATTCGCGGCGAGGACCGGGAACATGGTGGCGGCGGTGGAGGTGACAAGCAGAACGAAGATGGCGGCCACTCGCGAGACCAGAACGGAGCCTGGCTCATCTTCCTCCTTGGGCTTGTTGAGATAGCAGATGACATCTCGAAGGCTGGCTTTGTCCAAGTCAACGTTGTGCGGGAAGGACGACATGATGGGTGATGGGTGATGGGAGGGAAAGTCAGTATGGGGGCCTTTGCCGTGATGTTAAAGGTGGCAGCAGGTCGAGAGCGGCATGCTGTAGCTGCACGGCGAGATTGAGTTTCTGGGCTGCTCCTAGCTGACTTATATCGGCAGCCTGGTCACTCAATCACCGCGGCGCTTGAAGCCATCAAGGTTCACGCACAAGTGTGGACCGCCGTGTGAGCATCAAGTCAGCAGGGCAAACACGGGCTGAAGTATCCATTAAACTGGATGCTTAGGGCACATATGCACTGCGAATGGGCGATTCCTATGGCACGACGAAGGGTGACTTGATGCCGTCTCCTGGATACCTGCCCCCTGGAAATCAGGGGGGCGGGGAGAAGTTGCACAGTCGAGGCCCCTAAAAGAAGCATAATGCACGGCAGGAGCTTAACCAGTGATCTCCTCTGGGGCTTTCCCGGGCCGAAAGCTGGTGCCAGCCATCAAGGTCCTTGGAGGAAGCCAATGAAGGCTTGCACATAAGACACCCCGGCTGAACCTACTGATAGGAACCTACGAGACACTCCCCGCTGATGACTACTCTCCTTCCAGCATTCTAGAGGCTCCCTCGAGCCACTGGGTCATACTAGCCCCAAAGTCGCAGCTCGAGTACTGTAGCACCCTCCAGTGGCCTATTTCTAGGTGGAGAAGCGTCTTCCGCACAATGATAAACTTCTTCTCACCTGCAGATACACTCCAACCTCCTTCCCCACAACAACTCCCGCACCGCCAAAAACATCGTCCCGAATGTTCGCACCCATCCATCTGATCTCATGAATACCAAGCCACGCTCGTGTCCCTCGTAGGCGAGTAAGCAATACGACACATGTTGCGAGATACATCCGACTACCTGGTTTCCCTGTCTACCCGTGCCCGGCTAAGTGGGAAATCAACTGCACATCTGATAGAAGCTCGACCAAAGTCTCGCACATACGAAGTCCAAATGACGATCACAAGAGAGGAAGTCGAACAAAAGCACGAAGATCTCCTCGGCAAACCGGATCATTCAGGCATGCTGACCAGAAGGATCTGGCTAACCAAAGCCTCCGCATGACCACCAAAGGAAGCTTTGGACATAGCAAACTCAGTTCTGGCCTCGCGCACCAAAAACCCAAACTCAGAGCACTCGCCGCCCCCAGCCAAACCTTACTTTTCCCTGCGGTCCTGTCATTACCATGGAACTGGTAAGTGTTTCACTGGCGGCGCCATTTTTTCAACAGGGTGCTAACAGATTTCGCTCACAGTAGGCGCCTGTAAGGCAGGTATAGGTAGTTCGAAAAGCAGTTCATCTTGCTATTGCTGCTCCATCATGTGCTACTTGTGTATGCTCAAGTGGACCCATCTCAAGCAGGTTGATTTGCACGAGAGAGGATGACACAATACTTCGAGTCACCATCCCTCAAACGTCCAGTTGGCCATGGTATGGCCTGGCTGGCAGATAGTGGCGACAACTGAACTACTTTCTCTCGCAAACGCAAACAACAGCCCGAACTGGCCTTATACGACCAGATCAAGCTGCCGACCGATTTGATGATGTAGTTCCTCCAGACCCTAAATTTGAATTGCGTGGAGAAGCTTAGCGTTCGCGACGACGCCAGTTGCCACCCCTAACTGAAGGAATCCGCCCCTTCAATGAAGGTAGCAGGAGTGGTTACCCCCGCTGACGAACCAGAAATCTCCGTGTATGAGTTGATCGAGAGCCCGAGCGACGCCGTGTACGCCCTCATGGCCATCGTGGAGAAGAGGCACGACAAGAAGCCCGCCGTCAAGCGGTACAGCCCCCTTGCGTACCGCACCTTCACTGAGAAGCGCCTCCCCAAGGTCAAAGAAAGCCGAATTGCTTCATGATCTTCTATGCCAAGTTTCGCAGGGGCGAAGCGATCCGGAGACGACCCAATGCTTTGGGTTGCCCAACGCCTAAGTATGTGGCAGGGCAGCCCTCGAAAGCAATCTGCAGACGACCCAAAGTCTGGGGTTGCCCAACGCCTAAGTATGTGGCAGGGCAACCCCCGGGGAAGCAGCAGATACTCAACATCGGCGACGCCGCCCAGCTGGCAGAGCGCAAGACAAAGAACGACCCTGGCGACTACCGCGCCATGGTCCAAGAAAAGGCGAGAGAGCGGTTTATGAAGATGGGTTAGATGGGTACAACTCATCAACACCCCCAGAAGAGCTCGCTCCTTGAGACGTGGTTACTTTGGACAAGAGAAAATGAAATTTTCAACTTGGAAAGAGTAATAGTCAATGTGGACAATCACACCTGACTTGCTTGGGAAGGACTTGAGAGGAACCTTCTGTTCTTTTCAGTTTAATCTCTGAAAGGTCTCTTCTCTAAGGAGTCCAATCGTGACTATCCCTTTTCTTGGCAGGAGTCATGCCGACGAAAGAGTCATTGCCGGTCAGATCCTTCCGTCGACGTATCCTGCCTACTCAGCATGTTCGACAACTTCCATTTCTTCGTCCCCTACGATGGCCGCGACAACGGGTCGGGAAAGGATGGAGAAACAAAGCCCTACCTTTTCAGCCCCCATCTCGTCTTCGTTTGAAGAGTGAGGAGGTTCACGAAAACTGGAAGGTCGGACCCTGCTCTCCTTGGATCACCCCGATCCGAGGAAGCATATTTCCCGTGATGGGTTGCCCAACGCCTAAGTATGTGGCAGGGCAACCCTAGGAAGGAATCCGGAGACAACTCAAAGTTCTGGGTTGCCCAACGCCAAAGTATGTGGCAGGGCAACCCTCAAAGAACGGCGATGTCTACTGCCGTGCCTGGCCCAAGGCAGACTCCATCCTGTACATCCCTCTGGCGATGTTTTGGGCCGATGCCGTATTCACCGGTGGCTGCATTTGGCCAGTCTGGTGGAACAGGGCTGTTCGCTCTATTCCCGCACATGATTCAACCCACAGTGTCCCTGGTATTGCACTCCTGTGGCCGAAGACATGGCCCGAGGACTGGCGCAAGAAGGATCTGCGATACTTGGCTGTTCACGACGCCTGCGGACTTTGTGCAGGTAGCTTTGTTTTCTGCTGTTCGCATTCCTCGCATCACAGCCCTCAGCCACCTCCCAGCGGACCTGATCGAGTCCTTCATCCAGAACGAGTACGCGACTCTCAAATGAGTCTCGGAAGCTGGCATGGGAGAGAAAGAGAATAAAGTTCAACAACAATGGAAGCTGCCAGAGCCCGACAACTCAACACAATAGACAACAACTTGGAGACATTCCGCCATTTTCCTACCACACTCAAGCTTATGGTTGATGGTTTCGGAGTTGGTCACAAGGTACCTGGGGCAAAACCTGATGTGAAAGTCATCGACATGTCCACCTCAACCTCTGCCTGCGGCCCCGGCGGTTGATCAACCTTACAGCAAAAGACCGTGTCGATGCCGACGCCATCAATTTTGAACAGGAGATCATTGTCCTCCTCCGTTCACGACGACTTCCCTCTTACCGATCCTGACGGTGTCCAATTTTGGAGACGAGTCTAGCGGCATAGAGGGCCATGTTGACGGTTTAGACACTCCTATATGTCTAAAGCCTCTGATATCAGGGAGCTCCAACTACCTCCCTCGCTTCGACTTTGACGTTGGGTTCTCGGAGGCCCAAAAGAAGCACGACGTGGCACGGGCAGGCGCCCGCGTTTCCCGAAGACATCGCTTCTTTCAGAGCCAGAGACGTGGCCAGAGGAATATTCTAGCCCTCTGGATTGATCATGGCAAGGGATGACGGTGATCCCACTAGAGAATCCTGACGCTAGGGAGATCCTACGACTTGGGAAAAGTAAGTTACGAACGCAGGACTAATCACTCGGTCAGGCAGAACAAAAACCCCCGTCTCATTAGCTAAATAACCCACTAATCCATCTGCCTAGGTGCTTTGTTTACTTTACAACCTAGCATGGGGGACAGGCGGTGGTAGCGGATTGGCAGGAGAGTCTTGAAGTTCGATGTGTCAATCTTTAGGCTGGCATCTCTCTTTGCGCAGCAGGCACGGGCTTCTAGAAACTAATCAAGTCGTGCTTTTAGCGAGACAAGGAGAATAACCTAAGGGATCTCGAGAGCGAAAAGCGCGAGCTTGATGGCCGCTTCAGCGAGCTCAAGACCCAAGGATTGGCTAAAAGAGACGAACTGAAGGGGCTACGGGGGGGATCGAGGCCTTCGATACCCAGGAGGTGGCCGTGGGCACCTGCAAGAAGCCAGAGCCATCTAGGGGTGGAGGTTGGTTAGCAGCAAGAGCGCCAGCAAGAGCGCCAGCAAGAGCGCCAGCAAGAAGAGCAACCTAAGCATAATCGCCATGGTCTCTTGGTAGAGGAGCTGCCAAAGTTTAGCCCGAGACGACGCTTTCTGACTGAGGCATCCATAGAAATTCCAATACATACAAGAGATCAGATTTCATTCTACAAATTGCCGCTCTCTCCTTTCATATTCGAACCAATCAGATGAGGACGAGAGTTGAGCTCTTCCCGATGTAGATCAAAGGTTCAGATGATGATAAGGTTTCAACGATAGTGAAGAACTTTGCCCTTCTAATGTAACATCATGAAAACTGCGTTAATAAGAAGACCGTTTGCAAATGAATTGACTGCTAGGTTTTTCCTGGAATTGCTACCACTTCTGGCGATACTTAATGAACAAGCCCGCATTATTCGCACAAAGCTATACCCGTATAGTCACACCCAAAATCCAAACAGTGATCTATTGAAACCATTCCAGACTCTGAATAAGGCTTCCGCTAAAGTCCACGAGGCTAACGTACGAATCTCAATCTCCGCCTACCAACATTGAAAGCCCCCTGAAAGACGCGCACGATGAATCTAGGTGTGGCTACGGTGATCCCCTTTAAAAGCGTTGTCAGTACTCATGAAACAAACCATAAGAACGTAAACCTACCGGTACAGTTTCACGATGGAAATATTTGCCCTCAAGGGCCACCCAGCGTTGGCATTTAGTTCCCCCTTTGGAGATATCGCCTTCGCGCACGGGCAATCCACCTGCCAGGGACAGATTGGCGTGAGGCTTTGATGCACCATACTCTAGGCTATCCTTTTTGACGGATCCATAATTGCCTTTTGGATCCGCTTGTGACTGGTTGAGTTTCGAGATCGGATCTAGAGAGCCAAAGGCGTGCAAGGTTAGCAAGCCCGCAACAGGTAAGATGAGTTATAATCAGTCACAATCACATGAAGAGGTCCCATCCTGTGCAGCAGTGCAATTCTTTCCCCTTGCTACGAGTTCTAGCGATGATAGTGAGGACAGTCGCAATAGTCGACTAGACGAGATATCCGCTAGTAATAGAGGCTCCGCATGTTTAGGCTAAGGAGGTGGGCGTTCCATTCTGGGGAGTAAGTCATCCAAACGATGGAATGTCATTGGGTAGGGGGCGAGTCTTCCAGACAGGAGTGATCCTTCCGGTGGGAAGTGAGCCCTCCAGGCAATGGGAACCTGCTCAAAGTTTTGAGTCAATTTTCCAAGTTTGGAGCGAAACGTTGCTGATAGGTAGAGCGTGGCTGCACACTACCCAACCAATCCAACGATCCATGCTCGACTGAGAAGACTAACCCCCTACTTTGAGCACGTTCCAATTGCCTGGAGGGCTCGCTTCCCACTGGAAGGTTCGCTCCAATCTCTCTCCCTACTCTACTCAATGACTCCGGCCCCAGCTTGGTAGACTGTTCCCATGAAAGACCAATCCACGAACAGAATTGTTTGAGTGGCATCAAAGTTAAACACTCTTGGTCCGGGGATAATGAAACAGCGTAAATGACTCGAACTAGGATTGATAGGGGAACTAAAAATCATCACAAACATTAATTAGCTAACATGCCTTGTTATTGTCTCCAGTGCTAGAGCTCACCTCGAACTAATAGCTGCAGTATATCACCGTAGAGGTTCTATTCTCGAATGGCGTTCAAATCGGAGCCAGGTCGGCTGGAACCAATGCAATGCGGCAATCTTCGGATCGAGGAACGCTTGTGACAGGTTCAGCTTGGGGCACGCAGCTCGGGGCATTACTGCGTAATATCTGAGTGCACGTACAAGAAGAGTAGATCGGCTCACCAGACCATCGGATCCTCTGACCGGGGTATGTGGCATCAACCTCTTCGTCCGTGGCCCTAAGCAATACGGTACGCCTCGAGGATTCCCACCAATGAAAATAGCGTAGGAGATGTGCCATCGGGTATAAGAAGTGGCAGGAGAAAGCACCTCGTTGTTTCTCCTTTCACCGTAAACGAGCGAGATGGACAGTGCTGCCCAAGTCGCACGTGGCCCAGAAAATGTTTCTTTCGAGCTGTTTAGTTGTGTCAACATTCTTTCATAGCTCATACATGAACAATGGCATCGTCTCGCATGGTCGAACGCGGCTCCTCGGCTGCTAGAGATGGTTTCTTTGTTGTTTGCACTCGGGCCGTGAATGTTCGCACCTTAGCTAATTTGCATGACCATCGCCCTGAAATCTAGCTTTTGCTGCTAGTTTTACTCTCCATCGTTCTCAGTCCTCGAGTTGCGAGTGTTGCGTTCCCGCCCCCTCTCGCCCCTTTGTGTTAATATTTCGAGATGCTTTTCTCTCAACGTCTGGTCACCAAGTGAGAGAGCTCTTCAGGTTATGCAGCAGTTGCTGGAAAGAAGAAAAGAAGAAGTAGACGAAAGGGAAGGGGGCAAGGGGGAAGGGGCGTCCCCAATTTGGGATATTGATGTATTTCGCAAGGCGTCCGCGGACAAGTTTGCCGATTTGTATGATGCAGATTCTAAGCAGAGCTCAATGGAAGCTCGTAGTAACTGTAGGTAAGGTAGCCAGGCAAGACTGCCACCACGTGACCCCCAAATATGTTCGGGGAAGGAACGACCAGTCCGGGAAGTCCTAGCCAAGTACCCCAGTTGCCTGAGGCATCAGGTGTTCACAACCCTAAGCCGTAGTCCAGCCTCTGCAAAGAATTAGATTGGCATCTATCATCCAGCCGGTGATGCTGTGTGCTTATCGAAATCAACATCTGTGGCTTTCAAAACGATCATCGGCCAGCCCATCGGCTACACTCAACGATGGCTAGAGGGAGATGCTTTTCAATCTGGCTAGGTACTTCGCCTACTCTCTCTTTGCATTTTATCCATCTTCAACAGGTACTAGCTCTATCCAAAATTGCCAACAAATCTCTCGCATCATATCTACTGAAGTGATGACGTTCATGAGATACGCAGCAGTTAGGATGCGTAACGAGGAGTAACACAATATGGGTCAGATCTGTCCCATCACTGCAGAGAATATAGCCGCTATCAGCTCACTTGACAGGAAGTACGAAAATCCTAACTACCGTCAGGCGTCGAATGATAACAACTCGTCTACCCTTGGGAAATTGGACGGCATAAAACGTTCATCGTCGTAATTCGATAGCGAAGATGGCACATCTGCCGCCTCCGGTGCTGTGAAAGGTATGTGACATACATTTCAAACATCACGATAATTGCTCATGGTTGGCTTAGGCAGTAGCACTCTAAGGCACAGAAGGATGCACGACTCGGCGATGTTGTTGTGCGTTCTCCATCTCTCGACAAAAACGGAATTATACAATACGACTTCGACAACGCGAGTCCGCTGTCAAGATCTGCGGTTGCCAGTCATTTGATTCAGCATTTGTCCCCCTTTGGTAGGGTTGTTGAGGATCTTTAGGATGTACTGAGTCTCCCCGCTGATGCTTGGTACATCCTAAAGATCCCCAATAACCCTACCAAAGGGGGCCAGATGCTCAATCAAATGACTGGCAATCGCAGATACTTGGTAATATGCCCTGCTGGAGAATTCCAGCAACGAGCCAAAGTTGTCTTGGCGGCGGCTCTTTGATGCGCGGATGATCCTGCTATTCACTGTGGCCCTATAGCCTCAGCCGATCAATTGATGAAGGAGCTCCTTCTGGCGAGACAACTTCGAGTAAGAGCATCGCGTTCTCTGTTCTGAAGTCGAGGCAGCGGGTGGAAAACCATTTCCCGTGTAGGCATCTTCCCCAATAACGTAAGAGAAAAGAGAATAGCGTTTAATAACAATGGAAGCTGGATGGGCCCGACAGTTCAACATAATGAATAGGGAAGCTTAACATAATGGCCTTTTCTAGTCCAAGATGTATCCATTCGGCAGTAAAATTCTATGGACCTTCATACCGACGACTCACTTGCCGTCAGGATGGCTTCCTTCACCTGGCCCCCTTCGTACACTCGTCTTCAATCCAAGCACTTCAACCTACAACACCGATCCGATACCAATTCTGCCTCGGCATTCAAGAGAAGCGAGAGATTGGAGTGGTGGGCTTAGGTACCAAAGGCTAGATCACAGCAGCCATCCAGAAGAACAAGTAGGACAGTATGACGCAAAGAGAGGAAGGAGTAAGAGGAGATAGCATTAATCTAAGTGCTTCCAATCCTTAAAAACACAGTAGAAGGATATCCAATATTAAACTTACGCCGATATTGCGTGCAAAACTTGTGAGTGTGCATCTTTTTGTTTTGCACTGAATGCCACCACGTTTACTACATCTGGCGAAAGGGGGCATAGCATATCTCGCGATTTACCTTACTGTTCTCCCTTATATCTCATAATAGAAGTATCAAGATATGGGCTCAGAGTGGACAAGTATCTCTTATATTCAACGCAGCAAATGCTAAGCTGGGGTATTGAATTTTGAAATGCATATACTAACCAGAAAATATATATATAGAATCAAAAAAGAAAACAAAGAAAAAGAAAAAGATAAACAAAGACGCTCATATTCATTCCCATTCACGTTTCAGCAACTCATTCAGCGGTTTCGACACTCTAAGCAATGGACATGCGTCCTGGGTGGCGGGCAGGGCCTCGGTTGAAGCCAGCTCTGAGCATCCGGCTCTCGAGAACAAGCTCAGTGTCGTCAAAGTAGCGAGTCACGAGATCACTCATGTCACGCTCAGCAAGCCCATCCTGGAGATCGCGCTCCTCCACATCGCGGAAGAGGAGCTTCAGAGCCCCCTTGGCGACCTTGCCCACACCCTTGGCAATACCCTTGGCGCTGATCTTGCGCTCCTCAAGGTCGCGCTCCTCGATCTCAGTCTCATCGAAGAATCGGGCAGCAAGCTCCTCCTCGTCGAAGTGGCGGGCGAAGAGCTCGTCAATGTCACGCTCGTCAAGATCCTCGCGCTCGGAGAGATCGCGGAAGAGGAGCTTCAGGGCTCCTTTTGCGACCTTTCCGACACCCTTGGCGACACCCTTGGCGGTGATCTTGCGCTCCTCGAGGTCGCGCTCCTCAATGTCGGAGTCATCGAAGTATCGGGCAGCGAGCTCCTCAAAGTCACGCTCGTCGAGCTCTTCCAGGTCACGCTCATCGAGCGCATCGAGGTCACGGAAGAAGAGCCCAAGGGCCCCCTTGGCGACCTTGCCAACACCCTTGGCAATACCCTTGGCGCTGATCTTGCGCTCCTCAAGGTCTCGCTCCTCAAGTTCGTCGAGATCACGCTCATCAAGCTCCTCGAAGTCGCGCTCCTCGATCTCCTCAAGGTCACGGAAGAACAGCTTCAAGGCGCCCTTGGCGACCTTTCCGACACCCTTGGCCACACCCTTGGCGGTGATCTTGCGCTCCTCAAGGTCACGCTCATCAAGCTCGGCCTCGTCAAAGTACCGGGCAACGAGCTCCTCCTCGTCAAAGTAGCGCTCAACGAGCTCCTCGAGGTCCCGCTCCTCAAGTTCATCAATGTCACGCTCTTCGATGTCACGGAGGAGGAGGTTCATGGCGCCCTTGGCAACCTTGCCAACGCCCTTGGCGACACCCTTGAGGCTGAACTTGCGCTCCTCGAGGTCGCGAGCAGCGAGCTCCTCTGCCTCGTCACAGTAGCGAGCGATGAGTTCGTCGAGGTCTCGCTCGCTGAGCTCATCAACGTCTCTCTCTTCGACATCGCGGAAGAGCAGTTTCAGGGCACCCTTGGCGACCTTGCCAACTCCCTTAGCAACGCCCTTGGCGGTGATTTTACGCTCCTCGAGGTCACGAGCAACAAGCTCCTCCTCGTCATAATAGCGAGCGATGAGCTCCTCAAAGTCTCGCTCGCTGAGTTCATCAACGTCTCGGGCTTCGAGGTCGCGAAACAAGAGCTTCAGGGCACCCTTGGCGACCTTTCCGACGCCCTTGGCAACACCCTTGGCGGTGATCTTGCGCTCCTCGAGGTCCCGCTCCTTGTGCTCGGGCTTGGACTCCGGGGCGAGAGCAACGCTCAGCTTGCCAGACTTGTGGGCCTTCTTGCCGGAAGCAGCACCAGTGGTGTGCTTGGCGGCCTTGTGATGCTTTCCAGACTTGGAAACCTTGTGGTGGCTAGGGGCCAGAGCAGCACCGAGCTTGCCGCTCTTAGCAGCCTTGTCGCTCTTGCCAGCCTTATGGGCGGACCCGATCTTGGGGAGCTTCTGGTTGGGCGCGAGGGCGACGCCCAGCTTGCCGCTGGGGGCGGCTTCGGCTCTCTGCACCAGTGTGAGATCGTTGGATGCCTGGTCGACCTGGAGGGCGAGACCCTGGCTGGCGAGGCCGAGCCAGACGAGGGCAGCGAGGCTGAGTTGCTTGGGGGCGACCATTGTGAATGTGTAATGTGAATGAAAGTTGGATTTGGAAAGTAGAATGGGGTAAAGAAAGTCGATCTTGTAAAGAAAATCGAAGGAGGGAAAGAAACCAGCAGGTTAAATTGAGAGATGTAACAAGTTGAAGAGAGTAAAGCAGACTGCTAAATGAAAAAACTCAAGGAAAGCTAGAAGGCCGGCTGCTAGGAGTTGCTTGCTGTGTTTGTTGATGAGAAAGTAACATCTTGATGGAGATCGAGTCGGATTTTATACACATTTCCACGAGGATACCGAGATGGTGTAGGGCTGTGCCGTTGGTGAGTTCCTAAAATTAGCGGCGTATACATTTTCCAATGGGCGGCACAGATGACATCCAGATGCCCTTCTGGTGGGTTTGCAGATACGATGAGGTGCGGCCTGTCACAGACGGAGGATGTTGGCAAGCTGCAACACACATGAGGTACCTGGATCTGGATCCTGTGCCGGAAAACGAAAGTACGAAACACTGCGCCGTCCCAGACATCCCAATGGGGATCGAGATTGTATCGCATGGCAGCCACCACCCGCACTAGGAATCAGCTCCACTGTGCCGTCACGGCAGTAATCATTGACTAAGGAGTTGGCACCCATCTTGGCCGTAATATGTGTAGGGCTGCGGTTGGGCTGACCCATGTTGATCAGCCCCAGGTTTCTCGCTGGGAAATCTATTTTGCAATTGACGAGAAAATCACCGAATGTCCTTTCCACAAGGCGATTTTACGAGGGAACCATAGAACAGTGGCAGAAAATAAAAAAGAAAGTGCGGCACACCTCGAGTAATCTCTCTGACCACCTCACAGCCTACAGCGGGTGTCTGTAGATGCTGGCCGCAGCCACCTCGACCTGTGTTCAGAAATATTAGCGATCGGCAAGTGGTCGGCTCAGTCTGCCGGCCATCTGCCCTAACAATCTATCGAGTAATAATTACTAATTAATCCCCCACTGCCTTACTCAGTCTGAGTGATTCGAGGCCTGGGTCTCACACCACTTCGGCCTGCGTCGGTGCCGACCTGCGACGAGCCTCCCTAGACACCTCCCCCATGCAGCACAGATCATCGCCGGTTCTTAAAATAGGCGGGACAGTTGTCAAGCACGCTCAGCCCCAGATTTCATTGCACCGCTTCATTCTGATCACTCTGCCTTGCGGACAAGGGGTGGCCGCAATCGTTCTGTCGCGAATCCAATCCAACCTGCTCCTCGACTCGAGTTTCAGGCACTTGTTGGCCCACATTTGTCCACACAAGAGCATCAAATATGCTCTCACATGCCCTTCCCATCCCCTGATCAATCGTTTCACGCCCAGTCCCGGTGAAACTAAAGGAATGTGGGCATCACCCGGATGCTAGCAAACCACCAATACGGGAAGATGCCGCCTCAAGATGCGGGGTCGTTGCTGAGCATGTGTTGATCAATTGACAATTGGATGTTATTTTTAACACCTTGCTTTTGAACTCACTACAGCCAATAAACGGCACATGTTTATGGTCCCAGTTAGGTATGCATAGATGAGCCAAAAGTTCTTCGAGATCCCATGATGGGAAGGCCTTTGTGTCCCATGTGCACGACACAAACCCAGTAATTACCAAAGTACATCAGTTTGTTCCCTTATTTTAGGTATTTTTTAGCGAATTGCCAACAACCCTACCTAAGAGATAATGACCTAAAGTAAGAATCGCTACAATCACGACATTCAAAGCAACTTTTAGAAGGAATGAAGATCGCTATTCAATGCTTTGGCAATAGGGTAGGTAGGTCGAAATAACTGAGACGTCAACGGTGATATGCACAGCAGGGTTAAGTGTGCTGAATGTACCTCAATGCCTGCAATATAACTTCTGTTACCCTTAAGATCCCAATGTATAAGTGATAGAAGGAAGGTGTAGTGCTCTCTGTCTCTGATGCAAAGTATTCAGACATCACCTTACTTAGCTGAAGTATCGACTACCCTATGTAGGACAGTCCTTATACTGATCATATTTATTGCCATCCTGCGAGATGGGAGGGTCCCCAGATAGCAAAATACCTTGGCTGTTGAATATAATCTTGCATGAATGGTGTAACGATATAACAACCGTCTCTATGATTGACTCAGTGAAATTCGAAGTGATAGCTGTACAAATACCGCTTACCTCTGGTTAGACGAGAAGACCCTGTGCAGCTTTACTATGACTAATCACCTATAGAATATGATAGACAGCCTTCAGACTGAAAGGGAATAGATCATTCGTACAACTTGCAGCGCAAAGCTTGTACATCGCCCAGGATCATTATTTAGGAGTAGTTGAAACTCGGTATCCCCCTCGTAAGATTCGAGAATTTGTTCTTTTGTAATCTTCTTCAAACGGGTTGGGTCTTTGATCAGCTCCGGCAATGTGATCTGGAATTTGTTGAGGAGCCAGTGGACCATGAAGTATGAGGTGTATGGATGTACGGTAAACAAGTACATCCATTGCGATTGGGATTAAAGAAATTTAGGAGCGTGATCACAAGTATATTACAGAAAAGCAGATAAAGAGCTAATTCAGGCATATATAATACACGTTTATTGTTTTGTTGTTGTTGTGGTAAAGATCACAACCTACCGGGTAGGCGTCTAGGAGTAGCGCTGGAATGATGGACTGGAACACTACGGATGTCCATTTCGACGAGGAGCCATTACTGGATATAGATTACTACCATTATGCGCCTTGATGGAGCCTGAGATCAACCTCGACGTTTCGTGAGAGTGACGCTGGAGATGCATTCCTGGCTTGTTGGTGGACTGCTAAATTTAGCAACCACTAATACCACGACTAACATCAAGACTCGCCTCGATTTCAACCCGTGAATTTCAGAGCTATTTTCCCAGCGCTTATATCTAATCGTGCGTATAAGCGCTTGCATATTGGAGAGCATGACAGTGAGCAATAGTTCGGCGAGGGGCAGTTATTTAGTGATGTCAGCTGATGGATCCGCACTCTGCCTGGAATTGGCCATTTCTGCCTAATCCACCACCAGATCCCCATGATCCATCAATGCACATTCGCGCCGACCAGCAAGCACCGAGGATGGTCGATCAACGCGGCCGCCTGCTCTGGCCAACGAATCGCACGAATCGCACGAAGCGCCCTCGACTGGATGCCGACATACATACCCCGAAGAAGCGCAAGCTCAACCATCCCTCCGTTCCTCCCCCCCAGTTCTGGGACAACCTCTCGCGGCCAGTCTTTACTCGAAACGCGTTACGAGAGCTCGATCGTCGCAACGGCATACGCGATCAAAGTCGAACCCACACGATACATCGATGGTACAATACACGCAGCGCTTTCTCGGCGGCGCCCGGGGCTCCTACACAGACTCCCCTTCAGTTGTCTCCGACAGGTCGGGCGCAGCTCAAACTCTCGGCTAGCCACGGCGGCCCGGACCTACGAGACCTCGGAGGAGTATGGATTCCCTCCGAGTATTCTGGTCGCTTGTCGCTGACCTTCGGATAGTACCGCCCCCCCTCAAAGCACGCTCGACATGTCCCGGAGCCAGTCGAGTCTCGGTCACCGCAAACGAGGATCACAGTCAGCTTCTGAGAGCAATGCGACACCGGGCATCACCACGACAAAAGCACGGGGCCATACGACTGCGCTTTCCACCAACACCTAATCCATGGAAACATATTTCCTCCCCGATATGAGTACCCCAATGGAGACAGAGTTGCCAAACCCGAGAATATAGAGGACATAAGGAAAGCATTTGCACAACCCAGGAAATCCTTATCACCCAGCCGATTTTCCGAAGAGGAGTTTGAGAAGTTCGAACGTGCAGACGCCCATGCAACAACGGAGAGCCGGGTGGTTGCGACTGTGATTCCGATCATCGAAGGAGATAACGGTGATCTGAGGGCTGTCGCAAGCGATGTTGCATTCACAGGCCTCGACCATTTGACTGATGGATCGCTGGTCAGTACCAAACCAGATTTATATTACGGTGCCCGGCCGGAACAGCTGCAAAAGGAGGTCCGAGAAGCACTCAGCAACTTGATAATCCCTTCGACTCAAGACGATCTACCAATAGCGCCAAACAATTTCCTAGAGGTCAAGGGACCAGATGGTTCTCTGTCCGTGGCAACTCGGCAAGCAACTTACGACGGAGCCCTCGGCTCCCGGGCGCTTCACGCTCTACAGTTCTACGGGACCGAGCAAATACATGATAACAAGGCCTACACCCTCGCATGGACATACCATGGAGGCCATTTAAAGGCTTACACAAGCCATCCTATCCCGCCATCGACCCCCGAAAGGCCATCTGGCTATGCTATGACTCAGTTGAAGGGTTGGTCCATGACAAGTGATGTTGAGACGTTTCGTCAAGGAGCTGCTGCGTACCGTAACGGTAAGGACCGGGCTAAGCAGCAACGAGACGAGGCCATTGCGCAGGCAAATAAGACCACCTCGTTGACGGCCGTTGCTCAACCGCTAAATTAGTATTATTATTCTTATCAGCATTTTTCATCATTATTGCGGCCTGGATGGGAAAGTTTAGTTAGAAATACATTTGCAGTCTGTTATTCTGATACTTGCGAAACCTCTGGGTCTTCCTGGGCATCGCGAAGGATTTTCCTGAATCTAGAATACAAAGCGGCGTCCTCTTTCTCCCATCTTCCACCATTTGGAAACACTATCTTCCGGACTCTATTGACCCAAGGAACCAGGGGCTGGTAATATTGTGTGAAGTTTTCCTTTGCGAATCTGATGAAGTCACCCTCATGACCAATCTTTCCTTTCTTCAAGTCTGCGAGCTGGTCGGCGCCAGCAGTATGCCACTCGTCGAAATGTCGAACGACTCTGGCCCGGTGAGGACCATCGTAGTGAATACATATCCAGAATAAGACCCAGAAGAATGATTCAATATCATGCATAAAAGAGTGCCGTTCACCAAGAAGCACCCCAATAGCCATAAATACCCTTGTGCCGACCCTCCCTCTTGCCCCTGAGACACCTTCGCGTTGCTCATGAATAGCTAGGCCGAGGTCAATAAGAAATCCACGCCAAGATGGGTTTTCATCGTCCTCGTTTATCATGAGGTTGTTGATAGAGATGTCTCGGTGGAGGATGCCGGCCTTTGAGCGTAGGGACTCATGCCCCTCGATACATGCCTCCAGCGCGGAGAGGAGGGAAACTCGGGAGCTTGCCTCGTAGATCGGCTTTCCAAAATCACGAACGACGATGCGCTGATGGACTCGATTCTTTTTCGTCTCGGAATATTCCCAAAAGTCCTTAATGACAAGGGGCATACCATCTTCTTCTCGATGGGCCTGCCAGCATGTTGTTCCACGACCGGCCACGCAAGACGCTCGCTTGATCAGTCTGTCAAGAATGAGTCGCTCCGTCTGGCCATTCCGTGCGATCTCGATGTACCGTCTCCCTCCCGATGAGATAATTGTAGGGTCAAATCCAAGACGTTGATCACTCATCCAGAGAAACCCGAGGATCGCATACACAAATTGTTCTCCATCCTGGTTGATATCGAAACTCTCCGAGGCAGTCCCTCCAAGACGATCAAACTCCCATATCCTCATTAGAGATCCGCAAAGCGTAAAGCCCAGAACGAAGCGGCGATTATCCTGAGCAGTCAGCACCTCTCTAACAGATCTCCCGAGGTCGAGCCAAGCCTCCAAAGCCGTGTCGGCGGAGGGATTGCTCCTTAATTCTCCTGGCACCAGGATCTGCGACCAATGGCATCGAGAGTCCTTCTGGGCGTCGGGGTCCGCAATGAATCCGACGTCCAATTTGCGTTCTGTTGTAGACCCTCGAATTGGTCTGCTGGGTTGTGCCAGAGGCCTCCTCCGTAATGTTGTGGTTGGCTTGTATTCGTCCGCGAGGTCCTCAAGCTTCCCAATGACGGTCGAAAACCAGCTTAAAACCCCATCTAGTTCGGCATCTGCCGGCCAATCCCTCCATCCTTCACGGAAGAGCGGCTCGTCGCCCTGAAGACACTTTGCGAATACGGCCTTGGATGCTCGATCAAGTTCGGGAACTGCACCGAAGAAAGCCTCGTAGAATCTAGGAAGCCCGACGTATAATTCGCCCAATTCTTCCTTCAGGACTTCATCCATATATTGATCATATTCAGAGAAGTTCGAGAATTGGGCTGGACTGAGAAGCCCCGGGGTTTCTGGGAGAGAGGAAGCGATCGTTTGGGGAGGGGGTGTAGATTCAGTGAGAGCTGCATAGACATGATTCCAAATAACCGTATCAACTGTGTTCTCGGCGACCACGGCATGGAGAAGAGGCTTGATGCGGTCGATCTCATACTCGTTCGAAATGATCGCGGGGCTAAGTTTCAATATGTCGGTGCGGAGATGGTTGCTGCGGCCACTGGAAGGGAGCAGACGTGCGACGGGAAGCCTCTGCAATTCTAATAGAAGGTCGAGGACAAGGTCTTGGAGGTCGTTTTCGTGGAGACTCTCGAGGCTTTCTGGTATAGCAGGAAGACTCCGGTCTTGACAGATCGTGCGGAAAATTTCGCGAAAACTATCAAGGCCTGCTTCGATTGGATTATCCTCGATAGTCTTCAAACGCGCCTGATCCATGGTGACGTCAGTTTGGGCAGCGGCGACTCAATAAATAGGTGCAATATTGTTGGATTCAAACGAATACGGGTAATAACAAGTGTTTATTTAGGTCAATAGTTTGTGTATTCAATTTTATGTGGCTGTGTTGAGTGTTGTGTGACGTTGTTACCAGCACAGCAACTGATTGGAGCATGGGATATCCACTATTTGCTAACTTCCCGTCTATTACGGTAGCAGGTAGGTAGGCGCCAAAATAACAGACTGAAAAGGTGGTTTTCTATCTCAACTTTCCAATACAGGCTACAATGATAAAACTAGGTAGTTGGATCATAATATTAATAAATTGTTGTGTAATTGTTGTGTAATATTGCCTACCTCTTATTACACAATATTCAATGTGACTGACTGCTTATACTGTTCTATGCCTACTTGTCTCTGAGTGCCAAATAGGTATGTTCAATGCAAACAATATCACCAGCATTTAATAGTATGATTTCATTCTCACTAACTGGTATCTTTTGTATTCGGTCTACGGCCTCGTACGGTGCCTTTGCCTTCACTAATTACACCTAGGTCTACTTCATGTGGAAGTCTCTTACCACTTGGATCTTGACCATGTACGTTCATGGCTGAATCATGCTTTTTCTTTTTCAGGGAGCGCGAACGCTTGGGTGGATGTATAAAGTTGAGAGAAAGCTCACCTTCGGGCATGTCCGTAGTCTTATGCGAAGTTAGGCTGATGTTATTAGTTATAGTTCGACCAGTGGTAGTCTCGGATGCGTCTTCTAAGGGTGCGCCAGCAATAATAATACTAAATCATTGAGCAATCATTCCGTAATATTCTTTGCTAATCAATGCGCAATAGGACGCATATTTATGTCTGATAACCGACTGCCACAATAACCTTGTTTTCCAAACAGCCACTTGGACGCCGTTCTTTATGGACAGTGAGCTAGTTTTACTTTGTTCCAGGAGTTTCATTAGCCCGATGCGACTTAAATTTCCCGCATGGGAGAGGCTAGCTCTATGCGCAGGATATTCCCCCTCGAATAACACATTTTTCATTCTGCCGTTGTGTTCTTGTTACCCACCACTTCCCCTTATCTATCACCGGAGCCTTTTATTGCTTGGGCGATTCCTCCATGCCCTGACCATTATATCCAGGGTTGTACGTTGACCAGACGGAAATCCTTATTCTCCTTCCTCAACCTATACAAGCTCGAATGTCTCAACTCTAGAGGGAAGCTGCTCTAAATAGCACATGGCTCTCCCGTCTATGAGACTGTCAATATAACAAGCGCATACCACCGAGAACTGGCTCCCGATGGGCCGAAGAACAAGAGGCACACTGCACCCCGGGAGAAAACAAACCAAATCCCCGGCTTTCGCTATGCCAGGAGCTGCGACGCCGATTGTAGCTTCTACACCGGCAATGCCAACCTGTAAGGCTGCCTGTCGCTCCACTGAAACAACAAACATGCATTTCTTGTCAATGGCAGACGCCATGAGCTTTAACTGCGCTCTGCCTTGAGAGAAGTCGACGGGCTCGCAAGTATCGTCGGGGCCATCGCCGCGCAAGTCCAAGCTCTTCATGAAGCTCGACACCGCGTCTTCTACGGCGTTATTTCGAAGCATTCCCAGAGAACAAGTATTTCTATAGAGGTCAGGCGGTAGTGGAGTCGACGGTGGCATTAGCTGCGTTATATCCCGGTAGCCTTCGGAGAGTTGCTTATGGAGTTCAGCGTAATATAGCAGCCGGGAAAGGTCCTTCTGGTCGGTTTCGCCTTCGCCTTGTGATAGATTAACGAGAGGATCCTTGAATTTGGTAATACGACCGAAGCGGAACCCTGATACAAACAGACTCCGTCCCGTGCCATCGAACCTAAATTTGGAGGCCGTTTGCGTGATCCCTAGGTGAGGTGGAGAAGGGACATGATAGCTACCGAACGATATCGGTCTCTCGCATATGTCTGGATCTTGTTGTACAGCCCAGTTGGGTGCCCAGGATGGTAAACCAGGTAGCTTGTTAGCTTCTGACAAGTTTGCAGAGCACAAGATCTCTAGACTGCAGGAGATTTCGATAACAGCTCGTGCTGCCCCAAGGTAGACCTCTGAAACAGGTTTGTTATAGTCGATGACCAGCCCGGAGTGGTCTGGGTAACTGATATCGGAGATTGCGAGGATGGAATAAACCTTGTCACGCGCATTGGCGCAGAAGCGGCCTCTGCCATGTCGAAGAAGCGTAAGTAAGCTTAAAGGGCCACGAATCCTAGCCCGACTTGGTGCGGTCTCTCCAGCGTCAGGATATCGCAAGCTACGATAAATGGAGAGAGGGAAGAACATGTCAGATTGCAACCGGGCGCGGAATTTCCTATACTCGTATCGCCCATCCATCAAAAGGGCCGCGACCTTGGGGGAGCTGAGAAAATCTACAACTAGATCAATATCCTCCTCCAAGATAAGGTAGGGCCCTGACTGAAGAAGCAGTTGCTGGGCGCAAGCGACCTCCTGTATGATCCACGCCCGCTGCCAATACGCCAGCCTTTCCCCTTGTCTTTCACCTATGAGGAGTTGCAGAGAATAAAGACCGTTATTAAAAGCGCGTCTGTGATTTTCGAATTCGGGATACCGTTCTGCGCCGCTGGAGCTCTCTTCCAGATACTTCTGAAATGGTGGGTACTCTTTTAGAAACCTGATTTGCTCGATGAACGAGATGGCATAATCCATCTCAACGAACGGATCAAATTGAGAACTGCGGATTCCGAGCCAAGATACTACGCGCCTGGCGGTTCGATAAATTGTGCCCATTATTGCAACCTGCGCGTTGCGTTCGTCGGTATCCATCTGGTTGATGCAAAGAGCATCTATCCACAGATGTCTGGCACTTGAAATGTTCCGTAGATACGTTAAAGCTGTTGCAAGGTTCCTGGTGACCTGCATCGTCTCACCATTGGCTTCGATGGGAAGGAGATCGGTTGGGTCGCCCCAGGTATACGATAAAGCCTCAAAGCCCCCCCCGTGCTGTAAGTCATAGGGCTCAATATTACATTTTATGGGATCTTCAAAACCCCCAGGCAATATTGAGCAAATTCGGACCATAGCCCCGCCGGTTACAGAATGAAGGGGATGGTAGAATGACATCCTTCTTACGTATGGATCAATATGAGGCAATTGGAATAATGCAATCAAATAAACCTATTGTAAGGTCAGACTCAGCTCAGACCTCTCCTGGTCTATCAAGCATACCTTGGATTGTGTAGACGTACTAATCAATTGCTGCACAGGTCCTCACAAAGGCTTCCGAGTAGTTACCTACCTACATATAACCTAAGGTACATAGATAAGATAAGCAAACATTGAGGGGGTCAAGTGCCCCAAATGTAAGTCTGCCTAATGAAATTGCATGTGCCCAATATCACAACCCAACTCTGCCTCGTGTCGTCATCTCACTACTAAAGTGCAAAAAATGCATATACTGCATCATTGCAAGCACAGCCACTGGCTACTCTTTTCTCAATTTCATGCATTGCTGTCCAATTGTCACTCTCACCGGCTAGACCAGTCACCAATCGAATTGAAGGGTGCCTCAATCAGTCGCCTTCCAATACTGCGCTTCCATCCTTACCTTAACTCAGGAAAGAAGAGTATTTCAGCTTATATTGCGAGAAAACAGTAAGAAGTATCAGGTAGGCGCTCTTTCCCTGGATCTGACTATAAGCTCTTTTAATTCTCAGAAATAAAAAATTAGCAAGAAATATTTCGCTTCTGCTACGACACATCGACATTGGATCAAAGATGGACCGTGACGAGCCTACCAGGCCAGCTGAGATCCTACGATTCAAGAACCACTACCTCAAATACTCTGAAGCGTCTTTGCTACGAGAATATGAAAAATTTTCTCGACAGACTAGCTCCTCTTCCCAATTGTCCAGATTTATGAGAGAGAAGGGACAAGGTCTTCTGAGTGCGATAGGTGAGAAGCGGGAGGAACGAGAAAGAATACAGGCGCAACGTGCAAGGCTGGAGGCACAACAGCAGCAGACGCAGCAGGAACAGACGCAGCAGGAACAGAAGTAATAGATGTTGAACCGAGATATGAAGTCCAAGGCCAGCGATCACTATGCCATAGTTGGTGTACAAAGTTTGTAACAAACGGCTCACAGTATTTTTTTTGTATAATTTAATTCGCCTCATCCGGAGGTATTACTTGTGGCAAAAGGCGGAGAGTTGATGAATTAACGATGCCACTACAAATGCATCTAGTAACTCTGCTGCGCCTGTGAACAGCCCGTAGGTAAAAGGCTGCTCACCACCAATGTAAAAGTTGACGAGATTCTAGTACTCACAGTGTTTAGAGAATTCTATATCTTGGCTTCGCTTTTTGACTTCGTGCTGTGGGCTCCTTGGTAGTTGGTGACAGCGGCGGGAAGTTGTGTTTCAATTACTTCGGATGGTGTCAACCTCCATCTTGGGATCGACAAAACAACTAGGTTACCTACATTCATTGCTCGTCTCATGATCTTCAGCTGATGAAGGACAGATGTCGCTCGTGGGCAAACATAGGCACCTCTGTCATAAGCTAACCGTACTTTTGATTGCGGACCTAAAAATGACCTTTGACTAAGAGTACATAACATTGGTGATGCATGTAAAAGCTAGAAAAAGGTGGACCAAAGATTTCTCACGCAGACGTTATACTTCCTCGATAGCCATACCGACTTCTTCAGTCTCTCTTGATGAAACACAATTCTCATGCAGATGCTTGACTTCCTCCATGCCCATGCGGACTTGCACGGCCTCTCTGGATAGAGAGGGATATCCATGGTGACGTTGCATATCTTCAATGACAAACCGACTTCCTAAACTTTGTTAATGACAAACCGACTTCCTAAACTTTGTTAATGACAAACCGACTTCCTAAACTTTTTTGATAAACTGACCTCGCCATTTCTTGCTGATAAAGGACCAATATTTGTTGATAAAGGCCCATTCTTGTGTCGATAAAAGGCAATCCCAATGCCGAAATCATTCCTCCTCGATGTCCGAAACCGAACCGAAATCACCAGTCTCTCGTCCATAGAAATGGGCTATCTATTCCTGAATGGACCATGGGAGGGTTGCTCCACGTTGGCCAAGTCTCTAATTGCCGGAGCGGTGTCTGGTGGCTCCCTCACGCCGGTCAAAGACTATGACAGTCACTTCCTTCGGGACACTCTGTTCTGCCTGTGACATGCTGTACGAGTCCGAATAGATTCGAGCGCGCCTTGCGGACGCCTCCCACCCGGGCGCGGAGACGTCCCTGAGCAGCCAGCCGGTGATCTCCACTTCGACTTTTCGCAGCTTAGTAAAGGGCTTGTATCGGATGATGTCGCGAACCGCCTCCAACAGCTGGCTGTCTCTCAGCTCGACTTTGCGTGAGGTGCGTACGATGTAGAGTGTCTCCAGGCCGAGAGGTAGATTGTCTTTGAGAGGTGCCGAGAAGACGTCTTCGTCTTCGTCTTCCTCTTCTTCCTCCTCATCATCAGTGTCGACGTCCCCCTCAACGGCGCTTGCCTTGAGCTTCAAAAGGTCTCCTGCGCTGATCTTGAGGTGGCGCAGCGACTCCAAGGTTCGAAGCGAGCCGAGGGGTCTTTTGGCGCGATAGAAGTAGTTGTAGTCAAAGGTATCAAGCTCAAAGGTCTGAAGCTTCGTGCCATGCTGTCTGACGACATGTCCCATTTCCTTCACGCTCACAGTAGGGCTCATGCCCATGAAGCCTACCCTGCGGATGTCGGGAAGGGTAATCGAAAGATAGTGGAGTTGTGTGCAGCGCGTGAGAATGTTCTCCAGGGCCCTGTCATTAACAAGACAACTTTCTAGCTGTAGTTGTTTGAGATTGCAAGATATCTCGCTGAATGTGGCCTCTTGATTGATCTCTTTATTATTCCACAAGAAGCCTTGCAAGCGAAGAGTTTCAACTCTTGGATGGTAGAGGACATCCTGAAATCCAGAGATGGCTGCGCAAGCCCTTGGGCTGATGTATCTGCGTCGGATCTCTTTGAGATCAGGAAGCATGCTTTGGTCATCTTCTTCGTGCGAGTCCGAGGAAGCAACCAGTGCGGAGTCATTGGTGCTGATTTCTTGGTTTCCAGAAGCAACCAGTGCGGAGTCATTGGAGCTGATTTCCTGGTTTCCAGAAGCAGTTTCAGGGTCGTTGATGTTTTGCTCACTCGCGTCAGCGACAACGGGATCTGAGACGCGTGGCTGGAAGACAGAGTTTTCAATCTTTCTGATACCACTAAGGTACTCGGTGAAACACTGATCATTGGTGTAGGTACGCAAGTCCACGGATTGGAGCTTCGGGGAAAGGATGAGCAGGAGCAAGACAACACCATCCTCAAGGTGAACAGTGGGGAAGGTCAGCCAACCGCTGAGCAACTTCTTCTGTGCCTCGCTGATGTCTTTGTTGTACTCAACAAGCTGACGCACCAGTCTGTCTATGTTCAAGCGAGTCTCCCAGGAGTCGATTCGTAAATGGCGGATATTCAAACCGAGTTTAGGTTCGGCGAACAGAGTGCTCAAGAAACCGTCCATGACTTTGCCATAATCACGCGGGCGGCGGGTTCTAACAACCGTCTGCGGGCTGATCCTAGTGAGAGTCTCGCTGGTGATGGAAACTGTTCTATACATGAAGGGGCGTGCAGCATTGCGAAATTTGCGGCACACAAGTGAGACTGAAAGAAGGTCGTTCGGCGGACCGAAGGAGTCTCTTAGCATGTAAGCCTTCTCCCAGCTGTCGTGGGGTGGAATCTCAGACTCGAGATTCGAGAAAATGTGAGTTAGGATTTCGTTTGGCATAGAATCCATGGCTCAGTAGGGATGCAGGCCAGGGCGACCTGGAGCTTCTGCTTGATGTGTTTGTGCTTGATGTGCGCGAGAAAAGAAAGCGGGAAGACAAAAGTGTTAAACTTGGGTTCCAAAAATCAGAAATGTGAGGAGTGGAAGAGAACAAGAAATGGTGGGAGGGGGAAGAGGAGGAAGAAAAGAGAAGTGAGGAAAGGCTCAGGAAAGGAATTAGGCCCGTCAGCACCTGCACCTGCCTCTGGCCGCGCCTGCCTCGCAACTGCCACCGGCCGTGGCGTGGCAGGAGCGAAGCACTCGAAGCACTCGACCGCGGATCTATTGCTCCGAGTCACTGTGGCACACACTTGGCTGTATACATGGCGTATTTTCAAGCTCGCACAGTAGGAACGATGATTGGGTGGTTTGGCGAGGCATCTAGGTGAGGTAGGTAGTTCTTCGAGATGTGATAGCCTCTCTGTGCTGGACTCGGTTGGAGTTTGATGCCCGTTGGTGATCTTTTTCATGCATCAGCAGCATCTAATGATATCAGATTTGATTTTTTATTGTTTTTGTTTAAATTAGAGAAGTTCATGCAGAACATGGACTGCATTGCCAGGTTGCGTGAACGATTGCCCGTGGGTAGCGTGTGCTTGGTGCAAGGCCTGGAGGAGAGTGAGCCAACTTGATCACACAGAACTCTTGCCAGACGAAAAGACATATACATTTAGACGTATTTAGTATTTTTAACATGCCCAATTACTATTTTGGAATCCATTTGTATCATCACGAGACGCCCTACAAGACTTAGTAGGTAGCGAGGGAGGTAGGCAGTGGGCACTGTCTCTCAGGATGTGCTGGGTCTTCTCCAGGAATCTCCCAAAGCAGGTTCCCCTAGGAAATTCGTCCTTGGAATACCTTTGCAGCCGCTATGACCGCTGCCAGTCGTCCAACAGTTGGCGAGGCCGGCTGATCACTTCTGCCCTAGGTGGGCTGAATTCCAGATTCCAACCATCTTTAACCAATCACTCCCTCCAAAGTCAAGTAGGCATCTACACCTAACAGGGCTAATCATATTCCGAAGTTCTGCTAACATGATAGGCGATGCTTATATCGTCTCGTTGACAGACTCGCTCAACACACCTTTCCCCACATTGTGCAAAAGAGGCTCTACTCCCGATCGAATGAAGTCTGTCAATTCTTTACGGCAGCGCATCAGAGGACGAATGTGGGCTGACCGGGCAAAACTTATTGCTCCTTCATCGACATCGGTAAGTCTCCAGTACCGAGCTGCTGCCTCTTTCAGTAGGTGCTAACGCAGCTCTTATCATCCCCGCCCACCCTTCCATGGACCGCGATGCGACCCAATTACTACCACCTCCCTACCTGAGATCGAAAGAGGATATTGTCTTCAGGAAGCTTCCGAAACAAGAAGGAGGATCATGGGCTTAAATAAAGCTTAAAGGACGCATTCTGTCCGCGATCGAAACCCTCCACGACCGTACCTCGAGCACCTCACCATTATCCTGCCTCCTAGCCGGTTCGCACCAATCTCTACAAAATGGTCCAGTTTGCAACAATTGCGGTCGCTCTCCTCGCGGGTGCGGGACAAGCACTATCCGCAGCAGTCGAGTCCCGCCCAGGGTCCCTCCCAAGCCGCCGGGATATGCATCTACGGGACGAAGGGCTACGCCTTGTAAAGACGAGCGAAGATGATCCTGGCACCTGGATGACGGAGGAGGAGAAGTTTGAGAACTTGATCTCCAAGAAGATTGGATTCATGGACATCACCGAGACCATTGTAAGGCAATTTCTTTTCCACCATGAAGTCTTGCACGTCTAACACTCTATGCTTTCAGGAGCTCGAAAGCTTCGGCCTCGACAGCGCGGCCAAGATCGCCGCCGTCGCCTACCCATCGGGCCCTTCCCACCAGACGGAGGCGAACGCACTGATCGCCAACGCCAGGCAGTCCAACCTCGAGACCTGGGCCAACGGGCTGGCCAACATCTACAACCGCTACTACCGGGGCTCGTACGCGGCCACGTCGGCGGCCTGGATGCTGTCCGCGGTCCAGTCCGCCGCGTCCTCCAACTCGAACATCAAGGTCAGCCAGTTCTCGCACAGCTACAGCCAGCCCAGCGTGATCGCCAAGCTCCCGGGGACGTCGAGCAGCGTGGTGATTGTCAGCGCTCACTACGATAGCGTTGGTTCTTCAACGAGCGGCCGTGCCCCGGGAGCCGATGACAATGCCTCTGTAAGTCAAAAATCGGTTATACCTTTGAATCAATTGTAAAAGGGGTGGGCTAACTCTTCCAACTTCAGGGCGTCGTGGTCGTGCTCGAAGCATTGAGAGTCCTCGCCGCAGCCGGTTACGCCCCGAAGAACACTCTCGAATTCCACTTCTACAGCGGAGAGGAAGGCGGTCTCCTCGGCAGCAGAGACATCTTCAACAACTACGCGTCCAACGGCGTGGATGTCCTGGCCGTGGTGAACCAGGACATGACCGGATACTCGCCCAACAACGTCATTGCCGTGTACACCGACTACGTCAACACTGCCTTGACCAACTTTGTCAAGACCCTTGTGCCCGTGTACAGCTCGCTGCCTCTCTCTCTCGACAGGTGCGGTTACGGGTGCAGTGACCAGTAAGTTCTGCGCGTGGAGTGTGATGGGAATCTACTAACACCATTGAAGTGCATCTGCCAACTCCGCTGGCTTCCCCAGCGCATACGTCTGCGACGAGAACATGGCCGATTCGAGCCCGTACATTCATTCCTCGCAAGATACCATTGCTACACTCAGCTTCCCGCATATTCTCGAACATACCAAGGTAAGACCACGGCTGTACCCTTTATAGCTGCCCTTAACCGCTTCCCTTTACAACTTCATTGGCTAACACGTCTCTGTCCAGTTTACGATTGGCTTTTTGGTTGAGGGCTCTTACTTCTAGGGCGAGGTCGGACAGCTTTGATTAAATAGGGAGGGGCCCAGTCAAGATGATCTTCTATATTTGACGATCGATATATGCGGAAGAGAGAGTTCGAGTGCAAAGTAAAAGAGAAATCAAATAGAAAACGCCAGGCCTGACATCTCAACGCAATTAACAACGATGGATATATGTAGTAGTATGATAGTACAAATGTGTGATTCATCTCTTACCTTTCCAAGCGTCGAGCTTTCGCTGGAACCTCTGCCATCTACTCGAGTCTCCGCGGATTTTGTCAGCCTGCGTCCTCAACTCAGTCTGGGCAGCCAGCCTTGCCTTCTGTTCAGCTATAGATTGTAGCTTCTTCCTCCGTGCCTCTTCTTCCTCTTCTAGTCTCGGCCACATGATGACAGGCTCGACTATCGTCTCCACGCCTGGCAAAGCATCCGGCCCAGGGTCCGTCCAGGTCCTGGGGAACGGGCCCCTCAGCCGCAGCCTGCGCAGCGCCGGGCTCCCCCTTATGCCCTCCATCATGTTTCTCAAGACCGACGCGTCCGTGACGTAGCCGTCGCCGAGCAGGATGCTCATCTGCGGGTTCCACTCGAGCTCCAGCTCGACCAGCTGCGTCGCCTCGCGGAGGGTGCGGAGGAAGTTCTGGGTGAGGTGGTAGCTCTCCCACACGTCGGTGCACAGGTGGTCCATCTCGTTGATGAAGCGGACGTGGCGGACGAGGCGCCACTCGGGGGGCTTCCCCTCGGACACCAGGACGCTCCGCGCGCTGCCCGTGGCGAGGAAGAGGGCGAACCGCCTGCCCACCCCCACGGGCTCTTGGCTGTGGCGCATATCCTTGAGCATTCGCTTGCATGATAAGGACAGGCTGGAGATTGGCGCTGAGCAGACCGAGTACAGGAAACATGGTCTGCCGTGCTCTCGGTGTACTGGGGCCTGTCGCAGGTATTCAGCGAGGTACTCAATCTGGATTTGCGCCCGCACCTCCGGGGGCAGTTTGGCGAAGAAGGAGGACTGGCTTTGGGCGTGCATCGTGGCGTGGGAATGCGCGCCTGAGAGAGACGCGCAGTTTAGCTCTTGTATCATCTTAACATGCCTAAATTGAAGGAAGGATTTCGAAATCGAATGACATGGACGGGTGAACGGGGGGAGAGCTCGGTGGGGCGGTTGACCCTCGCAGGCTGTCTTGGTATCGGCTGGCTTAGTGTCACTTCTGCAGGCTTGTGCTGTGGCGCCATCACCAGGAGCCGTCAAAAAGCCAGCCACTCCACTGTTGAGCACTGCACTGGCAAGGAAGCAGTCTGGGCAAGTGGTGGGGCTCACACACCCAATCGGAGGGGCTGACGGAATCCAAGAACCCTCAAGTATCCCAGCCTTCGATCAACAAAATGCTCGTCAATCATCAGTGAAAAGTATGCCGCTTCTTTCATTCCGACCATTGTTGGCAGCCGAGCAATAATTTGCCTATGATCTGTACATCAAACGTTGAGGCTGGCGTATTATGCCCTGTTATGTCGCCCATTTGCCAAGTCGCACTGTCCACGCTGGATGGAGCCTGTCATCATCCACACGGATCCGATCGCATTCGACTTGTGGCTCTAGATGGACGACCAGCAGAGATGACGGCCGCAAGGGACCTATAAAAGGAACAAATCCCTCGCAGACTGATTCGATATGAGCATACCTTCTCCTACACCCAGCTTGCAAAATGACCGAGACTTTGGTAGTGCAGAATCCCGTCCTCGAGGATCCCGCCGTCGCGACTCCAAACAAGCGACCGGCTGATGCCGACAATGATCCATCGCCGCCCCCGGACGACAATGAACCCCCGGCCGCCACGACGCTCTCCCCACTGCAGATCGCGACGGTAATGTCATGCCTCTGCGCGTGCGTCTTCGTGACCGCCCTCGACATCACCATCGTCGCCACCGCCGTCCCAGCCATCACCCACGACCTCAACTCCGGCACGGGCTACACGTGGATCGGCGCCGCCTTCACCCTCACCCACTGCGCCGCCACGCCGGTGTGGGCCAAGATCTCCGACATCTGGGGCCGCAAGTCCATCCTGCTGTGGGCGAATGCAATCTTCTTCGCCGGCAGCCTCGCCTGCGCCCTGTCCAAGCACATCGACGCCCTCATCGCGGCGCGGGCGATCCAGGGACTCGGCGCAGGGGGGATGGCGACCATCGTGAATGTTTGTATCAGTGATTGTAAGTTTTCCATTACTCAACGAGGGAGAAGGCGTAGCTAATCCACGGCTGCGAAGTGTTCTCACAGAGGAAACGCAGCTTTTATTACGGATTGACGTCGGTCGTCTGGGCCTTGGCAAGTGGGATTGGGCCCGTTCTTGGGGGCGTGTTCACTTCGAGGATAGGGTACGTTTCGCAACGGCAGGATGGAGCAAGAATGCTAACGAGTCTCTCGATAGTTGGCGTTGGTGTTTCTGGATCAACCGTGAGTAAACCCTCTCCCGGCTGACATCTCAACATTGACTTACACTTACACTCATAGTCCCCATAACCGGCGCCGTCTTCCCGCTCCTCTACTTCACATTGAAGTTGCCCAACCCGAAAACCCCCATCCGAGCCGGCCTGAAGGCCATCGACTGGACAGGAAGCTTCCTGATACTGGGTGGCGCAGTCATGCTTCTTTTGGGACTGCACCTCGGTGGTGAGGTGAGCCCGTGGGGATCGCCCACCATAATCTGCCTCCTCGTCTTCAGCTTCGTCGCGGGCGGTCTGTTCATCGTGAACGAGTCCAAGGTCGCCAGATACCCAGTCATCCCGATGAGGCTGTTCAGAAACCGGTCCGCCGCAGCCTCCTTTGCCGTCAACTTCCTACATTCCTTCACCTTCATGGGAGTGGCCTGGTATCTCCCCCTGTACTTCCAGGCAGTTCTCCTGTCCAGCCCCCTGATGTCGGGCGTGTACCTACTTCCCTTCATCGTCTCGTCATCCGTGGCGGCTGCTCTCACAGGCGCGTACATCCAATGGTCCGGGAGGTACCTCCCCCCGATCTTCTGCGGCCTGGTCTGCACGACGCTGGGTGTCGGGCTGATGATCGACATCGGCGTCGAGGCGCACTGGGGCAAGCTAATAGCCTACCAGCTCGTGGGGGGCGCCGGCTTCGGCATGAACATCGAGGGCCCCTTGCTGGCCGTCCAGACGACCGTCCCGGCGCAGGATGTCGCGGTCGCGACGGCGGCGATGAGCTTCACGCGGACCATCTCGACCGCCATCTCGATCGTGATCGGCGGCGTCATCTTCCAAAACGAGATGTCGCGGAAGAGGGGGAGCCTGGAGGGCCAGCTCGGTCCGGCTGTCGCTGAGTTGCTGGGCGGGGGGTCGGCCGCGGCGAATGTGGAGGTTGTTCAGAGCCTACCGGCGGAGCAGCAGGTCATCGCGCAGAGAGCCTTCTACGAGGCGATCAGAACTATATGGATATTGGTAAGGCTTCTCCGGGGACGTCGCTCACATTCCAAGGTGCTAACATTGCATAGTATGTTGCATTTTCGGGCGCCGGCTTGCTCTTTGGCTTGCTGATCAGGGGCAACCACTTGAACACAGATCACGAGGTGACAAAGGTTGGATTGGAAGAGTTGACGGGGGGCCAGTCGACTGACCAGTCTCGGTCTAACAGGGATAACTCTGCGACTACTCGCAGAACTGAAAGCTGATGTGATGCAAGCCGAGGTTGTCGGATGGAAACGACGACTCGCCCAACTTTGGAGATGTCTGGAAAACGACACGTTTCCTTGTAGAAAGAAAAAGAAATGGAAGAAAATGAGCGGTGGAGTGATAGATTTACTGCAATTGACAAAGACGACGTTGTACAGCTCTTTTACCTGTGTTTGATATCATTGTTTGCTGTTTGGTCGCTGATGAAGGAGGACTGGCGAGCGTTCATCTCGCGCCGGTGGTGCCTTCCCCATTTCATACGCTGTTGCGTATACTCAAACGATGAGCAGAACAAGAAGTAGCATACCTACCTTAGTGTTGGGTATGGAGCAAGTCGTAATTGGCACCGGTCTGCGTGGAGTTGCCTCTCGAAGAATTGCCCTGCAAGTTCGCTGCCTACGTATGTGAATGGCCGATGACATGTGCGACTCTTTGCGCTGACGCATTTTTGAGCCCTCGTCCTCGCATCTCAACCCCTTGACGCAGTTTGGCCTCACTGTGACGGGCAAAGAATAGTGGAATTACGCAAAGGGACATCGCCAAGAAGGCTCACGGCACTGTTTAGACACCTGAGACTCCCATTCTATGCCGGACGTGTATCTGATGCTCGGTCATGAACTCATCATTGAATAAGCTAGTATATATATTCCACTGGCAAACACTGGCCCTCAACCCTAGCCTAGCATCGACACTGTCCCTACAAACACTGAGAATACCACTGATTGGAAACAGTACATGTCCCCGAAGTGCAGCATGTAGCCCCAGTCCATCCCGATCCGCCACACTGAGCATACAACGCCGCACAGGTCGGGCTCGTGCCACCGCCTCCGCCGCTACCCCCGCCGCTGCTCGCCGACAGCGAGGCCGAGTACCCCGTGGTCGAGAAGACGGCGTTGGTCCCCGTGAAGGGCTCGGTGCCGGCGCCGATGGAGTATATGCACTGGGAGGAGGGGTACCCCTGGGACGAGGTGAGGTACTTGATGAAGTCGTTGAGGTCGCCGCTGTAGTTGGTCTGCGACGACGAGGCGACGAAGCTGAAGACGGTCATCTGGCCGTTGATGCCCTTGTACAGGCTCCACGAGATGCCGCCGACGGTGACGGTGGCGATGGGCGAGCCGGTCGAGCTGATGGGGCCGGCGCCGCCGAGGGCCCCGAGCCAGATCATGATCTCGTAGAGGGGCGTGCTGCCGCAGTCGTCGTTGGAGAACAGGTCGTAGGCCACGTTGGCCACGAGGTTGGATCCCGTGTAGCTGCGTATCATCGTTAGCACATGCTCTAGGCCTTGCCCGCTAGGTTAGATGGCTTACCTCCACTGCCACTTTGAAGGGATGGACGAGATGGCTGAGACTCGGGCGGCCGAAGCCTGGAGGACGGCATTGGGGTACGACTTGACGTTGTACGGCCCGCCCGACCATGAGTACGAGGTTGACCACTTGAGGAGGCCGTTGGTGATGCCGTCGACAGTCAGACACTGCGAGCCTGTGCCCGCGTCCTTGCCCCAGAGGTTGTTGTACACGATGTAGCTCCCGGTGGTGACCGAGTCCCAGTCGCCACAGACGGTTGTTGCGCGCTTCTCGATGGTCTTGGTAGGCTCAAGCGGGGCGGCGACGGCGAGCGACGCCGCGAGCGAGGCGAGGAGGGAGAACTTCATCTTGCAGTGAGTGTATTCTAGGGCTGGTCGAACGCCAATCCCTGGCTTGAGTCTCGCCTCCAGCCCATCTCAATTTATAGCTTTTCCTAGCCGTCTATATCGTGGTCGTTGGGGAGCGGCTCCCATGCAGAGTCAAGTGTACGGATTGGGACACGGAGCATTGAAATGCTGCGTTGGGCAACTGGGAAACAACTCCCACCTATGAGCCGCATAATCACTCCCCCTATCCTTGTCGGGGATTAAGTCGACGGCTTATAATTCCCCGGAAAGTCTGGGGGATTTGCGACGGGAGCGTGGTCCTCATGGGGGCATGGTAGATGTGTGTTCGCGACGAACTCGTTGTGAAACGGATTGCGTTTCTGTTGCTGTAGATCTCTTCGGCAGACGGGGTCTTATTTTAGCATGTCGGCAACTGTACCGGGGATCTTACGACGAGAAGACTTGCTGGACTACAAGGTGCAGAGCGAGCGCTGCATAGCTCAATTGACCGCTTTATTCCAAGCCGAAGGGAATACCGGAAGCTTGGTTCCGAATCGCAGCACTGATTGGGTCGCGTGTAGAAGAGGCGATGAGTGACAGGCTAAAATCCAGGCTGAGAAGAAAATCAGAGCAGAAGCAGGAACATGGACGGTCATCTGATGGGTGCCGCGGGGCAAGTGCTTGTGGGGAGGCACCACCTCGCTCCTTCCGTCGCAGCAGCATGACACGAACCGCAGCATCCCGAAGGCCCGAAGGACAAATGGGAGAGAAGAGAACCGCGCGATAGGCGCAATAATCATGTCGTCATTCGTGGCCAAGCAGATGCATCGCAGTCGGAGTCACATAGCCAGGGATTCAGCCAAGGCCGCTGACGAGCTCGCCCTGTTACAAAGAGTCTTAGACACATGGCGGTATATTAGCCTCGAATGATAGTACAGACAACTATGTATACATACACATGACACGATGCCATGACATGACATCCTACGGGTCACATTCAGACCCCTAGCTGCTCCCGGCAGACTCGCCCCAGCCGGCACGACGTGTCTGCTCCTTCTCGATCGCGGCCTGCTCCTCCCGGAACGACTCCAGGCTGGTCGTCTTGGCCGTGCCCCAGAGCTTCCAGGGACTCCTCTCGTACGTCTGCGTGTTGAGCATGCGCATGAGCACGACGTACTCGACCTTGTCCTGCACCCTCACGGAACCCGGGACCGTCTCGCCCGTACTGGCGCTGTACTTGTGCATCTTCTGCGTCGACGCGATGGCCACGATGGCCTGCTCCTGAACGTTGACCCTGTCCTTGGGGTTGTACTGCGAGATCATGTACGACGAGAGCCGCGGGTAGAAGAGCGGCTTGTTGTACTTGACCACCTCGAAATGGATCCGCTCGTCGCGCGGGCGCCTGTCGATGGCCCCGGACATCTTCTCGGCGAAGAAGGGCGTGCAGAGCCTCTCCAGGGCGCGCTTGTCGCCGCTCGCAAACGCCTCGAGCATCTCTCTATACATGGCCTTGGCCGTGGGTGGGATCTTGCCCCTCTGCGCCTTCCACCTGGGCCGGGTGGTCCAGCTGTCCATCGACTGGAGCTTGATGTTGAGGAGGGCGACGACGCCGGTGAAGTAGTGTCTCGTGCGGGCCCAGTGGTAGGCGAGGAACTGGCCGGGGGACTTCGGGTATTGGGAGAGGGGGAGCGACACAAAGGTAGCTGTCAAAGGGTCAAGTCAGTCCAAGATTCATCCGGAGCAGTAGTTGAGGGGCCTTTGCGTACAGGGAAAGAGAGGTACTCCACCGCTCTTAAAGAAAATGTCGTTGGCGTTGGATGAAGCGGCAGATATCGTCTGTTCGTTCTTCATTCCCCGCTCCATCATTGCCCTGCTCTCGCGAGACATTTTGGCGTCCGAGGGCAGTTTGATCGTCCGGCGGGCGGTCGCTCTCGACTTGGCGGCGGCACATGCTCTGGTGAATAAGACCGGCCGGCGGAGGGGCCCAGCGACCGTGGCGCCCATGCCGGGCTGTAGGAATGGCATGGGGAGTGAAATCGAGGGGTGCGCGCGGAGGAGGAGGTCAATTGGTTTGGTTGGGGGTGCTACCGGCGAGCAGCCGGCATTTTCTGTTCACGGGCGAGACGAGGAAAAATTATGGTATGATGCCCAATTGAGATCTTGATGGGGAATTTCTTGACGGCCACATGTCGAGGGCGGAAAATCGCTGTGCCGGATCCCGGACGTCGGCCACACACGTCCGTGTGATTAGTCATCTGATCTTCTCCGGCTGATGCTGCTCAACCTCCCGGCAGTTGATCGTGACTAGCACGGATCGAGGCTACGGGAAGATGCGTACCGCACAGGCTTGCCTTCTTTGAGCAAGGGGATGTCAATCATTGGAGGGGCCATGGTGATCTCTGAGGCAGATGGTGGAAATGTGAGCGCGATTGTTGCGTAAATCTGGGATGACGTGCATGTCTCAGTCCAATGACGGTGCACCGCGCGCACTGTTCGCTCCTAAGGCGGGCTAGTACTACCCAGAGCGCACGATGGAAGCTGACTCCTTTGTTTTGGGCGAGCGGTGCACAAAGGCATGCTGAGGCTGATGGGATATTGACACGGGATGTAACGTAGACCGATCCTCGGCTGGGATGGCATTCCCTTGCTCTGCGCAAGTAATCCATCTGCACAGATGATGCCTGTCGTAATGCAAGAGGTGGTGAACAATTAATGCTCAGCCAGTATACCAATGTCTCGCCATGCGTGCGACACAACAATGCCAATTTCGCCGCTGCAACTTCCTCTAGAAGGCGTAAACGAGTGAGACATTCCAATATGCCTGGGTTCAGCTCATGCGGACGAGTGCTAGATGGCGCTATTGTGCGGCATGTCTCATGGACCGGAGAGACTGGCGGGCTGGATCTCGTTCAGCGATGGGCGTTCAATTGAGGGGATCCGCATACCAATTGCGCATATATAAACGCAGTACACCTCCAGCTATTTGAATATCGAACTTGTCATTCCTTGCAATCAAAATTAAATATGAAATTCAGCGCCGTCGCCTGTCTCTCGGCCCTCGCAGCCCCCGGCCTCTCCGCCGGCATTGGCGTGAGCAACCACCATGATTTCATGCCTGCCACCGGCTCATTGAAAGTCCCCGGCGAGTCGCCCGCTGAGTTCTGCGACGTGGATCGCGACGGAGATCTCGTCAAGGTCCAGCTTCTCAGCACGGATCCCAATCCCGTGAAGGCGTATGTATTTCCAATTAATCACAAAAGATGATGCGCGGTTCTTTGCTCACGGCCTGTTGTGCTAGTGGCAAGCAGGTGTCGGTCAAGGCTACCCTAGACGTCAAGCAAAAGATCACGAGTGGCTCCTACGTCAAAGTGGTCATCAAGTACGGCCTCATCCAGCTGATTTCCACGACGGCCGATCTGTGCGAACAGGTCTCGAATGCGGGCATTAAGTGCCCCGTCGAGGCTGGCAAGCATCAGATTTCCTTCCAGGCCGACATGCCAAGGGTTATCCCTCCGGTACGTGCACATGCCCCCCTCCTTCAGTGAACTTGGCTCCCTTCTAACCTGACATGTTTAAAGGGTACATACAATGTGTTGGCGGACGCCTATGGAGACGACGATGAGCACCTCACCTGCATGAGTGCCACGGTTAACTTCCCTCGCCCGGGGGAACTTGGCTTCGAGATGTGATTTTTAAGGCTGTGGTGAGATGGAAATGATGAACTCTGTCGGATGGATTGAATGTTTACATGTCCCTCTTTGTACCTATTCCATGTGCCTACCTACCCTATACCAAATCGCCGTCCCCTTCGCCTGTTGAAGAGAGGCGAACGCCGGACGAAATTATGACTGTCCAGTACCTTCCACTCAACTGTAGTGTTCGCTAAACCCGCATGTTCACCTGATGAGTTGATTTTGTTGATGTGACATTTTGCGTAACTTTAAATATCGTGCACACATGATTATGTAGGAGCCACTACAGATCAGAAACAACCCGCAACGCAGTAGGGTTCTCATTGTTTGCTACAACCAGCACACTTGTAGTGTTCCAGGTGGCGATTTACTGAACGTCTTTTATTTTTCTTTCTTTTTCTCGGGTGCGTTCTCCCTTACTTTACTGATTTGTACACAATGCTCTGATGTTGGCAATTCGATATGGGACAGTAAGGCTGTCTTGGTGGGTAAGTGGTTACGTAAGTCGTGGACCTGGAGGGGAGGTCAATGAAAGAATTGAATTGAACCACTACGTCGGGCTGGTCAACCACATCTCCAGGCGCTGTGGATACACTTCCAGGGGGCTTCAGGGGGCTTCAGGGCGCTGTATCAGAAACACAGAAGGTAAAACCATAGAACTATCAATATTACGTCGAAACAAGGTATTCTTGCCTAGAAAAATAGCAGTTGATTGGAATGCCTTGATCTGGAAGTGATAATTTTTATAGCATTTTATTACTCCTTCCTTACTGTATAAAAGCGACTCGTAGTGTACGTAGAGGTGGTTGACTAGCCCGACGTGGTGGGTCGAGAGCATAATGCATTAACAATGGTCGCTGCGATCTGTCTGTGGGAGCGAGCGCCCAGACACTCTGAGCCCAGAACAAAGCAATGGGCACATAGAGAATTGTCCGAGATCTGTGATCCTCTCTCATCCAGAGTAAATCAACCCTGATCACCAGTCCAAAGTACCAGAGTTCAGACTAAGGGTGTGGTCGTGCCCGTTTGCAGTGGTAATCTCCGGTGATTCTGCTCCGGTGCACTGGGAGGCCACTGGAGAGAGCGGAGGGTCCATTCAATATCGACTGAATGGCAAGGGAGGACCTGGGAGGACCTGGAAGGCACAACAGAAGGAGCGAGTTGCACCAAATCCACGTCACTGCCTCGTACACGGCCACAAGAGCAAGTTGCCTTGCATATCGAAGCGCATCTCTGCCCAACTCACCCTTCTTGTGCTCTTGCGGGTGTGTGCACTCAACGATCACGAGACTGCTGGCACGGAGAACTCCAGGACCGAGAGTCGTAGGACTGGCCAAGACGGCCCCCCGCATCGTTTCATGCCTGCCATCCCTGATCCTGACGGTGCGCCGTGTCCGCTGCCCACGCGATCCGCCGCTCCATCCATCGCTGACCGACCAGCGCTTTCTTTCGACGACATGTGGACCGCTTGTTTCTGACGACGTCGGTTACAGTTACCAGGCGTATAAAAGCCAGAGCAGCCACGCTCCCCCCTGCGACGAAGACGAGTCTCGCTCGAGCGCGGGAGACATCCTCATCTAGATATCCGGCTGTGTATCACCAGAAAGACGGGTGGGTGCTTCAAGAGCAGCAGCAGCACCCACTCACACCTCGTCGTGGACTTACCGACCGCTTGACTTCTCTGGACTCGAGCGCCAGCAGCAACAACAAGAATACCCGCGTGGCCTGTTTCGACATCCACCTTGTGAGACCATACGGGTTGCTGCCCGCTGGGGGACTTTTTTCTGATGGACTCTTGCGCATGCTGTGTCACAGCTTAAATACCCTCGATAGCCACCAACGAGAGGCGGATTTCGGTCGCCTTACGCCAAATCTCACGGTTCGCATGCACCAACCTCTCTCCATCACGAGCATATCACCGATTCCCCGCCTCCATCGACCATCGTCGACATCATCAATGCAACCAAAACAGTGCTCGCACCGCTCGGCCAGTCGGGACATGCCTCCTCTTCACGCCCCAGTCCTTGTTATCTCTGGCGATTGGTGTTGCCCATCACCTCCTTGCGCCACCCAACTTCATCATATTCATGCACCTCCAGTTTCGCCATGTTGCACACAACGCCCTCAAATGGCGGTGGAAGTCATGGCATTTCCCTCATGTCCATGGGCGCACGGCATAGTTGCCAGCGCAGGTGACCCCGCGGTCCCTCCAAGCTTCGGTCGATAGTCGCAGCTTGGAATACTCCCGCACTGAATACAGACTCGCTTTCCTGGAGCAGTGAAGCAAAAGGTGCCAGCGACCGTAATTAGCGGAGGGGAGACGAGAACAGCAGCGGGGCTGTGAAACCAACGAGGATGGGCCATTTGCTCCCAACCACTGTGCAACTCTTGTGCCTCGCCTGCGCTTGCCCCCTTACTTGTGTTCACAGCCCAGGTATGGCCACGTCAAGAGCATTGGGACATGAGACGGGCGCCTGAAGCGCCAATCATTCAATGTACACACGACAGGAAGACCGAATCAGCCCAGGCGACCCTCAGGAGAGCTGCACGGAAAGGTTACACATTGCACATGTAGACATGACAATCGCGCGCACGTTTGGTGCGATTTTCAGCCACCTCGCCGGAAAGTTTATAATCTTGTGTGCTGTAGCTCAGGCCTTTTTCCTGATGCACGGTAGGGCTTGCCCATGTGTTTCTGAGCCAGGGGTAAGCAAACTGTTTGGACATTTCCCTGCTGCCCATCATCTCACCCCGCACTTCGCTAGGCCATAACGACTGTTCAGACAGCTGCGAGGTGGACGAGGTGGCCGGGTTTGCCGGGCTTGCAGACGCCTGATGGCCTCGGTGCTGTGCTGAGGCATGAGTGCCCGGCGATATGCATGCAATATTGTTCTTGGCTGCCGAGCCGACGGCAGCTGCAACACACCGTCTCGAGCCACTCGCAATCCTACTTGGCGGTGATCGGCCGCCACTACATGGATATCTCTTCATTTGCGATAGCACCCTCTTCCCTTTGCCCGCCTTTTGTGGGCTCGCCATTGTTTTGTGCTTCCTGGCAAGGATGGCCAGAGCCCAAGCCTGTATGTATGCTTCTGCCGTGTTCGTGTTCTCACACGACTCACACTACACCAAGGTCGCACAACATTTACATCAAGACGCTAGGGCCTTCTCGCCCTTCTCATTCGACAGTTGTCGGCGCCCGCATGCTACAGCTTGCTGGGGTCTGATGTTCTCGCCCGATACATTGCTGGGTATTCGCGGCCCTTTTTGGCTGTCCGCTCAGATCATGGCGAGGGAAATTTTGGGACCGCTTCTCTCAACAATCGATGCCCCGCCCTCTCCCCTCCATTCTCTTGGTATAAGATCACCAAAGATTCCTCACATTATTCTCTGCCTCTTTCTTAGAAGAGTCCATATCATCTTTCCTGAAAGGAGTTGATTGGTTTATCAGTTTGCTTCAGTGACTTGTGCACTGCACCACCTCTTCTTCCATAAATCATACAGCTGTCCAAGTCTTCTTGACACTGACACCACGATTACCTTGCCCCGGAGTCATTGCTACTGAGAACTTCCTCTGGTTTGATTTTATTTCTTTGAGAGGGTGCCCTGTTGCTCAATCCTATCTCTGCTGGAGAACTTCCTCTTGTTTGTTATCATTGCTTCTCGAGAAGCCCCAGACTGAGCTTGAACCTTGGTCCCTTGCTTCCTTTACGCATCATATCAATTTACCCAATCCAATCACTGGGACAATGTCTACCGGTTCCGGTGCACAGCAATCTTCTAACTCCCCGGCTTCTGTTGGAGGTCAACATGACAGTGCTTCCGTGGGACGCACGAAGAACACCACGTCCTGTGCTAGTTCGACTAATGATGCAAACGGCACTTCACATGCATCTGAGCCCTCATCGGTGCCCTCGCACCAAGGTTCAGCATTGCTTGCAGGGTACGTAACCTCACCTACCAGACACTCTTCAGATCCACGCCTCTGACTAACTGATTCTCCTAGCACTGAGTCTGCTGACAATGCCCACCCGTCTCAACCTCCTATCGGCCAAGAAGAGATGGAGGATCCCATTGGCAGGTTTTTGTCTGAGACTGATAGCCCGTTCGCCATGTTTCGTGACGCCAACGGTGCTCCTGTCACTGTTGGCCGTGCTGGACCATCTATGGCACAGACCATAGACAGTATCCTCAATCCTCCCAAGTAGGCTTACAGCATCGAGGCTGTACTGGATCTTTGTTGGCATGTTTTGGCACATATCTAACTGTCCGGAGTTGGTTCGTCCAACTGATTGTCTGGATCCTCAAGTTTGATCTTGTTCTGGAGGATAGAGAGGTATGCATTGAGTGGCTTATTGTTTTACTTTTTAACTGTTACGATGAAATGACTACTGAGAGGTTGGAGTTGGTATGGAGGGTTGGCTTTTCTTTTGCTTTGCATCGAGAAGCTCAGTGTTCTCATGGTGGTCTCTTGTCATTTATTACGCTGTTATTTACTATCTCTAAGTGATCTATTCTATCTTTATCTCTGATCTGACCAACTTGTAAACCCACGGTGGGCTGGCTTCTTTGAGTTGCTATCAAGGGAGGCGGCCTCGACCACTGATTTCTCCAACCATCACCACTAGATTGGCCGTTTCTCCTGTGACATAGCAATCCTTAGCATTCTCCTTTTCTTTGCTTGTGCGCGTCCATCTTCTTTAATTATTGAGCGCCTATGGTGAGGAGATGGGATAGCATATGCGACCATCATCTTCAGCATATGCGAGTATCATCGTCAGCATATGCGAGTCTCAACGTGGGCATATGCGAGTATGGACGTGAGCATATGCAAAGATCAATCGTAGCATATGCGAAGATAAAAGATGCTTCTGCCAGTGACAAGCCCATCTCCTCGGCTTTTAAAATTTCAGGACCTTTTGCTTCATACTCGACACCACCTGCATTCTTTTCGTACTGCTTCTGCGTCTGCTGTGAGTGATTCTTCCTGATTTACCCCCCGGGATGCACTCGAGCGCAGACTATGAGCATCCTGGCATTATTCTTACCTTACCATTGCCTACCTAAACTACTACTGCCCTCTCGTTTCAAGCGGCTCGGTTGTATATCTCCCATTGGAGGCCTGCCGTAGTCCCTGGATCATCAATACTGTCTTAGCTCTTGTTTTACAGGATCAATGGAGGAAATCTTTGGGTGGAATTTGTCAAGGGCACTTGAGGAGATTGCCGGCTGAATATGGGCTATTAATCCTATACACTGTGTTGCTTTGACCTCTATTTCTACCTAAGGTAGAGGACTCAATCTTCAGTGCTGGGCGCTGGCGTTTCATATGACTCTGACCTCAAGGCATTCCAAGTAGTTCACAGCGGATGAAGTTGGGTAGACAGCACAAATACTCGGTGGTATTGTTTAAATAACTCGTTGTGACTCTAGCGATTAGGAATTGGCGGAGGCATCATGTGTAGCTCGCGACCTAGAGCTCTAAGAACCATTCTCATACTTCAACCCATTTGCCTTGCGGACGGTCCCGTAGATCCCAGTGATGTCGCTCTTGTCCGGTTCGGCGATTTTCGCCAGCTTCTCCAGATATTCCCGACCGGTCGCCGCATTCTTCAGCTCTACACCGGCAGCGTGAGAGAGACAGATGAGGTGACTGGCGTCCTTGAGGCCATTCTGGGCCGAGAAATACGGTTCGTCCAGTTTCCAGTAATCTCCGCCCAGCATGCGGCCTGAATACACCGTGTATATCCCCCCATACATCATATCGACCAGTTGTTTGACAGTTGCGGGATCGACGCCAGCCTTCTCGGCCAGAGTGAACGACTCGGCAAGCTGCGTGACCATGTTGAGCGCGAACCCATTGCCGATGAGCTTGAACTTGGCAGCGCTGCTGTACGGCTTGTCCTCAAAGGCGATCTCTGCCTGTCCCATGATGCCCTTGATGAATGGGCGGACTCTCTCAATTGAAGACCTTGGGCCCGCCGTGACGAAGATGAGCGTGCCCTTCTCGGCCATTTGAGGTGGCCCGAAGACTATCATAAAGGTCAGCTGTTGCTTAGCATTCCCCCAATGGAACTACATACCCGGACTGCTGACGAACTCAGCCCCAGAATCCACCATCATCTTCCCAACCTTGTCGGTCGAGTCTGGATGCAGGGTTGAGCAGTCGACAAAGAGCTTGCCCTTGGTGTTGCCGCCATTGACAATCGATTCATATGTTTCGAACACGGCAGCATCGTTGCTCAGGCAAGTGAAGATGATGTCGGCGGAGCTGACACTTCCTTCCAGCGAGTCCGACACTGTCGCTTTTCCTGGCCCAAATTGGGCAACGAAATCTTCATATCGCTTCTTTGTACGGTTGTAGACGAGAAGAGGCTTATCAAGTGAACCCTTTTGAATGAGATTCAGACACATGCCCTAGAAGTTAGGTCTCAGCAGGAGAATGTACGTAGAGATAGCTTGAACGTGGTTCTTACCCGACCCATATTGCCGAGGCCGATCCACGAAAGTTGAGGAGCCATTCCCAAGGTTGTTGGTGATGTTTGTGTTATAGACATGGGGATGTGGTAAGTTTCCGATTGTTTGTGGTTGTTGATATCCTGGACCTCCATAGCATAGCGTCATCTTTAACCTCCTTTATATTAACTCTTTGGAACTGGCAGCTGATAGCTCTTGCCTCGAGAAGAGGTGGTGGCATAGTCAAAAGTGTGTGATGGTTATGGCTGTCGCAATGCCGCATGCTTTCCCTCTGGTTTCCGGCCGGAGTTCCTTCGCTCAATCCCGGGAACCCATCGTAATGTGACAAACCAGTCGCTTTTGATATGTCAACACATGCCGTAACTAGGAAGATTTGTGGGGAATGAAGGTGGCGGAACCCCGTGGAAGAGGATGTTATCGTGCTCGGCCTTTTGCATATCGCTGCTCGGTCGTCGGAGCATGAAAGACGCAGACGTGATCCCGAAAGAGGCCCATAAAAGCGACGGAAATCCGGCCGGGTGGTCCCACTCGAATCCTGCTTTGACAAGGGTACTGTGGCCATCAAGTCCGGAGCGATATTGCCTTTGCTATGAGTATTTAGGATGATGGCTTCTTCTCATTTGTTTGAAATAATGAGATGTTAATACATACCAGATCGTTTCAAGAGTGCTTGAAAGCTGTTCTTCAATATGGCTTCCAATGCTCCCGGTCAATGCTGCGTCACTGGCATGAAACATGAGTATGTCTCAAACTTCGCTCCTTACACTTCATTCTTCTAGTACTTCGCCGGCTGACTTGTCTAATATGCAGAGGCGAGCCGACTGGAAAAAGCTTAAAGATCGACGGTTATGATGCGTATCTGGCAACAGCTCATGGACCTAGAGCTCACGAGGGTGTCGCCCTGCTGCTTCTTACCGATGTCATCGGCATCTGGCAAAATAGCAAGCTGGTTGCCGACCAGTACGCGAGTTACGGCTACACGACTTTGATCATTGACATTTTCAATGGCGATGCCCTGACTCTCAATCGTGCGGACAATTTCGACTTCTTTGCGTGGCTCAAGGGAGGATCCACCGGCGACAACCCGCATACCAGCGATGCTATCGATCCCATCGTCAAGTCTGCAGTCAAATATCTGAAAGAGGCGAAAGGAGCCACGGCAATTGGGGCCGCTGGATATTGCTTCGGTGCCAAGGTAAGTTGAATTTGTCTAGCCCTCATGTGGCACTCCCGTCAGGTAGTTACCACTTGGCTGATACATAGCTAGTACGTCGTTCGACATTCTCCAGATATCAAAGTCGGATTCATCGCCCATCCATCTTTCGTGGAAGAAACAGAGTTGGAAAGTTTCGAGGGGCCCCTCTCCGTGGCTGCAGCTGAGAAAGACGACATCTTCTCTGCCGAGAAGCGGCATCTGAGCGAGCAGATTCTGGCTAAAAAGGGGCTTCCATACCAGATGAGTCTTTACAGTCAGGTCGAGCATGGCTTTGGACTGCGTGCTGATCACACCAAGAAGATCAGCCGTTTTGCCAAAGAGCAGGCGTTTTACCAAGCTATTGCATGGTTCGATGCGTGGCTAGTCTAGGTAGCTCATATCGGAGGAGTGGCCTTGCGGTTATTTAACCACTGGATGGAATTGTTGGCAAACGTGACCGGCACGGTTGTCACGGTTCAAAAGGGAGATAATGCATCATAGAACAACTAGTTGGAGCATTGTGCTTAAACGAGTGATAGAACTTTGAGTGATTAGGGTGAATGCTTTAGGCTGGTCGGATGGCGAAGGAAGCAGATAACTGCGCCTTCGCACTCGTTAGAATGCTTTCGCCGAACGGCCCGGTTGTCGTCAGCCATGCACGAATGTGACCCTCGCGGCCTGTGTGCTTTCCGTTTGCCCAGTGAATGAGATCTATACCCAGCAGGGGCTTGCCGCAGTATGTGTCCCAGCTCCGGTGGTGAAATGCCCAAGCCTCAGAAGAGACGGCTTCCCACACATGACTTGGGTAGGGGAGTGGCACCTCGGGAAAAGCATGGCACATGGTTGTCGAGAAGCCTTTGCGCGAATTTGACACGACATTCAGAGCATGTAAAGCAAAGAAGCTTCTGGGGGAAGTTGGTTAGGGCCTAGGATATCTTGAAAATGGGAGAGACTGTTGTTACCAACCTCCGTGTGCTCTCGTCCTGTATCCACTTCCTCCAGTTCTCAGGCTGCACGTTCTTCTCTGGTTCTAGACAGTGCATGCTATGCCGTAGTATATACTGCGTCGGAATTAGCGATACTGTCAGTTCTAGAAGCTGCCGTGAATGTATTACCTGAGTAAAAGTCATGGCGATGGTGTCCACAAGATCATTGACATAATGGTTTAGGCTGTAGATGCGCATCGCAGAATATATGACAACTGCCTGAAAAGCCGAGAGGAACTCGACATAGCTCAATTTCTCCCGCTGGATAGTAGAACGCTATGTGTCAGCATTCAAACTTAACAAGGAGTTCTTCTGATTTACCTTGGAGTAGAGTTGTTGCACTTCATGATTGACCATATCTAACACGACCTGTTCCGTGTCCACAGTCCTAGTGAGGTAGAACTGGGAGATGTTGGCGACAGTGTTCAAAACCTCGGCTCTCTGCCCTGCTTGGGCTTGTATGGAGTGGATAAGGGGTAGCCGATCTTTGCCGTACGACATTCCTTCAAAGATGTCTTTGAATATGTCATCAATAGTACTTAGTTCGTGCTCGGTAGTTATCGGTGTTTTGCAGAGTCGAACCCTAGATGATAGATGGCTAGATACAATTCCATCTTCGAACCGGCTTCCGGAGGGCGCGCTTTCTATGCCGGACACGATTTCAGGCGTGGCCAGAGTTTCGGGACTCAAGGCAGGGAGGAGAAGAATGTCTTGCAGGTTCGTCTCGTCAAGTCCGTATGTAGAACTGGTTGACTGTTCGCCGGAAATCAGCGGAGGCGGAAATGACTGCATGATTTTCCTTAATTAGCGGTGATTTAATGGCAGTTACTGGGGTTTGATGCTTAGTAGTTACCTGAGGCGCTTCACTCAATGCAATTGACCACGTTTCCTGCGGATACTCGCAAGGGAGTGATTTTATCACACATCTGCCACAACTCGGCATACCACGGTCGCATCGGGACTTTGCCCGAGCGCACGCTGAACAGGCCTTCTTCCGGGTACGAGGACGCATACGGCATCTCAGATAATGACGGGTAAAGGCCGTTTCTGCGCTCCAACGTTAGTCTCGGTCGCGTTCGGTGGAGCGGTGAGAGCAAGATCGCTCGGAATAGGGGAGCCTGTACGGGAACTAAAGGATCTGTTGCAAGCGCAATAGTAATCCGGTAATTGTGTATCCATGGTTGTTTGCCATCTTGGGGAAGAGAGTACTGAGTGTAAACTCTACCAACTGAGGACATTGCGAATTGAAAACTCCACATACTCCGTTGTCACTGTCGGAGTTCCGACAGCCCTCGCATCGGCGCGAGCAAAAACCACGGCAAATTTGTTCCACCCAGAACTGACCGCTACGATGACGTGAGCACCCATCGTTAGCGAGTCCGGTATGTTCACGGGGCCTGACGCTACGGCCTTGCTATTTCTCTTTCTTGTTGCTGCACGGTGTCGATCATCGGCACAGAGGTTTGAGAAGAGCACATAGGGCCAGCCTAATTTTTTTTGAGGACGTGTGCTTCAAAGCAGATGACCAACGCGACGCCGAGTTGGCGGGAAATCACTATCTGGTTGGTTTCTTTGCAGAGCCGAGATGTCGATTCCGCGGACGATTTCACGAAAGCTCGAGGAGAGCCCGGCTCGCTCTGGCGAGGACATGCTTGATCGGGAGAATATCGACATTCGAGGAGGTAAGAGGGATTCCAATGGCTAGTAAACGTACAAGTGCCATGGGCATGCCACTTCCGGGCTCTGTGATTTTACGCCAGGTTTTTGAAATAATCATGGAAGCGTGCGCAGAGAGGGTGTGTGAGTCAAGTTTCGGCAAGTACCTGTAGTGCAGGGTAATGGGATTTTCAACAAGTAAGGTAGGGCAGGAGCGAGGTGACCGCGCCTGCCGCAAGGCACTCATTCGGACAGGCCGAGAATCTGCCCGGTCGAAAGGACATGGTGCCTCCCTTGAATTTCCTCCTCCCTTGAAGCTTGCACACAACTCGCCCCGGCGGTACTATGTTGTTCAATGGTGACGCGTGAACCCTGGACTTCAGCATGATGAGCCTCTAGCTCGTATGAACGTACCAATGCTCAGGCGCGGGAGCCATCCCATCCGTGCGCTGTGTCGTTAGATTTCCTAGCCAAACTCCCTTGAGTAAGGTCGGGTGAACGCCTCATAGCCGGTGAAGAATGCTGAATTTTGGGGAATTGATAGTGCGATGATGCTGGGAACAGTATCAATTCGTCGATTTCGTAATGTTCTGCCCGCCCCTTTTTATCAGCAGTTGCTGCATAACCTACAGAACTCTCTCACGTACTACTTGCTAGGAAGATACTTACCACTTAATACTACTCTCTGGAATAGCTGCCCTATCTTCGTCATTCTCCGGCACAATTCCCATGACAGGTGCGCCTATTCTCTTATCGGGGTGTGGGTTACAATATTCAATGGCATGGCACCATCACAGATATCAGGTGAGGACTACATCATCGAATAATATCACAGTGCAGTTATCAGCTTCCATAACCGCCCAATCCGTAAGAAAGTTCATTTGGAGAAACAATGTTGTAAATTTTTCCTCGATAGATCTATTTACATGCTGCAAACGGAGAAAAAGGGACCTTGTTCACTCTGGATACCGCCCTAGTCATCTAGTAAGGTTCGCCCTGGATTTATTCCCTGTACCCGCGCAGAAAATCACCTGAATAGGGCAATATAAGCAAGTAGCGTCCCAGTTTTTTCTTGTCGCGTTATCAGCGGCTCAAAATGAAGCCGAGCTTACCGCCTTCAAATGCTCGAGTTCTGCCACTTACATATTACATATTGGAGACCTGCCCCGACACGATCAGTAAACCATTCAGTCTCAGAGTTCCATTCCATAATTTACGTTCAGGCTCAGACGCGGCACGATGAACCCACTGCGCTGGTTCCGCAGCGGTCGACCGCCTCTGCCGCCTGTCGATGGCGATACAATCTACTCGACGCATTTCATGGACAACAGGGGCTCTGACGACATCATCTGGACCACCACCTGGCAATTCAACGACGTGCTCGATGCCGATAAGCTACATGGCTCACTATGCCGCCTACTGGAGATTGGCGATTGGAGGAAGCTGGGTGGCCGCTTGAGACGAGGCTCCGGCCGCAAGTTGGAGCTGCATGCTCCTCCCAAGTTCACCCCTGAGCGACCGGCAGTCAACTACTCGCACGATGTCTTCGACGTCAAGATGGGAGAGCATCCTCTGGCGTCCAAGCTCCCCCAGCCAGCCAAAGGTCCACGCCTCCACTCATCTGTCGACACGCTGGAGAAGACCCGTCCGCTCATGTACCGGAAAGATGTGCAGGCCACAATGGAAGACTACTTCGTCAGCGATGATCCTGCCCTGTCCTTGCACATTGTATCCTTCGAGGACGGCACCATGGTTTCGTTGACCTGGTCGCACCATCTTTTCGACGCGATGGGTGTAAGGGCCGTTGTCAATGCCTGGTCGCTCGTGCTGGCTGGAAGGGAGGCAGAGGTTCCGGTTCTCAACGGAGTTCATGCTGATGTCCTGTACGAGGGCCCGGAGAAGGAGCCCCAAGAACAGCGACAGGAGTCTTTACTCGAACCCACCCGTCTGAGTGGTTTCCGCCTCCTGCTCTTCGCTTTTTATTACTTCTGGGACCAGGTATGGGGAAGTAAGTTGGAGATGAGGCTAATCTTCATACCCAAGAAGACGCTGGAGAATCTGCATACGTATGTCATTCACGATATAGCATCAGATTACGACAAGGATGGCGAGACGCCATGGGTCAGCGACAGTGACGCTCTCTTATCAGTATACACCAGAGCTGTGAGCGAGTCTCAACCAAAGCCCCGGCCAATTCTCCTGATGAACTATATGGATTTGCGTGGACGGTTCCCCGGTGTAAGCAAGGCAGAGGGGCTCTCCTATGTCCAAAACATGCTGGCGGAGTGTTTTACAACCATCTCGCCTTCTTTAGCTCACTCCTCGATGGGTGAAATTGCGTTGGCCTGCCGCAAGTCACTGCAACAGCAATCCGCCCCAGGTCAATTGGCCGCTCTGATGCGCATCATGCGGAAGTGCTGGGATTCCGGCGAGGACCCCATGATTCTTTCCGGGCCCCCGAATGGCGAGCTGCTGGTGTCGACGAACTGGGCCCGGGGTACCTTCTTCCACGTAGCTCGGTTCGGGCCCGCTGTTGTGAAGCAGGGGGAGAGCGACAGTACGAGGTCCAACCCCTTGGGGAGTCCTCGGTTCTATTATGCTCTGCCTCTGAACATGAAGAGGGGGGCAAACGCCGGTGTTAATTTGGGCAAAGATCACGATGGAAACATGTGGATAATGGGCAGTTTCAATGCAAAGGCCTGGGATTCTATCATGACACAACTTCAACAATATTGAGCACTGAACAAAAAGGGATCGGCGCGTGTATTATATCAACTATAGATAGGCGCAGTCTGTTGATTGGTGTGGCATCACTCAATGATCTCACGCCAATGGCCCTACTAGTTGGAATGATAGTAGTTATTGAGGGCAGAGAACAATAAAATTCCGTAGCTCCCAAAACTGTCTACGATACGGAAAAATGCCAAGCGCATATGTGCTTCTATCCCCTGCCTGCCTGTCACTGACTTGGCTAGACGATGGCCAGAGGTAGCTAAATCGCCTTGTCGCACATCATAAGCGTACGCTCCAGCTCCTCGGTAGTGATATGCTGCCCAGCCTCATTGATTATCACCATTGACAGATGAGAGTTGCCGATCAACGGCGGAGTTCTCATGGACTTTAGGAAAGAGACGACGGAAGAGTATCTGGAGTTGCATTTGGTAACGGCGTGCGGCTCGGAAGTATCTGTTCGGTTATTTTCTTCTGTTAGAGATAGAGGTATGGAAACCAATATGTCTGCTATGGTTTCACAACCTTCAGTAAAGTCTACTTCGCAACGGACGGTGATACGATCACGTCTGTTCGTGGAGGGCGGAAGACAGAAGAGGTAACGCAGAAGGTAGAGACTTGTTGCATGAGGCCCCTTGGGCGGCTTGTCAAAGATTCGAGCTGTTAGGGGCATTGGAGAAGAAAACTTGGGTGAAGTTCGAATGTTAAAGTTGCACAGGGGTTTGAAGGCTGGAGTTGTGAAGAGCTACAAGTAACTGTTGGACTTTGGCTGTTGTGGAATTACTGTCACCTAGGTAGTTTCAGTCAGGGAGAATGAATTAGATTGGATTTGGCCTAGACCTTGATGTGTGTTATTAAATGCGTACGATAATCAAGCTAGCCACCTATAAAATGCAATTTGCGGATGAACACAATAATGATTGTTACGATTCTGATAGTATTAGGAGTAAGATTTTGGCGGCAAAAAGATGGTGCGGGGTATCTTACAACGTGGGGAAAGGTATCACAAGAGTTTGGGCTCACGCGCTATTTTCATGTTCGCTTAAGCACTGAATGGCGTTCGCAATCTCTCATCATGGTTGATTTAGCCGGCAAGATTTCAGTTACATCTGAACAGGAACCCTTTAGTTGCCATGTATGCCGCTCTATCGTCGACAGTTTTAAAGGACTCAATGACGATGATCTTGAGCCAACCATTGGAGATATCAAGTCTATCCGTGCAGTACCTTGCCCGTACCATGCAGGCTTGCTCAAGAATGAGCTATGGAGGCTTGGCCCAGTTGAAGAATCTGACTCTGGAATACTAGTCTTGATGCGAGGACGTCGATCAAAAACAATATTCTTAACCTTGCATGGCGAAGAGACCCAGGATAGCGAAGATGAGTCTGGTGAAGACGATGAAGACGGTGGTTCGGATGCTGAAGAGTCAAGTGACGACGATGGTGATTCCGATGCTTATAATTCTACAGATCAACTTGCACTAGTGCATCGACAGGACATCCCGGATCATCAAGGCAAGGCAAGACTTCTTGACCCCGAATGGTTAGATGCCGATACCGTCCGTGGCTGGATTGAGACTTGTGAAAGAGATCACCCGAACTGCAGAGATTCAGAGCTTTGGCCTGGTGAGAACTCTATACGACCTAAATATCTCATTGATGTTATTGATAGCCGGCTCGTTCTCGGAGATCACGCAATAGGTGACTACGTCGCGCTGAGCTACGTCTGGGGTCAGACGAAGACGCTCCGCACAATGGCCAACACTCTCGGCCAACTCTCAGAGCCAGGGGCTTTCGGCGACGGGAGACTTAGAAAGCAGATGCCAAAGACTGTGAAGGACGCAATGGGTATCGTGGGCTGTCTTGGATTGAGATATCTCTGGGTTGATGCCTTGTGCATCGTTCAGGACGACAGCGAGCAGCTTCGTCTGGAACTTGGTCGGATGCCAGGCATTTATGCGTCTGCGTCCTTCACTCTCGTCGCCGCCAATGGCGCGGACGCCAGTCACGGCCTCCCGGGCTTTAAAGGCGTATCTTCCCCACGCAGCCTCCACCAAAAGACTGTGAAGCTGGCCGGATCGGAAACACTCGTCGTCACGCCACCAATCCCTCGATCGCGCGGATCAGCGTCATATCGAAAATTGCAGATTCCCTACCACCAGCGAGCGTGGACATTTCAAGAGTATCAGTTTGCCTCTCGCAAACTCGTTTTCCAAGGGCACACTGCCTTTTGGCGATGTTCTCAGGCCGAGTGGTGGGAAGATCATCACCAGGCGCCTGGGATGGATGCACCAGAAGTCCAGGAATCAGAAGCCATATTGAAGATCATAGCTCCGATGCTTTCCTTCCTCTCCAGTATGATCATGGAGTTTAATCAGAAGTCATTGTCATTTCCTGAAGATGCCGCCTCTGCTTTTACGGGGCTGCAGAATGTACTCCGGAATCGCGTGTTCCCAGATGGACTGTTATACGGGCTTCCAATCTTCTTTTTTGAGATGGCTCTTCTTTGGCGTCCTAGGAGTGATATATATCGGCGTGTTCCTACAAAGAAACAAGATTCAAATGAAGCAATCCCGAAGAGTCTCCCGTCGTGGTCTTGGCTCGGCTGGAGTGGCAATGTTGCATTTCCGGACGACTGCGAGTTTGCTGCATACAACGGTGGCAGTACTGACGAGAGAGAGGGATTCGTATCTCCGGTTACAGAATGGTACACAGTTCCATCGCCATCGTCTCGATATTCCGACAAGCAAGCACTTGTACCAGGATGGTATGCGTCGAAAAAGGAGGCGCAAACGGGGGATGGCCTCGTGCCTGAAGGGTGGGAGCGACAGAACTTCGATGAGGATCAATTGGAGCCAGGGGACAGAGAAGGCCTTCCTCGATCTACTCCCCGGTTCTCGTTCGAAATCGAATCTCTTGCAGCGGCATCGCGACAAAACAACCTTTTCCCTAGATTGCTTCATTGGTATCCTGTCCCTGTCGCTAGCAGCAGGTCGGGCGAAGCCACCGTCCGCCAGTCAGCATATATTTCGTGTCGTACTGAGCGAGCATTCCTGTTTGGCGGTTCTACGATAGATGGTACGGACCCCCCTAGGTTGCAGTTACTAGATGGGAAGGGAGTACTTGCCGGATACCTGCAACTGCACAACGAGGGTGAGCTCGAGCAATTCCAGGCCACAGAAACACCTGGAAAGCGTGTTGAGCTGGTATCTGTAGCCAAAGGCTACACAGGGAGGCTGAGTGGTGATCGCACGGTGCTAGAGAAAGAGGAGGATAGAAGTTTATGGTTTCGAGACTGCCTGTTCGTGCTTTGGGTCGAATGGGATAACGGCGTTGCGTTTCGAAGAGGATCCGGTGTCGTCTTGCTTGAAGGTTGGAACGAGGCATGTGGAAAGGATTTCTGTGACTTAGTTCTTGGCTAAATAGGTCTGCTCGATGCATTGACTAGGTAGAACGTTGTTTGTGATGTATTGCTGCAATTTCTTCCAGATTAGGAAGTCTGATTACCCTTTTGGGCCTTGGCACCTCTGGCACCCTGGCACTGCGCATGCGTGCAGGTGATGATTGATTGATTGATTGATACTGTTGCGTGCAGGTGGTGTTCAAGGAATTGAATGCACTGCAGCCCGGTGCCCCCAGGCCAACACGCCCGTGCCAAGTGCGTACCTACCTACCTCCAGGTCCACATCGGCGCGCAGCACGCACATGCTACGCACCTCTCGTAGCCATCAGTAATAAATGTGGGTGTCGACCGATGGGACGAATTGCGACTTCGTAGAGCAAGCGATTCTTGATCCGTAGGCTGCGGCCTGCACGACTGAAACTCGAATGCCGGGTTGCCGGTGAGAACATAATCAGGGAGCATCTAGACCGCCATATTGGTTGCATTTAATGATTGTCTCGGTAGAAGCCGGCCACAAGTAGACCTGAGTAAAAGCGCACAAGGTGGTACGCCGGTCCAATGCGCACTCCTAGCTGGGAAATTCAAGGCTAGCACGGCAGGGAGATCGCTTTCATATCGGCCAAAACTAAGCGACGGAAGCGAATGTAAAGAGAGAGAGAATTGATCTGGCTCTGTGTGGAGCTTGGTGGTACTCGTGTTTTAAAACATCTGTGTGTGTGGCGCTTGGTTCATCCCATCGAGCGTGTTTGAATGTGAGACAGTTCGGGCCTTCTGAGCAGCTCGAGCCAGCATGACTCAAATAAAAGTCAAGTCATGTCTCTTATCCAGGACCAAAGGCTCAGACTCCTTTGTTTTATAAGAGGATCGCCCTCCCCTTTTCTCATGGCCTCGCGGAAGACATCAAGAATTCTTCAAGATAGTCAAGATGAGGGTTCAAGCTTTCTTCATCGTCGCCTTTGCGGCCCTCGCTATTGCTGGAGCAGTTCCCGAACAGGGCGATGCCTTCATCAAGCAACGAACCCCCGAATCGAGCAAGTACTGCGGCGGCAAAGATGAACATTGCTCCGCCGACGACCAGTGTTGCAGCGTGAGTGAAGCGCGTCATATCTGAATGATGGTTAGATTGTGCTAATGAGATTCATGGTAGAAACAATGCACTTGGGTATGTGACATAGGTTTACTACCGGCGGGAACAAGTCCCTTCGCCGAACAATTACTGACCGTTTTGATAGCGCCCTGGGGACCCTCATAGGCGCTGTGTAAGTATTTCATGGATCAAAACCCTTATAAATACGTTAATAGGGTAAGCTGACGTAGAGCTATGATACAGGAGGGACATTGAGCTCGTACCGAGTAGTAAACTGGCTGGGGTGTGTTTGAAGTGTTTGGATTGGCGTAGGACAAACGAAGGAAGCCAGGTGAAGAGGTCACCTTTAAGTCATTCGACGCGCAGCTCGTCTTGACGGCAAGTGAGCCATCGGCATGAAGGTTTATAGAATTTTCTGTCGTATGACCGCAGCCTTGGGCTAGCGAAGCTTTTTTACTAACCTTTCGTATTCATTGTATTGACTTGTTGGGCCTGGCATCTCCTTTTGTTTTAACTTTCTATCGAACTCTCTCCGGTAAGCTGGCAGGACAGACTTCATCCTTGCTGGGCGAGTGAGTAGGATGCAAGGTGTAAAAAGAAGAGAAAAAGGACTCTAATAACTACTACAGTTAATAGAACAGAAAAGATTAAAACACAGTATCAAAATTGTACATATTACAGGTTAAATATAGGTACGATCGCTCGGCGCAACTAGAGTGTCGCAAGATTGCAACAGATCTCTTGCATGCGGGAGCGCGGCAATCCTACCTTCAGCCGATGTAGTCATTGGTGGCGCACCAGTCAATCCTGGCTCGTACAAGATGGGAAGCTGGTCCGGATCTTCGGCAGTGGAAACGCAAGCTAAGCAGCTGGTGATCCATCGTTCAGCTTACACCCGCTTATGCCCTGGCCAAGTGATGAAACGTGAAGATCCCACGTGCTTGAGCGTCACCCCAATTCGAACAGAAAGACATGTTTCTCCCGCAAGCCGTCCTTCCAGAATGCGTGATCAGCGTCTTAGTTCCTTGCGGACGGTGCCGTTTGAACCGGCAATTGTTCCACAAACTACACGCTTTTGGACTATATATCGCACACTCTTCCTCTCCCTTGGCCTGCCTGACTAAAGCGCCAATAAAATTGCAACATCTGAAACTAATCGTCTGCTTACACGGTAGCCCGGCACAATGAAGTCGTTCACAGTCCTCCTCCTAGCTACGCTTGCGGTCTGCAAGCCCACGGTGTACATGATCCGTCACGGTGAGAAGCCCGACGATGATGGTACCGGCTTGAGCACACAGGGGCAGCAGAGGGCACAATGCCTTCGCAGTGTATTCGGCGCGAGCTCTCAGTACAACATTGGATACATTTTGGCCCAGCAGTACAAGTCCGGTGAGTCAAAGCATCTCATAACCAAGGTTTGGACAACTCACTTACACCGTGTTCCAGATGGCAAGAGAGAGCGGCCATACGACACCGTACTACCCGTGGCCACTGATCTTGGGCTGACCGTCGATACCTCATGCGACCGGGACGACAGCAAGTGCGTCAAGAAGGCTGTGAAGAACTACAGCGGCAGTGGCAATATCCTCATCTGGTACGTCCTGAGTCTGATACCGACCAGCAGAATACGTCTGACCAACTCTCATCAGCTGGGAGCACAACGAACTCACTAGCATCGCCGAGGAACTTGGTGTCGATGATGCCGGCGACTACCCCGATGATCGGTTCGACCTGATCTGGACACTCCCTTCCCCTTATGACACTATCACATCGCAGACTTCTGAGCAGTGTCCTGGCCTTGATTCATAAGGTCAAGGTATATGGCTTCAGATTAATAATAAATAGAAGATACATAGCCTATGAAAAACGTCCAATGTGGTGCTAGTAGTTATATCTTGTCATAAGTGAGATACCTCGCTCAAACTACCCCTCTTAGAGTGGCACGTACTGTGAAGTTCCAAAGCAGGTCCGGAGCCCTTTTTTGCTCAAAATGCTGCCACTTGTATTTTTATCGCCTCATCAGAAAGTCAGAGCTCAAACTGTACCGCTCAACCCCAGGTCACAGATATCCTGCCCATGTGGGTATGGGGTGGTCAAGTGCCTCCAAGGCAACACACCCCCTAGTAACTCTACTACTGTATAGATGCTGAGGGCGGTCGCACGCATGATATAACATTCTCTGGCTTTGGTCATATCCAGAAGGTCGCCACGGGACTTTTCGTCCCGCTGCTTCTCCTGAGATTTTCCCTTTTTGGATCTCAAGTCGATGCATTAGAGCTGTCACTGACCTGACTTTGTCAATAAATTGATACCATGAACGCCCGTCTACAGCCAAGCCTACTGTTATCACCACATGAAAATGAGTTGATATTGTCGATTAATACCTACCTGTAATAAATCTAATTTTGTGCCAACAACCGGATCCCCATTTATGAACTATACCAACTACCAGCCGTTTTGTACCGGCCAATTGCCGTTGAAGTAACCAAGACGCAATTGCCTGTATATGACAAGGCCATTTGCCCGACTACGCTCGTTGTTAGAACCTCCGATGAGGCCATTACAGTCGGTGTGTCACTCCCTCCTCATCATCCGGGACGACGAATGGCCCATCCGGTTTGCGAGGCACGCTGGAGACGGAAATGACTTAGGGTGTGATACGCAAGTCCGCCTAAGTCGTATAGGCGATACCTAACAGGTACCCTGGCTACTAAAACAGGTAGGGAAGTACCTATATATTATTAATAGCTCTATATAACCTAACTCTTATAAATCCCTACCCCTTTTATTAGCTTAACTTACTACTTTTAAATATTTATTTAAAAAGGTCTTATAATAATAGTATTTTTAGTATTTTTAGTATTTAATATAGCTACCTTCTAATCTAATAATATATCTTAAGCCCCCTGGATAATTAATATATCTTAGAATAGTAAAATCTCCTTCTAATTTTATATATTTTAAATCTATTAGTCTAATAAGAAAGTCTTCTTATTACTAGAGCTACTTTTTAAAGTTTAGTATAATAGAAGATTTAATAATAGTAAGTACTAGTTTATAAAAATAGTTCTTATTTTCTTTATTAAGAAGTTTAAAAATAAATTCCCTTATAATAGTAGATAGTTAATAGTAACTATAGAATTTAAATATTATTATTTTTAAGATTATTAGTAAATATTCTATAATATTAAGTTTTAGAATAGTATAAAGTATAAAAAGAATATAGGAATATTAGTATTATTAGATAAGAATAAGTAAAAAGTAAAATAGATATAGCTATAGGTTAGAAATAAGATAATTTAGAGTAGTTTCTTTATCTTAGATAATCTTAACTTTAATAAATAGTATAAGATATTTATAAATAACCTTCTAGCCTGTTATTATATTACTAAAGCTAGTAATAATATAACTTTTAAAGAGATAATCTAGATAATATAAGAAGCTAATTCTCTAATAAGTAAGCTAGCTAATAATAATATAATTAATATATAAAAGAAGGAAATAACTAATAAAATTATTATTAATTCTAAGTAGGTTAAGGAGAATAATATAGAGGAGATCTTATAAGATTTATAACCTACTTTATTATTATAAATACTTATACTATTTTATATATAATCTTAAACTACTCTAACTTTATAATAAGATTTACTAGGAATAAGTAGAAATAATACTATTTCTCTTATAAGGAAAAGGAAAATATTATAAGCTAATCTAGATAGTAGCTTTAAGTAGTTAGTAATTATATTTAAAATACTATAACTTTAATTATATATAGTAATTATATTTTTAGTTTTACTTAATAAGCTATAAAAAACCCTAAAGAATTATTTTATATTTCTTAGTAAGAATAATCTATAGATAGTAATAAAAATAATAGAATAAATAAATTTAGAGCTAAAGAATATAATTTTATAGTTAAATTTACTATTAGAAAATTTAAAGAATTTATATATTAAAATAAAGTTTAATTCCTTATAGAGCTATAGCTTATAAAGCTATTTAGAAATTAAAATAGAATTAGGTTTAAAATAATTTTACTTTTTCTATTTATTAGCTAGCTTCTAATTTATTTTTTTATCTACTATAATATATATATACTTATAAATTATTCTACTAAACTAACTATTCTAAATTAGAAAAACTCTTATAATCTTTATCTTTATTTTCTCCTTTACTTTTTATCTTAATATATAAATTATATTACTCCTAGGTCTAATCTATAATAAGTTTCTATAGCTACTATATAGAGTAGCTGGAGATAATATAATTAGTATACTAATTTATATTTATAAATATCTATTTATTAACTATAGTAAATACTTCTATCTCTCTTTTTAAGATTTACTATAGTAAAATTCTATCTAATATAATAAAGTTATTTAGATCTATTATAATATATATAATTTTTATCTAATTAGAGAAGAGATACTTAGATATATTATATTAGATAACCTTCTACTTCTACTTATAATAACTAAATATTCTTTTAACCTAGCTCTATAACTAGATATAATAAAAATTAAAAAGCTCCTTAGTATTCTATAGCTATTTATTATAATTACTAAAGTTTTAGAGGTAATATATACTCTTAAAGAATATTATTATTCCCTAGCTTAGATTAAAATCTATATTTATAAGAAGGAAATAATTTAATAGGATATTAAGAGATTTTAAGTTTATATATAATAATAATATTAAGTTATAAACTAAGCTTTTAACTCTTACTAATATATATATAAATAGCCTATTAAAAGAGATAGTTATAAGTATATTTTATAATATATTATTCTTATATAATTAGAATCTCTTTTAGTTTATAAGTAGGATAAATATTAGAATATATATTTTATTAATAATTCTAATTATTCTATTAAATTATATAAACTTAGAGTTTAATTTAATTTTATTTAATAGGTAAGTTAAATCTAGCTACTTAATAAAGTAGCTATAAAGATATTTTATTAGATTAATAACTATATAGAAGATATAAAATATAGCTATTTAGCTAATTTTAAACCTATAGATTATATTTCTTTATAGCTTATTATATATATAGATCTAAAGGAATATTATAACCTTAAATTTAATTATCTAGAACCTTATTACTATTAGAGATATATTTATTCTTAGCTACTTATAAAGTAAATAGAAAATTATTTTTATTATTTAGAATATATAATAAAATTACTCTTCTAGTAAGGAAAGAAGATATAGTTTATATTTAGCTACCTTAGCTAGATTATTTTAATACTATTTCTTTACTTTCTTATCTTTAGAAAGCAGTTTATATAACTATTAAATAGGAAAGCTCTTATTATTTAAACTTTCCTTAAGTAAATTCTAAATAAACTAAACTAATATAAACTTATATTTATCTTCTTTATCTTTAATTAGTTACTTAAGAACCTAAAAAGAAAAATTAGAAGAGATTATTATTAGAAAGGCTATTTTAATACTATAGATAAGATTATAAGATTTATATAAAAGTTAAGTAGGCCTTTAGATAATATAAAATATATAATTAGCAGCCTATCTTCTTATATCTAAATAATATATATTAGGTAGTAGAAAAAATAGAATCCCTTAATAACTAAGCTTTTTATAGATATTAAAATAGTCCCTACTAGTAAGTTATATAAAAGTTAAGGGTATAATAAAATAATAGAGTAGTTATATAAAGTAGATAAATTTATATAAAGATCTTCTGCTAATTTAAGTAAGGTTAGTATTTTTTATAAATTTATACTATTAGGCTGTTATTAGGCAGACTTGCATATTACACCCTTAATTGAGGTGATCTCGGCTGGTACCAACCAAATCCTGGAATGTTACGAGGTGCTTATTATGCTTCGCCATCTTGCCAAGTGGGTAATATCAATAATGTACCCTTCGAGGAAGAAGCATAATTTACTGAATGGAAATATAATCAGTGCTATTTGGTTGCCATTCCATGTTTTCAGACGTTGAAACAAACACCATGACTCTAAGCCGAGTACAATTAGCAAGTAGCCTAGTTTACTAGCTTCTAGGCATCGGATCTCATGATGCATCAAGTCGTAAGCAAATAGATGGACTAGGGCCTAATCCAAGAGGCTTGTATCTACTCGTAGACTACTTGATACTTGGTCATCAGGATGCCTGAACTATGCAGTCTCTCCAGACTTTGCAGCTCCAACTTGCAGCAAGATCCGCCCAGACCCCCTTCCACCATCTTGAACCCATCCCCCAACAAGACGGGCATGACAGCCACATCAACTCCATCTAAAAGCTTAGCCTGCAGACATTCCGAAACAAGCCAGCCTCCTCCCATAAGCCATATCCCTTTCCCGTGCCTCTCCTTCAGCTGTTGGATTATATCGATATACCCCTCCCTCAAGATCGTGATGTTCGGGTGGTCTTGCTGCTTGAGTGTGCGACTAATCACAATGATTGCGCCTGGCCGTTTCTTTAGGCACGGATTTGGCTCGAGGGTAGACATAACGTCCCACGTTCGGCGGCCCATGACGTAGTAGTCGAAGCTTTCGTGGAGTTCGTCGAAGTCAATGGAGTCGTCCTGGACAATCCAAGAGGTAGATTCGTCTCGCGGGGCAATGAACCCATCGAGAGACTGGGCGACATTGTACCTCAGATGCATGGTAAATTAAAGCAGTGTTGAGTGACCGAGGGAACTGGTGGTGTATCACAGAGGTTTCTCAGACCTGATGCTTGAAAGTAACGGTTGCTGTCAAGTTAATATTGGTGCGTGAACAAATGCACGAGACGTATGCCAAGGCACCCTCATTTTCTCAGCCACACAGCCACACACCTTCACTTGCAGTGTCATTCCGTTCCATTAACTTGAAGTTCCGCGCCACAACCAGGAAGCTCTTTCCACTGTCCCCCACAGCCTCCTTCCCCTTCTCACTCCTTCCCCTTCTCTCCCCACTCCCCCGCCAGGATCAGGATCTCTCCAGGTGATCCAAATCCTTCTCCACGACATATACCAATGTTCAAGAAAAGTCACTGTAAGTGTAATATGGCCAACTCGCGCGTGGCCCAAAGAATGTTTGCCTCTGGCTGTTTGGGTCGACCCGATTTTTTTTTTCTTACTGACGCAAATCACAAAGCCATTGCAACTGAGCGATGAGAGACCCGAGCCAAAAACATTGGCTTATTGGATATTATCAAGGGTAAGTCAACTCCAAAGCACGAAAGTTTCTATTCCTCGGCGGCCTACAGTCGACGTTGATGAAGAATCTGATCCCGCTCTTGAGCCAAAATCTTCCCCTCCACGCCTCAAGCACAGTACCTCTGATCATTTGAATACGCAATAGGGATCAAGAGGGGAGTCGTCCGAAAAGCTCGTCCCTCGTCGTGACGAGCGATCGCTGCGGACCTGACCTACCTTGTCACCGGATGAAACCATGAAACCACCACCCCATTGGTTTCGGCGCCTTCGTGTCGATGGAGGCCATAGCGAGCTGAGGCCGTCGATTCCGAACTGCAGAATACAGGACGTATATCACAACAGATTGTGGATGGAGCTTTACAGGACAGAGGTTCTAGAAAGGTCCAAAATCATCCCGCTGGCCTCACGTCATGGCACGGATATGAGTCCATTGCATCCATGAACTCGTCTTTGCCCCGAGCAGCCCAGAGAGGGCACGGGGGATGGGACAAACAATCACTGGTGGGCCGGGAACCCTTATGCTCCTACGATTTCTCCGTTCCTCATGCCGCCCATTCCCAACTACATGTAGGCAGAAGTCTAGCTTCCACGAAGAGACCTAGCTGTCTTCCGTCATGACGAGCGATCGCTGCGTGGTTGACCCGGCGAAACGACGTCTTCTATATTCTCGCGCAAGCAGTAACCTACTGGCACTTAACCACACGTTACTCAACAGTGCAGTGGCGATCGACAACAGGGAGTTCGGGTGAGAGAGTTCGAATAGTGATAGCGTGTGGTTAAGTGCCAGCATATTACTGCTTGCGCGAGAATATAGAAAAAGACAGCAATGAAAGATGCCAGACCCGACATCTCAACACAATCAATATGAAAAGACAAAAAAAGAGGCTTTACGAGCCCAAGGCTACAGTCATGCGGAAGGAAAACTCTGTGAATCTTCATCAAACGGAGAAACATGAAATCCTCAGGAATTCGATAGCATATCATCAACGATCGTAAGTACCCTTCATACACGTCATTTACTTATCCGGGCTAACAGCAGATGTGGCTACTGGAAAGCAAAAGGGGAGTTTACCCCATCAGCAAGAAATCGACAAGTCGATGCTATGCCCAGCATCTCATACGATTACGTATCATTAACGCTCCGAAACGGCCCTTCAGTTAGTGGAGTAAACCTGAACTCTGAGAGAAACGGCCGGTAGACAGGCTCGAATGCACACACGGCGCTATGGCCTGACGCCGAGTCCTTCCACCGTGGAGCTGAAGAAGGCTGCAGAAAAGAATGACTCGAACGCCGTCAATGGAACCGAGGGCGAGAGCGAGGGAGATGAAAAGGCCGGGACCGAAGAGCAGCCTCAGACCACGAATGGATACAGCAGCAATACAAGCATCGAAACGCCGGGAGATGAGCCTGCCCACATTCTCTGGAGCTCGAGGATAACTTCCCGATGGAAGGTAAATACGAATCGCAATTACAGTGTCTAACTTGTCGATACAAACAAGACCTGGTATCTGAAGCCGGGCACATTGCCCGGATGGGATGTTGATAACGATGGGAGCACCGTCGCCACCTGCGACTTTCATGTTGATCCCTTACGTCCAAACTGATCCCTTGGGCAAATCTCCTGATTTCGCACACCGCGAAGGAGCCTGCATGCTACGGAGGCATCATTTTCAGAGCAGGTATGTCTAAACCCCAAGCCGCCAGCCCACATTACAATTACAGATGATAGACCAAAACCGTTGACTCCAGGCGCTATGAAATAGATCGGGGCCCAGAAGCTATAGAAACTTGAGGCTCAGCTTCATTAGTTCAATTACGGAAGGGAGTTCGAGTATAAAGTTAGACAACCATAGAAGATGCGAGACCCGACATCTCAACACAATGAAAATAAGTTCAATCACAGCTCCATTCTAGCATCGCAAGGGAGAACCGAGCCATTATATGCCGTGCTAGATGACCTAAGGCAAATCACGACGCTGTTCAATACTGCCATCTGCGTTCAATGTGCAAGCTAAAGCTCTCGATCATTGGCTGAATAGGCTTGGTTTTACTATTTGCATTTAGTCATTCACATGTTCCTTCGGGTCGACAGGATTGTGGGTGATGATGGCTGTTGTCATTGAGCGCGAACTATTCTAAGCAGATAATCTCTCCAGTTTCATCAATAGATTACGCTATTTCTATTAAGTGCTCGGCCATGTAAGGGCCAAATTGGCCGCTCTATGACAGCCTATAAAGGATGTGCATGTTGGATGCGGTATGTGCAATCAATCCTCCAAGGCTTGTCTATGGCGGTGTCTCACCCTGTTTGTTGGCACGGGTGCAATGTCCCCAACTCAAACGCACACCGCTGTCAGCTGCATAGGGATGCCTCGGCTCTTGCCGCTTGACCTATATTTAGACCGTTAGACATCTGTGGTGTGCAAACGAACTGACTGATATGAGAAGGTTGGTTCAGTTCACTGTCGTGCTTACAAACTGAGACATAGTAAGAAGGATCCTATAAGAATCCTACCCGTCTCTGAACTCCCCAACAAACTTGCCAACAAACACAAAATGATTGCTAACAACATCTGCATTCAGCCTACCATCCAATAGCTTCCCCGTCTGATATTAAGGACGTAGCCGGTATGCCTATGATGAAATTTCACTCCTTCCAGTTATTTTGACACCGTTTTACTAAAGTCGCAGCTATTGCAGTCCTCAATAGCTACCAGTCGAATGATGTAGCGTATGAATTTACTGCAACAACATTTAAAAAGACCTCACGTCTCCCTTTCAGCGACCCATATCCTGATAGTACTCCTTTCATATAGGCCAGATCTTGGTAAGAACTTTTCTCGGTATTATTGTAAAACACTAACTTCAATAGAAATCATGAGCGCGTCACCAATGAAGCTAAAGTTTTAGAGCTAGTTTCTCAGCAAAAAACAATTCTTGTGCCGAAACTACTTGCGCATGGGGAGTATCCAGACGGCCGGCGATATTTGATCACGGAGTTTATCGAAGGCGTGACCCTGAACACGCTTCTAACGCACAATTGCTCAAGACTAGGGGATCAGAAACATACAAATCATACTCCATGCAAGACATGTTCAGACCAAGCCTATTCAAATGCGCTCAAGTTTATCGAGGATATTGTTCTACCGCAGCTTGCGAAATTACGATCCCGAGAAGGAGGTATTAATGGATTTGTTATGCCACCCTCTTGGTTTAGCCCCGATTGTGAGCCTCCATGGAAAGGCAAAAAGTCTTAGAAGACTCTCCCTTTAAATAAACCAGATTATATTTTTCAACACGGCGATATCACAGCTTATAATATTATCATGGATCTACAAACTCTTCAAGTCAAGTCCTTGATTGATTAGGAGTATGCTAGCTACTTCCCTCCAGGGATAGAAAGATGGCCTAGATCACTAGACATAGCTGCTTACAGAAGACGGGCTGGAAACCTGGCCCAGGTAATAGCAGACTTCCTTCTGGAGGAATATCTACAATACTATAAGAACTGGAGCAATAAGGAAGAATTACAAACATTGATTGAGTCTGGTGAGCTTCCACATCCGAGTCAGCTACATAGAGAAGAGGTGAAGAATTCAGGGGCAAATTTCACGGGCGCTACACATGAACAAGGCATTAGTCACCAGTAACTCACACGCGAGTATGCCAGGCTACTAATTCCCACCACCTCAATGTTGCCAGGTTCACTGTCATGTTACCAGGCTCACTGCAAGATGACCAGGTTCGATATTTAACCACAATATGATGAAATATAAAAACCATTACTATCTTATGTGCCCTTTCTTGAGCAGTAGTGGTTACTGAACTTCTTGGACGCTTCACTGGTAAGTGTAACTATCTATAATGCTGAGGTTCCTAGACTTTGGCAATACTCCATGATTTTTGACGCCGCATCAGCGGGTGCCAAACTTGTTGTGTCAATCAAGCATGACTGGTGATCTTCCGCTTCAAACTGGAAGATACTACATCTGCTTCTGAAGTCCCTTATCATGGTTGGGTCTGTCAACTTGGTCGTGCCCCCTTGTAACCGCTCATAGCTAGTGGCACGCGTTATGTTAACCTCACAGTCGCAGGTTAAATACACCGGTATGAACGGCCTCTTAGCGGCTTTTGCGGCAGCTTGATACTCTCTCGCTACACTCTCACCCAATTGGTTGGTGGTTTGGAAATCTATTGTGTATGAGTATTGGTTCTATATTGTGGAACAATAGCTTGCTTCCCTCACCTGTGAAGATTATTGTGTGTTCTGCCCAACCGGGGCTGGAAAGATATTTGTTGAAGGCTTTCTCGCGCTCCTTCTTGCGCTCAATTTGGTAGCATGGGTGGTCCCGGCTTAGTTTTACAAGATCGATAAGCTGATGGTTGTCGATAACGACTGACTTCGGAATGAGCGTTGCCAAAGCTTCGGCCACTGTAAGCTTGCCGGTGCCGGGGAAGGCATTTATCCAGATGATTGGGGCAGCAGCCATGACAATGAAGATCTTGGATACGATGTCTATCGCTTGAAAGTTAAGAACAATACGAATACTATTGTTTTGAGAGATCTTTGAGTCATGTTTTGTGATCGTGGGAAGTCATAAGATCTTGTGACTCATAGACTATGTTTGTGATGGAAAGAATTCTATTCTAGGGTTACATGACCACTTTTCCAAACACAAAGAACTTTCATACGCCACTTTTCACAAACCTTCTTCTAGCATTTTTTTCGTGACAATTGAATTATCGAGTACAAGGGACTGAAATAAAGAGTCAAGACAACTTGATGTGATGTGTGCTTAGTAATCACTATCGCGACAGTATCCAGCAAGAAGGCTCAGCCAGAAAAGAGCGGAATGTGGCTTCGCCCTCGCCCCAGACATGTACAAGGTCCGTACGCACGAGGGCCACAAAAGCCAGAATGGAAAGAAAGACCAGAATGGGAAGAAAGACTTGGGGCGCACCGGGGAACTCACAATGGTGGCGGAACTCCAAGCTGGTGGTGTGGCGGTCGCACGTACAAATATGGCTGGATAGCACACATATGTGGCTTGAAGGTGCTCAGCCACATGCCACATGCGAATCCGAGTGTTCGTGTTGGCTCGTCATGCCAGACGTCATCTGATGTGGCGGATTCAAGTTGCGTCAACCGGATGCTGCATTGATTGTAGGGAATAGGTACGACTGTGTGCAGCGCTAAATCAGGAATCGAACCCGCTGTATCTCACTCAATGCGCAAATTTTCAAGTCGTTTTCCCGGCTCGCTTCGGATGGACGACGAGAGAAGGTCATGGAGGAGGTCTGCATTTAATCCAGCAGGCTCGGGCATCGATGCACGAAATCCTGATCTTATCTGAGTGGCCCAACATGCAGGTCAATGCAGTTCTGCAGCAAATGTCACCCTAGACAGCGGGAACAGGTCCGTCCGTTGGGCATGGACTTGTGTCGCGTAGTGAGGGGGCCGTGATGCACCCATTGTGAGCCAGTCGCTTAGCTGAGTCAGAGCATTTTCGAGGTGGCCGTCGTGGCAGCGACCAGCAGCTGGCCAATGGCAAGCAAGAAACGACCCAAGCTCAGCGCCGGGCCCACCGTAGTCTGCCGGACCGCGCCTGAGGCCTAGCGCTCCCTCGGTAGCAGTTTAGGCTGCTGCTGCTAAAAACGTTGACCGCCCTACCTCACAGGCACCTCATGATCATCCAGCTCTGGCGCAGCCCCTAACTCTAGTGGTCTGGGAGCCTGAAGATCCACCGCGACTCCCACCTCCACCACCTTGGCCCCTGCGACTGGCTCCCCAGGCTCCCCTACAACACATCAATCACCCCACACAGACGCCAACTCACGGCGGCCATCTGGTGCTGGGCTGGGGCGGCTGTTCAATTTGCGCTGCCCTTCACTGTGGCTGGGAGGCTAGCGGCAGAAGACATCGCAACCCGAACCCTTCTTTCTCCTCCCTTCATCCAACAAATCATCCATCCTTCTCCATTGCTTCTGGCATTTCATTCACCACCGCATCGTCGCCCTTCCGCCTCCCGGGCTTTGCTTCATTTGCCAGCACTTCTCGCATTAACCGTCCGTCCCTGCGTCCATATCCACTCACCCCTCCGGAAGAGCTCAACGGAATTATCTCCACCTATCCTTGGGCAGCGTGCGCACATTCACTGACCCAGCAATCTCCACCCGAATTCCCAACGCTCGTCGAGCCGCCCGTACGTTACCCCGACCGTCGAGGAAAAAAGAAGAGGATAGCCCATCGCAGAGAGGGAGCACAACTCAGCACCGCCGTCCCCCATGGTTTAAAAATGCCCTCCAAAGAGCGGGAAACCGAGGCCGACGCTGAGGAACGCCCTCGTGAGAAGCATCGTCGCTCCAAGCACAAGGAACACAGGGATGACAAGGAGCGCTCTCACCGCTCCTCCAAGTCGAGCCGGCCGAAGCCCATCGAGGGCAGCGAGACACATTCACACGTGTCGTCGAGGCGACACCATCACCACCGCAAGCGAGACAAAGACAAGGACAAAGATGATGTGAGGATCCGGTCGACGTCCGGGAGCGATTTGTTCTCTGGCGTATCCACATCTCGCCTTTCGTTCCCGTACCCCTCGTTCAGCAAGGCACACAGCAAGGAGGCTGTCAGTCGCGAGGATGTGTCGACGCTGAGCCGCCACACCAATCCTTTTACTCCAGAACCGACAGATGTTGGCGACGAAGAAGCCAGGCGATCCAAATCCTCAGAGCTCCCTCGGAGGTCGTCCACAGTCTCCAAGAAATCCCCCCGACCCCCAACACCTCCCGATACCGATCTGTCTGCCGACAAGAAACATGACGAAGAAACTCCCAGGGAAGTGGATGGAATAAAGGAAGAAGATGAGCCCATCATCGAAGAGGAGGTCCTGCCCGAGGCTGAAGCTGCTGAACCAGGCCCGAAGCCGGAACCAGAACCGGAAGCAAGACCAGACCCTGAACCAGTATCAGAACTAGGCCCTGAGCCATCGGTGCTTTGCCCTCCTGAACCAACACCAGAACGCTCTACTCCAGAACGCTCTCCATCGAAACACGAAACCTCTCCCAACTCTCGACCTAAATCAAGGGCGTCGACTCTGTCACGATCGGCCTCGTTGCGAGACGAAAGGTCGAAACTCAGCCATAAATCCCGTACATCGAGCCAGGCAACCTACGTCAAGCACAAAGCACACGAGAAGATTCGCACAGACTCTCGAGCATCAAGCCTATCCCGCCGCTCGTCCAGGGGATCAAAGGGATCGCCATCCACACGAAGCGTACGGGACCGCGAGAGAGGCTCATCCCCATCCAGCCCGCGAGACTCGTCTCCAAGAACACCGACCCAATCGGCGGTACCATATACCCCTCACGTGTACGGCACAATCCATGGCGAAGCTTCTGCTACGCTCGTAAACGATGAAGTGACGTCCGAAATCCCATCTAAAACCGCCACGCCCGCCTCAGTCGTACCCAGTGCTCCTCCGCCGCCGCCTCCACCGCCTCCTCCTGCGATTGACATCCAAGACCTACCACGCGTAGACTACCTTTTGCAGAACGGAGGACTTGCATACCCAGCACCAAAGAATTTCCTCCAAGTCCTCCCTCGACAAAATGGCACCCGTCCTTCAAACCCACCACTCGCTGGCGCCGACACTCTCTTTGCCCCATTCTTCAACCTCCTCGACCAGTACCAGACCGTCCTCGGAAAGCAGGGGTCTATTGCTGTAGCCACTGGTCATCGGTCAGTGGCGCGACGTCTGCTAGACCGACTCGAGAATGTCTTCTCTCGAGACCTTCCTCCCCATGGTTGCTCGTGCGTCATGTGTGATAATCAGAGCCACCAGATTCACCACGGACTTACCTGGGGTGATGTCCTGGAATGGGTCAGCGGACGAATCGAGCTCCCCCAGTGGCCTCCATTTGACTTGGCCGAAATTGGCACCAAGGCCGCCGAGATTTCCGCCGAAGAGCCACTGCGTCCACGGTCGCCCGTGAAGATGGACCCTGATATTGATGAACAGTTCAGGGAGCATTACCTGCGCCAGTCGAAGAAGGTGCGGTCGGCAGTGGACAAATGGCTGACCAACACGGGAGAGACGCCCGTTCCCCCGTCACAGGACGTGGACGATGAGACGCTTACATTTGCAATCCTCACAAATCTGGACGCTGATAACCGACCGTTCTTCAATGCACTGCTTTCTGGATCAAGAGAGCTTCGTCCAGCCACGAGGGCCCCCACGCCAGCTCCCAAAACCCGCAACGACTTTTTGGTCAAGACCGGACTCTCACTGCAGCGGCTCTACAGACTTCCACAGGCACCGCGCGATGCCGAGTGCGCCTGTTACCTGATCAAGAACCCCCAAACCCACGACCTGCTGGTCACGATGGCAAACATCAACAATTCAGAGTGGGAGATTCTTACTTCGGGAAGATTTGACGGATTCTTGTGGTCCGGTGCTGATGCCGAGGACGCCGGCAGCCCCGCATTTGACTCGAGAAACACGACACCATTCTCAAGGCCGGCCTCGCGTGTGCCATCGTCAACAGGGCTCCGGTCCTTCTCGCCATACTCACGCGGCACCACCCCTGCATCATTCGTGAGCCTGTCCTCAGCCGGGACGATGGGTGGACGACACCCAGTGTCAAATGATGAGGAGATGGAGATGGCTGCGATTGCCGAGATTGAGCGAGAAATCTACACTGGCATGGAGTCTCTAGAGGATGCCTTTGAGAAGCTCCACCGCCGGGCCGAGATGGTGAGGACGGCGCTCCGCCAACGAGGCGCCGGGCTGATGCAAAACCTCCAGATGAGGAAACGCATCGACGTCCTTCCTCCCGGCTCCGGCAACTCGAACTCCTCGGGATACGAGCGACCCGGTTGGGCCACTGCTGGCAGTGAGTTCGACGTGAGCGACAGCGAGTGTGGAATTGACGACTTTGAGATCATGCCCGACGACTCGGCGAGTAACATCAGCAGCTCGCGACACCGACGACCCAAGAGAAGGACGGAGAGAAGAACTCCTGCTCCTATCGAGGAAGGGGACGAGGAGTAAGGGAGAGCTTTCCCGATACTCGATGGAGGATGGATTGGGAGGACTGTTTATAGCAAGCGGCATTTGGGGCTCTCACTGCTCCCCAGGCAATTGATTTCGCAGGACATACTTGGGATGGTTTCAATTACATGGCTTCTTTTATTTTATACGCAAGGACGCAAGCGAGGACCAACAGACTCGACGCAGCTTCATCAGAGTGGACCAATACCAGGTGGAGGAATTATTATGCTATCGGAATGATCGATGGTGGTGACGGACTTGATACCTCATTTATGAACACATGTTTCTGCTTCTCTTTCACCGCCACGGGGTCCCGAGCGTGTCTTGGCTCCCTCCCGCTTTCTGCTTTTTGTGCATTGACATTGATTTTTGGCTTTAATACGATACCACTTTGTATTTTGGGTGCAGCTCACGAAAGCTTGGGATTGACGAGGGGAATGCGCTGGGTCACCTAATGGAATTACTACACCGCGTGCGCAGGGGAGGAGGAACCTGGCAGCTATAATGGGGTCAATTGAATTACAGAGCGAATGACAATTGCAGGCCTTGTGATTGGCACCCTTGAGTGATGTCCAGAGTGCAGAGCGGTGACGGAAATGACAGCAGAACTGAATGTCGTGATAAGACGAGCTGTCCCAGACCCAAAAACGGCGCTGCGCCCGCCGAGTTGGCCGCCTGCAGTTCTGCCGCTCTCTGCAGCGCTGCACAAACTGCCGCAATCACCGCCGACGAGGAAACGCCCCACCATCGTCGTCATCCTCGCCTCGACACGGAGCTGCAGGCATTCTGGCTTGTGCTTGCCTGTGCCTGTGCCGTGCCTGTTGGTCTCTTGGCCGTGCTGCTGCTGCTCGACCGCCCATTGCAGCCACCGCCAACGGCCACATCACCCATTGCTCTCTCCCCGTCCCTCATCTTGCTCCTCCACCAGGCTTTGCTCGCGTGCTCCCGGCAAGAGAAGGGGGGTTATTCCCCAGGCCGGCAAACCCTAACCAAGGTGTCTACACCGACGACCAGCCAGAGGCCAATTCCCGTTACCTTCGAATGCCGTAAACCGCCGTGTCCTCGAAGAAATACAATCCGCCCCCCCCCCTCTCTGTCTCTCCTCCTCGTCGCCCGGGCGCACCGCCGCCCCCGCGCCATGTCTCTTCGCGGCCACAACCGAAGCAACACCAGCAACCCGCCTCACGCCCACCAGCGCGCATCCTCAGTGCCGTCGTCGAGATCGCCCTGCCCTCCACTGCCCGTCGTCGCGTCCCTCACCCCCGCCGCCCTCGCCGCCGCCGAGCCGAAAATCCCCTCCTCCCCCTCCTCAGACGACCCCAACGCCCACGACGACGAAAAGTCCCGCTCCGCGACCGCCAACTCGGCCTCGCTCCTCCAGCCCCGCGTCGCCGTCGCCCTCAACGTCCCGCAGCCATGGCACCCGTGGCTCTTCACCCTCCGCCTCGCCTCCATACTCCCCGCCGTCTTCTGGGGCACCCCCGTCGCGCTGCGGCTGCTCCTCCTCGCGCTCGAGCTGGTCCTCGGCCCGCCCAACATCAGGACCAGCGAGGGCAGCGGCGGAGGCATCGCCCACCACCTGGCGTCGTACGGCGGTGGCGGTGACGGTGCCGAGGGGGGCGGGGAGGTGCTGCTGGTGCCCGTGACGGAGATGGCGCTGGCGTCCATCTGGTGCTTTGCGTGCGGGTACCTATCCTTCTTCTTCACCGACTGTCTCATGTCGAGGTGGTACGTTTCTGTCCCTGCGTTGCTTCGTCTCCTACGTTGCTACGTCTCCTACGTTTTCTTGTTTGGTTCGTGGGGGGCACGGAGGATCTACAAGCTGCAGATGGGATGCAGCGTTTCTGTTCTTTAGGGCTAACTCCTGTCTTCTACCATAGGCTCATCAACTACACACCGCAGGCCACAATGGTCCGCCTGCTCACCATCGCCGCCGTCAACGCCTACGTCACAATGACCGTCCTCTCCCTCGCGGGGGGCTTCCAGGACCTGCGACTCCTCCTCCCAGGCTGGATCGGCATCGCGACGGTATGTCTCACATCTCCCCCCCCCTCTCCTTGATAAGAACCAAGACAATTAACTGGATCTGATACGAGCCAGACCCTCACCGTCTGCTACCACATCACGCACCAGAAGATCAACATCCGCAAGGAGACGTCCACCTCCATCAACGTCTTCTCCATCGCCAGCTACATCACCATGGTCACCCTCCTCCTCCACATGCACCTGTACAAGCCCGACTACCCGCCCATGCCCATCGTGACCTGGGGGCGGGCCGCCTGGCAGCGCGTCCAGGACAGCGACCTCCTCTCCAAGCTGGCGGGCTCCGGTGCCAGCAGGAGCAGTAGCGAGTTATGACATTCCTCGATTTTCGCTTTTTTTCTCTTTTTCTTCCCCTCGACAAGAAGCGACGAAGCGACATAATGCAAAGTTTTGGGCGTCTTGGCGTTTCCTCGCATTTGCACTTTTACGAAAGCCACGGTGTTGTCGGGGTTCTCTTATTATTAGGATATATATAGCTATCGTTAGTTCCTGGGCGGCCGTTACATCCTTATTTGCTTCAAGTTTGTTGTTGAGATATGTTTGGGGCATGGCCTCTGCTACATAGGGTTGTCTCTTACATCCTATCACTAGGGTTGTGTATTACTTCGTATCACTGGGGCTGTCTTTTATTCTCCTGTTCTTCTCGAATCACGTCAGTATCTACGTAGGCGAGGCGCGTGGTGTACGGAGCTCTGGTGTTTTTTTTTTCAACGCGAATGCTTGATTGCACATTTCCTAGACTACCTGTGAAACATGCCCAGTATTGCAGAGAAAAAAAAAGTTTGCTATCATTGTGTCCCAGCAAGCCATAGTCACGAGGCCTTGCCCACGATATCCCAGCGCGATCAACCCGCCGAGATGCGTAAAAAGGGCCGAGCAGACAGGCAACCCATGTAACTTGATCCCGCTGCAAGAATGGTCAACACAATACCTGAAGGGGGTACGGGAGGCAATCCATCAGGGAAGTCTCGAATGGTTTCGGGGCCCGCCCTCTTTGCAAGAGGAACAGGGGACCCCTCAGTTCCCAAAGTTGTAAATCCCGATCATGTCCTGGCGCTGCGTTGTCCTCCCTGCCGCGCGGAAGGAGAACACCTGGGGGCTGCGGGCCAAGCGCAATGCTCTCGCTCTCTCTTCTCTGTGTGGATTCCCGTCGTCGGGGGTCCGTGCCCGACGAGAAGGGGGCACACACTACCTAGAGGAGGCTGCTGGCCGCCCGGCAGGACATGGCTGGTTTAGAAACCGTGGATCTTGATGGTCTTGCCATCAAGGCCCAAGCCCTCCTTCTTGTTCTCGAGGAACTCTTGAACGTCCTTTCGCTGATCTCCCTGAAGCTGGATGACCTCACCCATCTCAGAGTCGGTCACAATGGTGCCATTGCAAGCTGGGGTAGACGCGCGGCAGGTTAGCGTCTGTTTGTTTGTGTCGCGCGTGCGGTAGTGCCGTGGAGGCAAGGTTAGGACTTACCGAACTTCTTCTTGATGACTTTGAGGATTTTTTTCTGGTCGAACTTCTTGGGGAGGCCCTGGACCGTGGTCAAGGTCTTACGTCCATTGCGCTCTGGAGATGAAAAGTCAGTCGTGGCTCGAGGAGGATGTGGTACGGGGCGCCTTCGTCGAAAGAATCGGCTCGCGAGGGATCTAGGGGGGTGTACATACGTTGAATACGTATATGGATGTAATTCTGGGTCTGTTTGGTTTCGCCTGTGTCTTCGTCGGCCTCGGCGAAGGGATCTTGAAGCAAACGTGTTAGCAAAGGTACCAAGGCTTGATGTTTGGCTGCGGCGCGTGGCAGCCGATCCCAAGCTGGGTGCGAACACCTTGACTCATCGAGGGATGAGCTTGGGCTGTGGTGGTCACGCGGGACAACAGCTGTGACAAGCGCGGTGACATCACCAAATCCTTCCAGCAGAGCGAGGGATCCAGGCGCAACGTCGCGTCGCCAGCAGTCGGGGGCAGGCGGGGAGGGAAAACATACCGTAGGTCTTGAGATTTTCGATGGACATAAACTCGGAGTGCGCGGGGTGTCCTTGGGAAATGGGTTTTATTGATAGGGACGGGGGGATGTGGCAGCTGACGACGGCCTGGGGAAGAGGAAGCAGAGTTTGGATCGACGGCTTGGCGACGACTTGTGGTTCCGGGATGGATGCGGTAGAGAGTTCGGTTGGGGGAGAAGAGATGGGGACTCTTGTATATATATTAGTTGGCGGAAAGCTGGGGCGAGACACACGAGGTGGCGGGAATTTGGTTGTTAGGTCAGGATTGTGAGTGTGAGAAGTGGAGGGTAGAGGGGTCGAAAGAAGGAGAAGGCAAGGGCAGGAGTCAGAACTCAGAAGGGGGGCGGGGCAGCCAGTCAGAATCAGAGACGCTTGAGGCGGGCAGCAGGTGAGACGGAAGTGCAGCACCAACTGTGACTGCTGCACGCAACACCGCTCGCAGTGGGCCGCCCTCCTGTACCTGCGGTGTACTAGGCCCTGGGCTGGGCACTGCCGGAGGCCAGTGGTGCGTGTGCCGGTGCTGGGGCTGGCCCTGCTCCAGGCTGGTGGCCCCTGGCAGCTGCCCGTGTCTGGCCAAGTCACTCGCCAGTCACTGCACTTCTCAGCCACGCACAGGCGGACGGTCCGGCCGAGGCCTGGTTTGTCAGGCCACCACACAAAATCGACCATGGTGGGGTGGTGTGAAAAAAAGCCGCCCACTGCCAGGGCCGGTTAGTCATCGGTATGAAGCCCCTGCGCTTGAATGAGGCTGTGCACGACAAATGCGACGGATGCAGTTTGGACCGCCAAAACGAAAGAATGCGCGCTCCAGGACGAACCTGCTCGGAACCTGGCCTAGGGAGAGATATCCGAGCGGGATCCCCGCTGCATGTCGTACCTTGATGATGGGCTGCACGCTTCAGACACACGCTGGACTCCTCGGATCCCGATCACGGTATCCCATTCAGTAGCGACGAGACGAGACGGCCCGTACCTTGCATTCGTTCGTGCCACCGCTCAATCTCCCATTCACTGCTCCCTCTCCATGCCTCACCCGCCTCTCCGGCTCGGCCATCTCTTTGACGACCGCCCCGTCCTTGACGCCCAACCGCATGGGCCTCCCGCTCACAGACCGACCATTGCACCACCACCGCGTCCAGAGAATAAGCCAACCACCAGCTCCCCACTACCCCCCTTCCCACGCCCCCTAGTGTCTCGTGACAGCTGTTTCGTCTTGTGAGGACCTTTGATTGCGAGATAACGCCCGCGTGAACCTGCAGATCAAGGTTCTTTTACCGAGAGCGCCAACTCTGGGCGGCGAATCAGCGCAGCCATCAGCCGAGCAGATGATTAGGCATTCACCCGCTGCCGGGGGGTCGATTGATAACTAACCAGCAGCTCCTGATTGAACCCTAATTGCATCTTCGCACGCATTTGTGGAGACCCCAGAGCCTGTTTGCGTCATGACCCAACATGGATCCTCATCCCGCCTGTCTCAGTAAATGAGGCTTGCTTACCCTATAGTTGTGCACATTCGCCCTGTCGACGTGAGAATCTGCTTCATTTCACGGTCCCAATCCTGTGAGGCGATTTTGTGTAGTGGCTTTGCTTTAAGTAATCTCGCAAATGTGTGAGAATTTGAAATACACACGCCCTGCAAATCAGTGAGGTGCACTTCCATGGCACTCAATTCTATTACTAACTCCACACGGGGCTCTTTCGAGATGTGCCAGTAAGTTTTGTCCGAGAAGTGAAAATGAGCTTTTATCCACATCTCACATCACTATACATCCTTTATACCATCATAATGAATTGAATTATTCATTTTTACTTTGATTCCATATTGATTTAGGGTTCCGATGGGCATAAGAGTTCTTCCAGAGACTCTCTAGACAAAGGCCACTGGGATGTCTCGCACTACCTAGAGCGTTTGAAAATAAGAAAGAGAACATTATCACACTGCTCGTTTTTAACTCGCGGATCTCTTGTCTCTATCTATAAGGACTGCAAGTCGAAAATCCCTAAAAAAAGCACTTGACTGCTGCTAGTGACTTAACTCTTGCCAGAGATGGCACTTGACGTTGAGCTTCGCAACCACTATGCCATAGTAATAGTGCGAACTCGCCTCATTTGACGACTGGCCGATAACTAACCAGCTAATATCAAATTATTACCTCTCTCGGGGTCATGATCATGTCTGCGCTGTAATGCTTTTGGGCTGGTTCCCACCCTGAGCCAGGATCATGTTGCGGTCTGATCACTACCCAACATCCCCCAACGATAATGTATGAGTTACAGAGAAAGCGCACTAGAAATCACACACTGAACGGGCACTAAAATTTGGGTTGTAGAAATGACAGATATACTGAAAGAAGGACGGTAGTTGCTACGGTGTAACGTGTGAGCCTCCAATTGGCTAGACGTCTGCTGTCAAGTGGACAACAAGGTAGAGAAGCGTTCGGGTATTAGTGCATATGGTGCGTAGTTGGACCCAATGTCACCAAAACGCGAGCGGGCAACTTCATTGGGCCGAAAGGCGTTCTGGCGCTTCCAATGTACAAAAGTGGCAGAGGAAGACCCGACCTCCTGCTCGCATCCTTCTTCCACAAGTTCTTTTCAATAATGCCATTTTCATAATACACTTTTAATAATACCCTTTGTGCCTTATCTGTATTCCTAGGTTGCTTTAACAAGACTTTTGAAAGTCTCCCTCAAGCACAATGAAACAAGATTCTGAAGCCAGCGTTTTGCTTTCCGAGGTGAAGAAGTTTCGCCGGCTTGCTAAGCACACGGCGATCATCGCGGTTGGCAGTCGCAAAGCCTTACAGGTCATTGACAAGAAGCATGGCCCGGTTGTTTTCAGACCACCCTGGCATGAAAGACTAGCGTTTTGGAAACGCACAGGTCAGTATTCTCAGAACCCACTGGAACGAGTGTATAGAACCAAGCTCATTTTTTTCTTAGACAACTTTGCCCCTTTCAAGTTCACTACCGTCGGCAACCTTCCAGATACAATTGAATCATTTGAATATTCCTGCAGAAAAGGGGGTTTCAAGAACATGTTGATTCTGGTCGCGGAGTCAATCAGCAGAATTACAGTCAATGTCGGGCCAGAGATTGAGAAACTCTGCATCGCACGGACGCCCTATTCAAGACTCCCACTCTTCGTCAGCAGCTCTTCCACGCTCGCTGATGTGGCGCTCCAGGAGTATCACGGCCAAGTCCCCGGCGGCCGAGAAGTCATCTGCGGCAAGGGTGTCAGACTGGAGGTCGACCCCGCGGGGAGTCTGGCCTGGCGCTTCGACCCAAGCTCGGTAAGAGGGGTGAGAGGAAGGGACATCCAAGACTCCCTGTGCGAGATGGAGAACTCGGGCAACAACCCGATTGGCTGGAAGAACTGGAAGCTGCCAGTCTCCTGCCTGATCAGCCTCCTGGGCGACGGCTTCGGCGGCTCAGCCAAGGTCACAGTGACTCCCAAGGGGTTCTGCCTGACCTACAAGACGCTCTCCATCTCCCCCAACTGGGTGTCGGGCTTTGGCACCGCTCTTGCTGCCTCCGGCGTCAACCTGCCCCTTGCCGGCGCCATCCTCCTGGCGGTGTACTTCATACCCTGGGACAGCTTCTTCCAGTGGCTGGGAAACACCCTGTGGACGTTGTGGAGCTGGCTGGTGGATTTCTGCTCGAAGCTCGTGATTCTCGCGGCTAACTTTCTGGATATTCAGCGCGGGAGCAAGCCAAGTACTAAGTCGCGAAGGCTTGCAGCGAGCTGATTTTTTTTGGACATAGGGGAAGCAGATTGTACATTATTTTCAGGGCAGCGCCCGAGCCTTCTGGGTTGAGGATGTAACACTTCTTTTTTAGGGAAATGATAATGATAGCCATATTGTAATTGAATTCAGTTTCCAGAGTACCGGAACTCCAGACCCATCAGATCATTTGAGTGACACCATGACAGGTTGCTAGTTTTAATGAGAGCTACCGCTTAAACGACCCGTAGCTTACAACAGATGGTAAGATAGAAATCAGCTGCAAGATAGAGTGCGTTAGTGTTCTTGACGAGGTAGTGATCATTCCTAAGTGTCGTAATGATCGGCCTTCATAGTTTCGGGCCAGCTGTGGATTACTGGCACGACTTTTATAGCACTGCCGCGGAGTTAGTTAAGGTAACTGCGGAAAGCAAGCACTCGACTACACCAGAAAGATCGACTCTCTTCGGAACACCATTAATTTGATTCCAAACCTATCGGAATCAGGAAATATGTTTGTTTGTTTGATCGGGGGCCTGTAAACTTCACCGAGGTGTTGGTTGGTTTGCTGAGATCGGATCCGATGACGCCAACTCGAGCCGGGTCGCTTCTGGATTTCGCCGTTTGTCCGGAAGCGCCTCCCAGTTGAACCCAAAATCCATGGCTCTATAAAAAGCTACACTAGATCCTACATGATGTCTCTAATTCCATGAAAGTCAATGTTTAGCTCTGGATTGTCTAATCACTAGTATTTGTTCCCAATTGACCTCCAAGTTCCCCCTCTCATCAAGCACCATGTCGTCCGAAGATCAGAACCTGCACAAAAAGCAATTCGAGACCGGCATCAAGGTCCGCCGGGAAGTCGTCGGAGACAGCTATGTCAATGGCGCATTAAACAGGGCGTCCACGGCCTTTGCGGCACCGATGCAGCACCTGGTGACGGAGTGGGCTTGGGGAAACGTCTGGACGCGGGAGGGGCTTGACCGAAAGCAAAGAAGCTTGCTCAGTATGTTTCAGATATATTCAATCATTCATTTCGTCTCTTCAGGTACTAATGGATTGCGACAGACCTCGGTATGTTGATTGCGCTCAAGAGCTGGCCGGAGGTGGGGGTTCACGTTCGCGGAGCTATCAACAATGGGCTGACGGAGCTGGAGATCCGGGAGGCCATATTGCAATCGGCCATTTACTGTGGCGCTCCCGCTGGATTAGAAGCCATGAAGGTTGCCTCTGCGGTGCTGGAAGACATGGCAGCCAAAGGGGAGTATGTGCCCACCTTGATAAACAAGGAGGAGAAGCTCAATTGAGCCGCCCCCCGAATGTGTTATGACTTGGATACGATCTTATTAATATCAATTGTCAAAATTATTGAAGATATTGCATATTAGCAATAATTGGCAAAAAACTAATTCAACCAATCCAAGCAGGATTGGCCGATTTAGGGAAAGGCGTCTCTGAACCGTAATCGGAACTCTGCACTTTACATTTCGTCCCCTGCGTCATACTGATCAGGCATGCCCTTTTTATAAAGGTTCCGCAGGAGGTTCGAACCTGAACCTAGTTCGTGTTGGGACAGTCGGGCGGTCAACGCAGTAGCTAGTTGCGTTAACGTGCTCGCTGTGCACCTTATGGTTACTGACTGGAGGACTTTTTGGGCCTTATAAGGCAACCGGCAAAGGGAACAGCCAATCTCGAAAACTACCAAACAAAATAATGTCGAAGATAAATAAAATTCACAGTTGACTCTGCGCTGATTTAATTATTTCTTATCCTCTCGGACTCGGGATTCGTATCAATATAGAGGCCCAGGGCATCCTCGAGCTCCTCACTTTCATCGTTGACTCCGGCTTCCGTCTTTAATTAGACAGTACGCTTCGTACGTGGCGAGACAATGCTCTTGAAGTGAATATGGGACAGGTACTCTAGCCAAAAATTTAGCTAGTTGATATGGGCTGCCATGTTGCACGTCAAGAATCAATCCTCACAGAGAGAACATAGACGTCCAACATGACACATAGCTCGTTCATTACCGAGATATCTAAAACTTTGCCTGATTGTTTCCATTTATCTCTTCGAGGCGGTGTCAAAACTCTTCCAAGCTTTTGAGCTACATGAAATAGAATGATTAGCAATGCCTTGTGCAAAGACCACCAGGGAATTACACACATCTTCGTCAACATAAACCATTATGGGTATTTTGGGGCCTTGCTCTTGGTAGCACACGGAATAATACACTGAGATTGAGTCCATATCTCTTCAGTTTCTCCATTCACTCAACAATGGACTTAATTCTGGTGTTATCCCCCTGCTCTAATGTGAGAGAAAGTTGGGCATGCCTTGTATTACTTAGACTAATTAGACGGTAGGTGTTTTAAAATAACCTGTGGTCTGTCATGTTTTGTAAGCAGCAAAGCCTTCAATGGTTGGACCCTTGAATTCTTGCTTGCCAGCATTAATAGTGGTACGGCCAGAGCTCTGAACCCAACCCTGGGCCGTGCTCTGATGAAAGTGATGATGGTTGACTCCAATGCCCCGGTAGATATCTGCAATAGGAAGTTGTAATGCTGTGCTATCTACTGGCTTTCGATAAGCTGAGCTGGAGAATTGGCCAGCCCTATATCTAAGAGAAGTCTTTATTGGTGGATTGCTGAAGAGAAATCCTCTCTTCCGTGGCACGAGGTTCAAATGTCGACAAACGGTTGTCTTGGCGTGCCGTAAAAGGCTAGCTTTGCGCAAAACGATGCACGATTGAGAGGCGATGACATGTTTGTCAGATCGGCTAGCGGAAAAGTGGATGACACTGGCTTGGTTAAGACTCGGAGCAGGCTGACTGTTACATTGGTATAAAATGGGTTGGTTAAAGTGCTTGGAATGGCGGACGCCGTCTGGTATAAGTAGGCATCATCGCCCCAAGAAGTGGCTATAGCTTCCTGTTCTATCATTCTGTGTCTTTGTCCCATCTTCACCTCACTTATAGCAACCATGCCTCAATTGATCTGGCTAGTAACCGCAACAACCTCCGGTTTAGGCGCTGCTCTCGTCCAGCATCTCGCATCAAGGGGCGAAAGGGTCATCGCAACGGGCCGCAAGGCAGAGGATCGCCTTGCCCACCTAAGATCGGAGAATGTGGCCGTGTTAGACCTTGATGTCACGGCATCTCGAGCTCAAATCGACGCTCAAATTGCTAAAGCTTGGCAAATTTGGGGGAGAATCGACGTTCTCTACAACAATGCTGGGGTCTCGGCTCCTAAGAGTATCGAAGAGGCAAGGTACGTATGGAGTTCTCGGCTTAACCAAACGTTGTGTTGACCAATTACAGCGACGACTGGGTCCGAAGCATCTTCGATGTGAACCTCTTCGGCGCGTTGCATGTTGCCCAGGCCATCTTGCCATACTTTCGGGAGCGGCAGAGTGGAACTGTCGCTTTTACCGGCGCAGGAGTTGGCTGGGGACCGCTCCCCTTCCTGACACACTACTCTGCGTCAAAGGCAGCCTTGGGTATATTCGTTGAAGGTTTGGCAAAGGAAGTCAGGCAGTTCGGCATCGACTGCATGATTATCGAACCCGGTGGGTTTCCATCTCAGCTCGGCGCACCGCGCGAAGGGTCGCTGGAGGGTTTCGGCACGTATAAGCCTTCGATCGAGGCATACAACCCTCTCTTTGCGGAGACCATGGGAGTCTTCGCATCCGATATAATGCCAAATATCCCGGGCGATATTAATAAACTGGTGGAACGCATCGTCGATATTGTCAAATCGGAGGGAATCTGCGCGGGCAGGCCGCGACCCTGGCGGGTCATTGTTGGTAGCGATGCTCTCAGACTGATACAGCAAAAGTGCAAAGAACAGTTAGAGCTTTCCGAATCATGGGAGGATGTGAGCCTGAGCACTGACCGTGATGGCCATGATCATGTAGCTAGTGGAGGAATGCTTCGCCTTACGTCGATTTTGCCGAAGGAAACATAGAGAAGCTTGACTAGGAAGATAGAGGCACCTGCAAAAGAGGGTAGAATCTTAATTCGATACAAATGTTTGTCAATCGGTAACGGGATGCATTGATTCTTTGCTTTCCCATCCGTCGTGCCGCCGAGAAGACGCTAAATGGAGCAAGCGTAAATTACGGAAGATCTTCTAGCGTTAACATTACGGTTGTTGCTGAATAATCACACCGTTCAGCTACCTGCGTCGGATTCACGGCCTGAGTGAACTATCGAATTGTTACCGTGTGATTGCAAATTAACAGCAGGCAAGAAAAAGGCGATGGTGAACCATGGACCTTCTCGCGCATGCACCCAATGCAAGAAACGCAGAAAGAAAGTAAGTGAATTTATGTTTCCCTCTATTTTAGACACTGTTAATGCTCACCCATGTGCGTGCAGTGCGACCAAACACGCCCGTCATGCAGCCGCTGCGTGAAGTCTCGAAGAGTATGCCCCGGTTACGGAGATGATTCATCAGTGGTATTTCGCCATTACCACCCATTCAAGGACGCCACTTCCCTTGGTTTTGACCGCTGGTTCCCCGGAATTCCCTCAATCTGGGAAGATGCGGCAATTCAGATCTTTCTTGATACCCTGGTGGTTCCATCACAGAACCGGCAAAAATCCAGGGGGTTTCTTCATGGAATACAGTCATTATTGACTAGTGCGACGCCCGGCTCTGCCCTATTCTCCGCAGCCAAGGTCGTTGCCCTTTCTGCGATCTCAAACAGCACTAGGTCGCCTGGTCTCGTATCAGTGGTCCAGACACTATATGGCAGCGTTTTGAGGGATTTGACCTTGTCTCTACCCGGTGATGATTCTACCGTGCCAGTCGAAACGTTTCTTACAGCTATTTTATTGGGTCTTTATGAGGTATGGGATTGTTTCTTTCATGGATATACTATCACGTATTTCTAACAAGAACATCAGATCATCTCAAGTAGCCATGCGTCGCCTGCCAAGCATCTTGTCCACGTTCGAGGAATCGTATCTTTCATTCACAAAGGAGTCCACTTTTCAAACAAAGTTTCGAAAATACAGTCGCACTCACCGGGAAGTCCTCTGATCCTAAAAAGCGAAGGAGTAGGTAGACCATGGATTGGAAGGTTTGCTTTCATGACACCTCGCTGATTCGCCAATGACAGATGTATCGGAAAACGGTGCTGGGTGTTTTTTGCCCCCCGATAAATGACAGACCACGCCGATCTGTCGACCTCATCATCATCAAGCTTTCATCACTCACGGACCACATCCAGAGACTTCTACATCAGCCGTCGCCCTCCCTCGATGAACTGACCAAGATTCAAAGGAGCTTTCTTGATTTGGAGGACGAAATTTCTGGTTGGGATGGTGATCGCCCTCCCGAGTGGGCTCCTTCGCATGCTGGGTTTGGCTGGGCGAGCCGAGATCATGCAGAGCATTGCTCAGCCCCATACTGCTCTGCTGGGCCCGTGGAGGAATACCTTGATTGTGAGTAAAGGGGTATATGATTTATTGACATAAACCTCGCTGACATACACGTTGCAGATTACGTGGCGACTGCTTGGAATTCTTGGCGCTCGATTTACGTTCTATACCTCGATCACATGGCCAACCTTGCTAAAGCGATGGGACAAGAGGAGTGTATTCCTAGCTACGCCAAAAAGGCGCAAGAGCTCGTGCATGGTTTGAAAGCATCTATTCCATACTTTCTATCTCAAAGCCTACAGGGACATCTGCAACATCTTAACACTGGGCTGCCGCCAAACCATTCGAACCGAGTGATTAGGGGCCTCCTGCTGATGCACCCCCTGTACGTTGTGGCCAAATGCGAGATCGTCCTGGTTCCTGATAGAGAATACTTGATCCAAAACTTGAAGTGGATCGGTTCGAGTATGGGAGTAGGACAAGCGGCAATACTAGCCGATTATTTGCAGCTAGATGTCTTGGGAGCCAGAACAGGTCAAGCATCTGAGGTACCGCTGATGGATGTCCTGGAAGGGTACTACCTTCTTTCAGCTGCGATGATGCTTGACTTATCCTGATGTCATAACCTTCGGGAGTTGCTGTAATGGAAAAAGGAGCCCATACTCAGGGGCATCACATATCCCTATAAGCGATCATAAACACGCCTTATCTATTGGCGACTCAGACTCTCAGCTTCACCAGTTTCATATTATCTAACCAAGATGCAAGGACCCCAGAATTTTGGTATTATGAAGATGTATGGATATCGGCCAGAGACATTGAGTTCAAGCTAACAGGGTATAATATAAGTTATTTGGTACTAGAATTGGGGAGAACAATCTCCATTCGTGACAGAAATCCCACCGCTACGCCTCGATTGGGATTGAAAATTGCAAGGCGCCTCAAAGGCCGGGGGCTCTCTCTTCGTGGTCATAATTGATTTCTTTCGTTGCTTGATCTAAATATTCACATGAAGCATAACGATATTCATTGAACCACATTGTCTGTCGTAGTACTAGTAATGAGAATATTTCCCTGCCTGCTATTTGTCCGTGGTCTTTTTAACATATCTTTAAATCATCCATAACCTCAGTTGCCTGCTCTAAGTGTGCGTAGTCCATGCCCTTTTGAAAAGTCGCGCCAACTGCCTACCTAGCCAATTGGATGACATTCTTAATCTCGCGGCAGTTGAGCTTGTGCTCAAGCAGGAGCCTCATCATTTTCTGGATGTCACGGTAGTTGATCGTTTCACCCTTGAAAACTACGACCAAATTTTCATCTCCGGTATCACTAACTTCATTGTGGCGCTTCAGCAATTGGAACAAGTTTTTCTTTCATTCATTGTGTTGAGATGTCGGACCTGGCATCTTCTATTGCTGTTTTCAACTTTAAACTCAAATTCTCTTCCTAGACAAGTTTTTCCAGACTTCTTGTCGCCCTTCCTTATCAAGTGGTTTATGAAATATGGCGAGCGTCCCTGCTTGCAAGGTTCGCATGAGGTAGTCATCGAATTGCCTGGAGCCCTCGGCAACTACTTCGGATTGTTTCTAGCCTATGGAAGACTTGGGGTCTCCAGGTTGCATCTGAGAAACATCGTATTCAACCTCATCATGTCCTGGGGCTCATCAATCTTAATGACGTTGCCACTCATCTGGCGCATCTTATTGATCTTCTGCCCGCGCTTCCTTATGATGCCGTCCACCATTCCGTCCTGTTTTATTGGGTTTTCAATGCCTGGCCGTGTCCTGGGGTTCATTGATCTTGGTGACGCTGCCACTCATTTGGCGGAACTCATTGATCCTCCATAACCCTAACCCTAACCCTCTGCCTCTTGCGTGAAAAGAAAGAGCTTTGATGTGCCATGTTTTATGTCAGTCGCTTGATTTGGTGTCCTAACACCATTATGTCGTTGGGAATATAAATTTGCTGCTTGATCGGGCTACCGGGCATGCGGAAATAGCTTTGGTGTGCCATGTTTTATGTGAGTCGCTCGGGTTGGCGCCCACCGTAGCGCCCACCATGTCGTTGGGGATGTATATCTGCTGCGTGATTGGGCCACCAGGCATATCAGCTTGAATCTTACGCGAAAAGAGCTTTGGTGTGCCATGTTTTATGCCAGTCGCTTGATGGCGTCCACCTTGTCGTTGACAATGTATATCTGCTGCGTGATCGGGCCACCAGACATACCGGCCTGGATCAACGTTTCCACCACGAGGCCTTTCCAAGCCGAGTATCAAGAGGGAGTGTGCTTCGAGTTCGAGTTCGAGGGTTCAATTGCGTACGTGCACGGAAGAACCGGGAAGTAACATGTTGAGAAACAGTGGCTAATCCGGCTCTCGCCTGTTAGTTACTGTAATCACCTGCTTAAAAGAAGGGTAGATAGTGTGCAACTCACTGTTTTTTGGCAGCCCAATTTGGTGCCCTGGTCGACGTGTGAAAGTCAGATCAAGATCCCGTCCGCTCCCGCTTGGCCTGGCCTCAAGATGAAGAGATCTCGTGAAAGAGGCAAGAAGAGACACTGACCAAGATGGCCTATCAACGGACGTTCTGCCAACAAGCTCAAGCAGGGATCTGCACTAATAACCACCGGAGATTCATGCAAAAACAGATTCTAATACGGTTTCTTGGAGCTGATCTCTCGTTCCTCTACAAACACGTCAGCCTCGCCTAACAAGGTAACTGGGAGCATGTCTAAGCCAAGGTGCTTCTTGGGTGATGACGGAATAGCTTACCTGCTTTCCAAGTGCTTCCACGAGTGACGCGGGAAATAATATCCACGCAGAGAAGGTCACGACTCGTAAGCCCTCTAATCATGATCCAGAGGGTCGTTCGAGTGTCGTGCTCTGTTGGTCCAGATATTTTCTCGGTGGTTAAACAAGCGCAAGTACGCTTAAGAAAAGAACGGAGATAGGAGACATGTGGGATGCGGTTTATAAAGTTAAGGAGCGCGAAAAGGGTGGTCTGAAGGCGGACGTGTTGGGTGGCCGGAGGCTTGTTGTGAGTGCAATGGAAGGTCTAGGTGACAAAAAGCAGATGGCAGGTTTCCAGCGGTGGGATTGCAGTGATCACTGTCACGTGAAGAGGCTCTGGGAACCTGCAGCTCTCAGCCACTGGGAGATTCACTGGAGTATTGGGTGAGTGTGTAGCTGAAGGAGGCCCCTGAAGAAAGTGTGCCTGAGGACTACAAGTGTTATCTGGAAGGTACCACGTGACTGTAGTGGAAACCACCCAGTAGCGAGACCAGGGAGATATTTAGGGAATACAACAACGGCCAATGCCAGCCCATGAAGTATGACAGTCTGGTAGCAATCCAACTCGCCTCAACCCGTGGCTGGGTCACCTCGCCCCAGCCAGCCTCCTTCTGAGGTCGCTGATGATCATCTTTCCACCCCACCGCCTACGCAGACCACTTGCTTCTCCGGGGTTTTATCTGTCAATAATACTGGATCCAGTCTCAGAGCACTTGCTGCTGCTGTGCAAGACCAAAACGCGCATTCCTTGGACAAGTTAGTGACTCCTACTCGTGGTTTGCATCATCCTTCCAGGGTTTATCCTGCGCCGTACACGGTTCAGTCTGTTGGGAACCTAACTCTAACTGATCAGGCGGTATGCATAGCCCTCTCGCTCTAGGCCTCCGCAACGATCCTATTCCCGCTGAGGCTCAACTTCCACATCTACCGGAGATGCACCCGTAGCCTACCAAGCCCCTTAAGATAGACAACAATAAAGACACCTTGCGATTGCCTTCCTCCGTAGTGAATCCCCTGTAGGATCAAGCACCCTGACCTGGCTTGAAGATGGAAACTCTCCCTTCGTTGATGAACGGTTGGCCGCTATCAAGAACACGGCAGGGACATGCTGCTTGGATTCAAATAGGAACTTATGATGCAATGGGTTGGAAGGCTCTTGCGAGGAATTATGGACGAGAGCAAAGTCTTCGACGCGGTTGCTCACAATTCCTGCCCGATTTCGGTTGACCACCGCCAGTCGCTGGCAACGACTTCGGGGGTCATGGTGAAGAATATCTCTGCTGCTTGTTTCATGACGGCTGCATTACATGGCATGGGAGACTACTAGCGTAGCTTTTTTAGGCTCGCCCGACGGAAGACCTAAAGGAGATTGGTGAGCACATCCCGAGGATGTCACCTGGTTTGAAGCATGGCAAAATTCGCCTTGATGGTATGTATGAGAACTCTTGCAGGTATTGGCCTTGAATATCTTATGCTGACTACCAACAGGGCATCATCAATCATGGATGTCAATGTGGGCTTTATCACCACAGGTCAACACCTTGAATCGAGGATGTCCTAGACATGCTTCACCCCGGACTATCGTCAGAAAAGCCCTCAACTTGAATGGGTCGTTTACTCAAAGAGCATCGCCGCGGTCAACAGATTCAAAATGTCAGAAAGAACATCACTTAATGAAGGTTGCTAATGGGAATGAAAGTGTCGTTGGATTGTATAAATGTGTAGGTATTACCCCTCCATATGCCACTTATCACCAACTCGAAAGCCTTCAGGGAATGGATCTGTTGGGTGCAAAACGACCTGCTTATAGGCTGTGATCCACGCACTGCCAGTCACCGAAGGATAGACGGCATCGTACTTCCCAACCTTCGTAGTGCCGTGTACCCGCCCAATAAACTCCGATCCAATGATGCTGTTGTGGTAAAGAGGCTCTCCTTCAGCCAGCTCTCCCCTTGCGTGCAGAGCCGCCAACCGAGCGCAAGTACCTGTGCCACACGGGCTCCTATCAAGCCTTCCTGGTGCCACGACAACGGTGTTCACGGCGGTCTTGCCATCCCCATGGTCTCTGATGGGTTGTGTCCACTGGAAGACCGAGGCGCCGCGGATCTCAGGGTTCTCAGGGTGGATTGGGTCGGTCTGTTCCTGGACGGCCTTCAGAACACGCATCCCTAACTCGACCAGCTTGGCCCCATGCTTGCTCTCGATGGATAGCCCGCATGAAGCGGCATCGACCAAAGCATAAATCATACCACCGTAGACGATGTCAACCTTGACAGTGCCGAGACCGGGGACGGTGACCTCCTTGTCAATGTAGAATACGAATGCAGGGACGTTGTGGAAGCGGACGCTCTTGCACTTGCCATTCTCACATTGGGCATAGACTTCCACCAGGCCCGCTGGCGTATCAAACTTGCAGACGGTCTCGGGCTCATTCATCGGGATCATACCGGTCTCCAAAAGCGCCGTGGCAACACCCAAAGTGTTGGCGCCAGACATGGGAGGATACTCCTCATGCTCCATGATGACGAGGCCAATGTCCGCCTCTGGGTTGCAGGGGGGAAGGACGATATTGTGGCACATGGCAGAACAGCCACGGGGCTCGTTGAGGAGGAGGTTGCGCATCGAATCCTCCTTCTTCCACAGGTGCATCATCTTCTCGAACATGGTCTTTCCAGGGACATCGCGGACGCCGCCGGTAACAACATCGACGACTTCTCCGCCGCAGTGGACGCCGATGGTATTGAAGATTCTTGTTCCAGGCATACTTGTAGAAGCTGAATAACCGTACGAAGAACGGTGAGCGAGTTAGAGGGCGAGATGTTAGAACTGCCGGTAACCAAAATTGCTCCCCTTTCGCGGTATCAATGGGTTTATTATAGGTACGTTTTGATCTCCCCTCATACTATCTCATTCTAGTTTCCTAATAAGCATAGATATTGGCTTACTAGGTCGGCGACATTCCCGAGTGAAGACCATCGGTATCTCCACTAAGTTCGGCATCGTAAATTGTCGGTCGTCGGCTTGAGGGGCCGACATGATATCTACACCAATCATGCACCAGGATGAGAGCTTTCAAACAGAACTTGACATGAATGAGCATACTAAAGTCCTTAGGGGCTGTCAATGCGCCATCTCTAATCTACACATGTTCTTTATGTGATGAGTGTGTAGGAAGTTGCCTACCAACTAACCAAGATTAGCAGATTGACAGAGAATGTCCTCCCTTAACGAAAACAACTTATTGGTCACCATTGCAGATGGGGTTCAATTGAACATAGAGCTGGGACTTGGGTTAGGGTAACGGATATCCATTGTTTAGATACTGATTGTCTTAGTTAGAATACAAAGCTGGTAAGCGATGAGACTACCTGGAGCCGCAATCAATCAAACACAAAATACATAAGCACTTGAAGTTTGGAAAGACTTACATTCACATGAGTTTCAACGGACTTCGATTCCACGTTAAGCAACTATCGTTGTCAGGGGTTAGGCCGGCGCAACTAAGGCTTAGGGTTCAAAGTTGTGGAATCGGGGATGGCTCCGGGCTGGGACCCTGCAATGTCAAACAACCAAAAGGCGAAGGCTCAGCATTTTAAGCAGTTGAGATGATCTGCCGGTAGGGTAGCGGCATAATGTTCCCAAAGCACGATGCGATGTGGGCAAAGAGCAAACAACCATGCTCTATCATGGATGAACGAAGCCTGCTTTATCCTTGCGCACCGAAAGGACCCACGTCGGCCCGGCGTTCGGTGCGGAGGGGATGTGGATTGCCGTGATGGGTCATGGATAACTTCCGATGCTTTGTCTTGATGAGGAAATGGAATCACGCTTGTGGAACCAGGGTGTTGGGGACCGAATGTCAAGTTTGCCAGCCCAATCTCATCGATGACCCCTTATTCGCAAAGCCGTGCCATGATTTGCTGCTTAGGCTTAACATGTTCGTTGCTCTGTTGGAGCTCTGGACCATGCTTCTGGCATAACGGTATCACCGGTACTATTTGCAGAAGCGCCATGATACTTGACGACCTTTGCTCCTCGTCGGGTGGGATTGGAGATCTGGACCGAAGCTAAAAATCTATCACAGTGATTAGCAAACTTCTATCCAAAAGTTGTATGTAAGGATGCAAGGGGTTGATTGTTGGACAGGCAAACACCGGGGTTATTAATCAAGAGCAGCAAGACAGGCGATTGTTGATGCTTTCTCGAGTACGATAGGGTAGGGAGTTGCTTGGCGCGGTTTCCATACTTTTGGTAATATTGGATGAAGTTCTGGTCAAAGATGTGAGAGACAGTTTCGTCTCTGCCAGACTATGGGTACTGATGTATTCATCTGAAGGAGGTGGAGGGGGCCGAGGCTCAAGAACTACGTCCGGCAGAACGTCGAGTCAGCTCACCGCCTACCGTCACCGCCTGCCAACAATCCATCCTCAACTTCAATGATAGCAAGTTATGCCGGTATTCTTCGCTCCCTCCGGTAGCCCGTGGAAGCCGCAAATACGAAATCGAGCAATCAACATGGCTTATGTACTGAGAACGTCAGAACGACATCAGCACAGGAGCAGGTCTCGTTGTTGATACTCCCCCAATTCACAATTCGCACTAACTATCAGATAGTCTACAGCTCGTTTGAAGCAGTACTCGAATCCCTCAACCCTGCCAAACGTCCGACTTCGAGATACCTCGCGCCCTACTGATTGAGGACGACCGTGACCACCGAGTAGGCTGGGATAGAAACGACTGCAGTACCGCCGCTCAGGGATACCGATTGAGATGCGATATTGTTTCCAGTGTTATTGTTCACGATCCAGCCTGCAGCTTTAGTTGGGGTGTATCCATCGATCCTCAGCGAGGCGCTCTGAGCACTGCCACCTGTGTTGGTGAAGACTGCGACAACAGATCCGTTGGTATTTCTGAGAGCAGCCCAGATTACATTCGTGACCGTCCCTGTGGTGCTGAGTCTCCGTGCCCCCGGACGCACGTATCTTGACCACATAGCAAACGCCCAGAGGCGACCGCTGGGAGTCATGTTCGTTCCATCGCTCGCCACGAGGTATGAAGAGGCCTGAAATTGGTTCACCTCGACGCCCTGCCAGTAGATGTAAGCTGACAAGTTTCCAGTGACAATCCCGGTCGCTATCCTCTTGGCCCACGTCAGACCTTCGCAAAGTCCGCCGTTTGAATACCAAGTCGTACACCAGGCCGAGTTCAGATCAGCTGCTTCTGTGACCCAGACGGGGAGGCCGTTGGTGTTAATGGTTCCGTCTACGTCGCTCCCATAGGTGTGGGATGTGATGACGCCGAGCTGGCCTTGCACACCAGACGAAAGAAGGTCCGTTGTTATCGTCCGCTGAGAAGACCACCCCACGGCATCACAGCACGCGATCTGCACAGAACTTAGTCCATTACTGTTGAGCGTATTCCGAAGAGTCGGAATAAATGAGGCCGCCTCCTTTCCATTCGACAGCATTGAGGAGTAGGATGTTCTATGGACTGCTTGTTAGTCAGGGGTCGTCATTTGGCATACGCGACAGGACTTACGTGTAGTCAGGTTCATTGAGGAAGCCCAAGTGTGTTATGGTAATTCCCTCTTGCTGATAGTATTTGACATACTGTGCTAACATGTTTGCAAACGCTTGTCGCCAGTCACCACTAGAACACGTACGTCCGGTGACGCCGCACAGATATCCTCCGCCAGTCTCCAAGCCGTTTGTCTTCATGAACCCGGGCGCGGACCACGCGTCCGCGTAAAATGTCTCCACGCCATAAGACTGGGCTGCTTTGCTGAACCATACCTGGCCACGATCGACCCCATCCCAAGAGTATGACGGCTGGCAAGTTGGGCAGCCCGGACTCTTAGGCAGGATACTGTCCGAAGCAACTGTTCCAGAACCGACTCGATTTCGTACAATTGTCAGTCCTGCTCCAGTGGTCGTACTGAAGAGATAATCCAGGCCTTTTTGCCGTGGAGTAGGGCTCATGTTATAGAATTCCTGAGCTCTCCCGAAGGCCTGAGAGACACCAAAGCCAGTGATTGTTTGTAATGTGTTGCTGTAAGACGCGGTCAGGCTGGTCTGGCAACTAACGCCAGCGGCCAAGAGAGCTGCATTAGCCACAAGCTGAAAGGAAGTCAGATGCATAGTTAAGGATCGGAAACACTGTGGTTTCTCTTGTGCAAGCATAACAAGAATGCTAATGCAATTAGAAATTTGCTCAAAAAAGCATGGGCTGCGAGCTTTTTTTAACCTCACCGCGAAACGCGTCCGTATTCGCTTCACGGATTAGACCACGAGGGGTACCACCCCGCGAAATTAGAGAATTTCGGAGTGAAATGCTCCATTTTCACGTTCAACATGGCTCCGGCCGGCTCAGTCGGCAAATGGACCATCTCCAGATTCCCGCGCAATTACCCTGATTCGGCTAGAACATCAACTGTACGACTCAGATATTCAGCCGTATGTGACATAATTCAGCCTGAACATGCAGCTTGCCGTGGCCCATGTTCACGCGCAGATGATAACGATGGTTCACTCTAGCAAACACACCCCCGACACAAGCTTTCACGCACCCCCGATCCGTCGATGGCTAAGACGCATTCCATACTGATGCCCTGAGGGATACCTTGAAGATTCCCTTGACATCGTGGAACTTGTCAGAGATGTGAGTAAAATCAAATTAGCTACAATAGTTTGTCCTTTGAGAAAGAGAGAAAGATCTAGCTTTCACTCTTGGATAAACTGAGGACGCCAGTCTCTTGAGTAGCTTAACGTAACTGTGCAATAAGCAGGTCTTCAACATGGTGTCTGTTTATCAAAGCCATACCAGTCTCCTCTGCCCACTGGCACACAAACAAGGAACAGTGAACAGTGACTGTGGTTGCCTTCAAGGTGATAGGACAGGCAGCACAGAGACACGTGACCCCCCTTGGGCCAAGTCTCTACGCGTTAACGAAAAGAAATCCCAACCCCAATTTGAACATCAACACGCACTCGCTTCATCAACCACTTGAGCTACATCAACCACTTGAGTGACATCACTTGCTACCCTGCCCCTTTTTCCCGTATCAGCCCGTTTGGTTCTCCATTTCCTGATCTTCCAGTCTCGCCAACTCATCATCCGACTCCGTTATAAGATCCTACATGACATACCCGGAGACGATCTCATCACGAAGTCTTATCCAGAAGCACCCAAAGCAGCCGCCATGGAATAGTCATCCGATTTGATGGACAAGATGACGTTGGAGGAGCCAGACCGCTTGTCCTCCAAGTTGGATACCATGCATATTGTCACGACGACCGGCAAAGCTAAAGAGAAGACGAAGGGCAAAGCATGTGAGACATGCACCGTCACTAAGATCGAAGAAGAAAACCCAGACGAGGACGATGACGAAGTGAAGAAAATTCCAGTAAATGCGCGGGCCCTGAGGGTCTTCAAGACTCTCTTTTTCGACCCGGCAACAAGGACAACCCCTGGTGAAGTGTCGTAGAACGACTTTACCTATGCGTTGACTGGCCTATTAACGACCCATCATCTGCACAGATCTATTCGGAGGTTTACTAGGACCGACGGTACCCCTAACCACGTCACATTCCATCAACCGCACCCGAATCCAAAGATCCCATTCGTGAAAATGCGCCGCAACGGCCGCCTCCTCGACGAATCTTATGACTGGACAGGCGACATGTTTGTCCTCAAATAAGAAGGGTTATGGCGAAAGCGAATCGGGCGGGTCCTGCGCTTCGGTAAATTCTCAGGATCCTACGAAAGTGTACTTATTTGTGTGTATTTCTGTAGTCAGGTCAGGTTCCATCTTGGTTTTGATTCAGAAACTACTTGATAATTGGACATTTCCAAACAAGGTCATCCCATCTGTTAGGCACCACCGTAAGTCGAGCCTATATCTCCCCATTTGATCTTGCTGAAAGTTACTGCTGTGTCTGGTTGGGCCTGTCGGATCGAGTTCGGGGACCCTTCGGCGGCGCTGCACGGCCCAGATCCTGGTCCATCGAGCCAGTTCATATTCCCTCCGCTCTCGTCCCACCAAACGCTCATACAGAGTACCATACCGCGGTCCAGGGCCTGCCCCATGCCGGTTGTGCCGCCGAGATTCTTGAAGATATCGGCGCCCATGGCATCGCAGAATTCGTCGTCGATATAATTTACCTGGGGGAGGCTAGACTTATTGGCTGACGGGTTCTCGAAAATCGCCCCATCCTGCACGTAGAACCGATGGATGGCTTGGAGCTCGCCGGCGCTGTCAGTGGGAAACTGGGTGACCACTTTGAATGGGCGAGTAGTATCAACAATCATGCCAAGCCCGTAATAGTTGCCATTACCAACGTTGGCGGGATTGAAGTGGCAGCCGGGCTTGTCACATACTCCCGACTTGCCACACTCTGCGCCTTGACAAGCGTAGAGGCCGGTTATGTTGCATGTATGGGGCGCGAGATGGGTGGCTCTGGAGTTGGCCTCCCAGATGTCGAGCTCATTGCAGCATGCTCCAGACCCTTGGATGTTTGGCTGCCGTGCGTTAGTATCCCACTTGATACTCGTGCAAGTCTTGTAGGATGATGATCAAAGTTGACTCACCTCGCCATTGATAAACGGTGGGATGTAGCATTGAGCATCACAGTACCCAGTGCCAAATGCCGGGCCTGCCTGATTTATCTCGCTTCGCCCACCATCCTCCTCCATTTCAGAGAGGTAAAATGCACCATTCATTCCGCAAGGTAGCTTGGATACGTCTACATCGAAGCTAATCTCCTGGCCAAGAAGGTGTAGCATTTCGTAGTTCTCATCATGTTCGTCGAGCAAATATACCCGTGGACTGATCTTGGCCAGGGTGTCATCGTTGAGCATGTCAAGATATAGCCTGTCATCATCAGCCTTCACGCCCACTTTCGAGTAGTCTGAGATGCTCTCCATGACGCAGTTTGCTTGGCATGTGTCCACGTCAGGGCAGACGGTCGTGTTTGGAGGGCTGCCATTGGTACCGCAGCCCAGATTGGGCGCATCGACTTGGTACAGGGGGCGCTTGAGCGAATCGAGCACTATCGCTGTCCTTTGTGGGCTGCATCCACCGTCTTTGGTGCATTTCCAAGTTGTAAGCTTCGGGTGGTTCTCACAAGAAGGGCTCTTGACGTGCTGGGCGTAGGCAACATGAGCCGCTATAAGGCTCTGAATCAATAGAGAGCGCATGGCAAGCGAAACGGGATGTAACCTGATTTCAGTACCTATGGAGCTGTGATGGGGTGTGAAATGAAGAAACATCAGAGAGCTGGCAATCATTATACTCTCACCTGCCTTGTTTATACAAACGGCCTGCAGCTCATGGAAACATTTCCATCAGGGGCCCCCGACCCCAGACTCCACAATCATCCGCACAGTCCGGGGTTTGGCGGCATCGTTGTCTGCTGGGGACGAGATACAATCGGACCGGATATGCTGCTCTCGGCTCGGGGTAGATATTTTCGGCTTCGGGAGAAGTCTGATTCTAGGGTAGCCCCTTTTCCAAGTTCGCTCCACCACTACCATGTAGGTACACTAACTCTCCAGATCTTGCCAGGTTAAAGCTACGAATGACTTCGATGGTCCAAAATAACACAGAACTCATGGCAAGGGCTCGGAAATTTTTTTCACTCTCAGATTTTGAGTAGCTTACCTTGCCATTTCCGATCCCGACATCAATGCCAGCATGCCTCCACTACCGGGCTTTACAGACAATCCTCTCAAGACTCGCGCTGACGTAGTCCTTGCATCCAAGGCGCTCATTCGTCCTCTGTCCCAATTCACCTCTCCAGGCTGTGCCTACGTTCGGTTGCCTGTAACATCTGGTACGCTCTACGATGGCAGAGCTGCCAGGCTCGAGGGTTTTTCGCGCCCATTATGGGTGGCGGGGTCTCTGCTTGCAAGCGGTGATTGCGAGGAAGAGCTATTGTCAAGGCTTATTACAGGATTGAGCAACGGGACAGACCCTGGGCACGTTGAGTATTGGGGCGACATCGAAGACAACGACCAGCGCATGGTCGAGACTGAACCAATTGCCTTCACACTTCTCTCGAGCCCGCGGTATTTGCTCTGGGACCGACTAGAGGATCGCACCCGGTCTAATATTGCCCGGTGGTTTATCCAACTCAACGGGAAGCAGATGCCCCGCGTGAACTGGCTGTGGTTCCGCGTCTTTACCAACCTTGTGCTGCTAAAGCTGTGCAAAGTCGACGATCCGAGCGTGCGCAAGCAAATGGACATGGACTTGGAGGAACTCGATACATTCTATTTGCGAGACGGCTGGTCCAGCGACGGCTTGTGGAGAAGTCCCGAGAACGACGATGATGAATGGATGCTGTTTCAGCAAACAGGTCGCGTTCACAGTATCAAGCCCGATCGCTGCGTAGACTACTACTCGGGCAGCTTTGCAATACAATTCAGCCAGCTCCTTTACGTACGTCTAGCGGGAGACATTGATCCGCTGAGAACCTCACGCTACCAAAAGCAAGCCAACGAATTTGGCTCCCAGATTTGGAGATATTTTGACGAGCAAGGCAGGCAGACATCAAGTTGAAATCTATTTGAAGAGAAGTGCTTACATTTATTTCCAGGTGCACCGATTCCCTTTGGGCGGTCCATGATCTATCGCTTCTGCTGTGGAGCGTTTTTCGCTAGTCTCGCTGTAGCTGGAGGTTCGGACATGGCAACACCGTTGCGTAGACCTGGTGATGTGAAGGGATTCCTGCTTCGTCATTTAAGATGGTGGGCTCGTAACTCTTCAGACATTTTCCACTCGGATGGTACCTTGAACTTGGGTTGGCTTTACCCGTATGTGCCACTCCTATTACTAAATCACGACCATTTACTGACTTTCACAAGCAACATGTATCTGACAGAAGACTACAACTCGCCGCAATCTGTATACTGGGCATTAAAGTCCTTTGTAGCCATCATGCTACCATCAGATGAGCCATTTTGGGCCGACGACGAGCAATCATACCCTCAGCTTGATCCGAGTCAAATCGTGGCCTTGCTCTATGCCCCGCGGCAGGTACTTTGCAATCCTCCTCAGGGACATCATTTCCTCCTCTCCTCGGCTCAATTCACCTCGCTGTACTGGAAAGGTGCCGCTGCAAAGTACGGCAAGTTCGCCTACTCTTCCGCTTTTGGATTCTCCGTCCCGACTGGACAGGCAAAGCTCCAACAGCTGGCACCCGACAACATGCTTGCCCTGAGCAGGGACGGTATGCAGACCTGGGCTGTGAAGTGGAAATGTCGCGAGCCTACATTCGGAGTGTGCAAAGTCCACTCGGCTGCAAGCCACATGGCTGAGGAACTCCCAACGATGCAGGTCGTCTGGTATCCTTGGGAAGATCGCGGCGCCTCAGTCATGACGACGCTGATACCACCTTCGAGAAGATGGCCCGACTGGCACATTCGCGTGCATCGCATCCGAGTCGAAAAGGACGGTCTTGGGACCCTTTTTACCGCCGAGGGTGGATTTGCGATCAATCGCGAGCCGAAGAACTCCGGAAGATGGCTGCAGACAATCGACGCCAATCCTTCAGATGATGTTGGCTACAAACATGATTTGCAGGGGTACAGATCGGACGCTGACTCTGCCGTCGTCTTCTCCAACGCGAGAGCTTCGGGCATCACGGGTTTGGTCCTGGAGAGCCCAAGTACTGCCCATGTCAGACAGACAGCATCAGTGCTGAAGCCCGAGGCGAACACCAGCATCATGACGCCTCGGTCCCTTCTTCCATTAGTGCAACATGAAGTGACCGGTCTGAAACGGGGTGACGAGTTTGTCTTGTGTACGCGAGTCTTTGCCGCTGTTGATGACGCAGTTCAGCCGCGCAAACCTAACTGGCATCGGTGGAAATCCTGGCAAGATCGCCCAAGCACCGGGACAAGCCTGGGGGACTCGGGGGACTTTATTGAATTGCTGTGAGAAATACTCGCCAAGATTGGTGTGTAGCATATGCCTCTGCCGCGCGATGGGTACGTGAATATACTATCATTGTATTAGCGACTCACTCATCACGATTCCGGCATGTGAAATGCAGCTTTTACCACGCAAAAGAAAACAATTCAAAACTATCATTAGGCCATGAAGACTTCACTAAACTACCCACTTCCAGGAAGCTTCTAAATTAAGTCCAGTGTTTATTACACAGTCGCAGACTGGAAAATGCATGTAAGCAGCAAGCACACCTATTTTGCTGGAATTAGACTTTCACACCCGAGCGCAAGTTCAGGCTATCCATGTTCATTTCGTACTTGCCTTGTGAGATAGTTCGAAGGGTCTAGCTCATACGTTGAACAAAAAGTGGTCAAGACACAATTACTAACAGTAGTAACATGAAGTCAGGGAGCTGTACAGCTGCTGAAAAAAAAAGGGGGGGGATTCCCAAACACCACACATACACACACACAATTACTAACATCCCACCACAAAAGGACGTGCCAGTTCATGCCCATAAATCAGTGGACCGACATCAGCCTTGCACTTCCACGCAGTCTTTGAGGGCTTTTCACGCATGGCGGAAGAACGTGAGGCGCGGACCGGAGCAGTTATCGCCCGGTGGCAACTCCCCCGGGTCCGACGGGAGGAATGTCTGTATCGGGCGCAGGTGCTTGGCAGGAGATTGTAGTAGAAAAAGAGTGTGCAATGAATCATTTCCAAGATAATGCATCCTCATACATGACCGCTACTGTTCACTCTTGACCGATACTCGCTCAGCTGTCACTTGCATCGCTACCACGATCCCAACATGAGAAGCAGCAGCCCCGTTGAGCACAGCCTCCCACATAATGGCTCTCCAGATGCCGAGGAAATCATTTCCGCACAGAGCTCATGGAGTGTTCGGCTTTCAGAGCTGTACTCGGATAATCTCATTGCAAAGGTGCTTCGGACAGCCGCTGTTTATTTAGAAAACAACGTAAGTCTCCATTACTATGCATATGTAGGCATCTCGAGACTGGTATAAATTGTACTCACAGAAATGAAGGAGATACCTAGTCAATATCCAGAAATTGTGCCTCAAACCGGGGTCAACCAGGGGAAATGGGAGACTCGTGAGATTGATTTTTGGACGAGCGGCTTCTTCCCGGGTTGCATATACTCTGCTCTTGAGACTTGCATCGGACATCCTGGAAAATCTGGTCTGCATCATGGAGCAATCGATCCGCAGCTCATCATCAGAGAGCTTGCAGAAAGCGGCCGCCGATGGTCCGATCCCCTGAAGGGACAGGCTCTGCGGACAGACACTCACGACCTCGGGTTCGTGACTTTGCCGTCCATGAGGCCTCGGTGGGAGTTATTCCACGATCAGGATGCTCTCAAAACGATCATACAAGCCGCAAACAGTTTGGCGTCACGTTTTGATGACAGGGTCTCGGCAGTTCGATCTTGGGATACTTTTGACTGGCATGACAACGTCAAGATTACATGCCAGGAAGAGAACTTTCTCGTCATTATCGATTCCATGGCCAACATGGAACTACTCTTCTATGCTGCTGCGCAGTCGGGCGATGTGCGGCTGGCTAACATAGCCGTGGCGCATTCCCGCACCTTGATGAGCTCCCACCTCCGCAAAGAGACTTGCGCTCGAAAGGGTTATCAGGGAGAACTGTATAGTACTCCTCATCTTGTCAACTTTGACCCCGGGACTGGTCTGGTCAAGGAGGTCCGCACAGCCCAGGGGTACAGTGACAGCTCTACCTGGAGCCGAGGGCAGGCTTGGGGCGTCCTGGGTTACGCGCAAGCATACCAGTGGTCGGGCCATGGAGAGTTTCTAGACGCGGCATGTGGCCTAGCTGAATACTTTTTGTTCAAGCTGGAGACTGCCCCAGACTGTGTCGATAAAACTGTTACCAACGGGTCCGCTGAACCAAGGAAATCGGGCAGATACGTCCCGCTCTGGGACTTTGACGCTCCGATTGAGGATCTTGAGAATCCCCTCAGAGATGTCTCTGCTGGGCTAATTGCTGCTAACGGGATGGTCATCCTTGCACAATGCTTCTCAGCTCTCGGAGACCACCAACGCAACGCAAGATACTTGGACGCGGCACTCATTATAGTTGAAGATATCCTCAACTTTGCATTGGCTCGTGAAAAGGCCCATGTTGTGCACACAGATGTCGAGCCCTTCAAGATTAACATATCTGGTGTAGGAGAACGATTCGATGCCATCTTGAAGCATTCTACAGTGTGTTACAATGCATCCAGCTTTAGGAAGAATAAGGCACATGACCACGGGCTAGTCTACGCAGACTACTATCTTCTTACTTTGAAGAACCGCTTGTTACAGATGGGAATTATATAATAGGATAGTTAATCATACATGTTTCTTCTTCACCTCGGTGCTTCTTACTAAAATAAACCTGAACATGCGCTCGGGTGTGAAAGTCTAATTCCAGCATACACACGGCAGAGGAAGGACATATGCCAACATGTATTTCCATTTCCTTAACCAAAACTGATACAAGACAAATAGTTTACATCTGGGGGCCAGGCCATTGAGCTGAACCAAAGTTCCACTCTGCTTGAGCGATGCCCTCCCCCTGGCCAGCAGGATCCACGTCACAGATGCCTTCAAAGTTGAGATCGTCAAAATTGATGATGCGATCCATTCCTGTAAACTGCTCCCCAGAAAAGCTTTTTATGATACTTGACAGTTCGTCGGTTCCTCCAGATGCGGTGGACATTCTACAGTCGGGAACTTGTGATGGAGACAGCCAATCATTGCCAGGTCGCCCAGCATATGCCTCCTCAGAGACCTGTACGCTTTGATTTACCGAGGGCGGCTTAGCGGGTGAGGCAAATTGGCCGGGTTTACTTTGACCTGCAGCAAACAGACGGCTTCGCGGAGATGGATGCGCAGCCTCATGGCTGTCAGCGGCATGCGGAGAATGCAATGATCCGCTGTAGATCGTGCTGATGAATGTGGACGTTGGAGTCGAGCTCGCATGGAGTGATTGAAGTTTATCGAGTAGCTGGCCAGCAAGAGACGATGCTAGTTCGATTGAACTATTGCCGATCCACCTCTGTGCCATCTCTTGTAAACACTGGACCAGAGACCAGAAATGCGGGCTGAGATCCTGAGAGTAAAACCGGTGATGAACTTTTCCCTCTGAAATTAGCTCCTAGTTTCACAAGTTCACGCTGCTTCCAAATCTAGCTTACCGAGCAGGATCTTGGCACTCGCAAAGACGCAGAATGCCCAATGCGGAGACAAAGGTCGGCAAGTTGAGGAATGCCTCAGGTAGTTTCGCGTAATGTTGGATGTCTCGACTGCCGCGGAATGACAGGTTTCGGCGCTGTAGAAATTGGGTAGCGGGATACCCTTCAACGTCGAGTTTGGGTAGCCAATCTTCTGGTGCAGCATGATCATGGATGTATTATGCGTGACATGTGCCAAGGACATATTCGGATCCAGGATATTGGAAGTCTCGGGCGGCGGGACATTCGGATCTTTCCATTTTGGAGGGAGTAGTGTTTTCCATCTGTCAGGGTTAGATATTGATTTGATTCAACGCCTAGGAAGTCAGGCACGTACCGGACCAGGCGGAAGTCAAGCTCCTTGAATCTTGTCAACCAGCTAAACACTTCTTGGCGGTTACCAACGTCGACGCTTTGCCGAAGAAAGTATTCATTGACCTGGTAGAGTGATTCAAGGGACTCTACAAAGTATGCGAAAGCGCCTGTATTGCTAGTGTTCAGATCTGGTGTCGACTGGCTCGCATCGCCTGGGGAGACATTTTCCCCATCATTTGAAGGCTCGGTCGGCTGCTTCGAGCTCACGGAATGCGCAGGGAGGTACGCCACCGAGTTTGAAATCTTGGTGGCAGACTTGTCCCAGATACTAAAGTATGGAGTCACTCGAGGGGCGTTTTCGTTCCAAAAGGTGCCGCATACGGGTAGTCTACGACTTGAGTTGTCTGTGGTGAGAGCCACTTTCCAGCTACGTGGCATGTTAGCTGACCACTTCGTCTGACATATATGTAGCGCAAAAGCTTACCCCGTAGTGATGGAACATATTCTAAACAGTCTCAGTAAGAACAGAAAGAAACTAACGGTCAGGTAGCCTCGATTCAAACGCACCTGTCAAGAATAAAGATGTTCCAAAAAACGCGCCGAGTCTCCTCCTCTTCTGCCCAGCTTTGCGGCAGAGCCTGCGGACAGGGGGTGAAGAAGGACTCTGTAAGCGCCTTCACTTCCGACTGTTCCACGCAAATGCCGAGGAACTCTGCCATTCTCGTCAAGGCAGCAATAATTGGCCACGCTTTTGTGAGGCTACCGTCGCCCAGCTATGAATTGTTAGTTGGTATCGTGACCCCCCATCTACTACTATATTACTTACGTATCTAAAGGCTAGAATAGCGAGTGCTTGCAGATTCTTAAGTTGTAGACTTTGGTTCGCTGTCAGCAGGACGTGGTCACAAGCGATCTGAAACCTGTCCATCGACATCTCGACGGGACCTTCCCGCTGATCATCATAGCGTGAAGCTCCTAGCATTATCGCATGCAAGACAATGTCATTGTCGAGCTCGCTATGATTACCTATAACTTTACTTTGAAACATTGAACGATGAATCATTGGAATCCATGGGTGGAAGTTGGAGAAGTATGCCTCAAGGAGGCTTTCAACATCTTCTTGGGAATCTAGAGTGGCGGTCAATGCAAGGGTTGAGGGTCCTGTCGGAACAACTGCCGAGGACTCAACCACTTTTTGTCGCTTGACGCTCCTAGTTTCAGGCTCAAGTGACGAAGATCTCTTCGCGACTGCGGCTTCGGTGAGAACAGATATGGTTCGGGACAACTCTGATATTGTGGACGACAGTGTCTTGGTCTCCAATGTCAGTGCAGTGAGTGCCGATGTGTCATTGTCAGAACGTTCAACTGCAGCAGCATTTACGGTGGTTTGATCAGGGCTTTCATTTGACACAGGGATGTCCCGATCTATTATTTGGCGCTCGAGAGAATCTACAGATGTCAATATTCCTCACTTGGCAGGTCATCAACACAAGCGGAGCCTTACCAATGCGTTTTGTGAGCTTCTCAAGGGTTCCCCGCTTCAGCCCTGGTTTATTCTTCAGAGAATCGTAGATGCATGATAAATCTATATGCGAGAAATGTCAGAAGCGCTGTGCCAGGACTCAAGGGCCAAAGCCCAACACGTGATTAGCATACCAAGTCGTTGGCAATTCGTGCATGAAGGAATCTCGCGTGAGCACTTGAGCTTGCGCGCCCGGCAACCGGCGCACGATGGCAGGTCTCGGGACTCGGTAACTCCAGTCGACTCCATTCAGCCAGTGTCTCAAGTTGCTATAGCACGATCCCGTTGGCAAACAGTACGGCTTGCCCCCAGACATGCGTCGGGCAATGTAAATATCCCTCCGAACTCGATGCGATGACCCCGGACATTGACGGAAAACTTGGCCCACCTCTCCAGGATTTGCTCCTGGGGGAAAATCAGCACTAGCTCAGGTTGAGTGAAGAGTGAAGAGGTGACTGGGTTCCCCGCAGCCATGAGTCGTTGCCATCAGGCCGGTTCGGGTCGGCGCAGTAACAGTCCGAGAGTTACCCGCGTCCGAAACTACCGGTGAAGGGCGCCAACGTTTGGGTCTATTCTCAATGGTGCCAGTTACAAACACCGCGTGTGAAGGCAAATCCTTTATCAGTCATGAGATGCAGCAAGCCAGATCAATCACTTGCTTCAAGTGCTCTTCCTTTGCGAAACTGGTAAACCAAAACTGTGCCATCACGACCAGCCAACATGGGCAACTCTACGACTCTTGCTGGACCTAAAGGTCAAGATGAACACCTCAATATTCGACATGCAGATGCTCCCGACTTGGACAGAGTCATTTGGTACAAGGAGCCTCAGCTGAGGAAGCTCTACTGTCTTTGCATCTTCCTGCTAGTCGCATCGGCCACAACCGGGTACGACGGAATGATGGTCAACACGTCCCAGCAGATGGATAAGTGGAAGGAGTTCTTCCCTCAGTATGCCGATGCCAACAAGCTCGGTATTCTGATCAACATGTACAACATCGGGTCGGTGACTTCCTTCCTGGTCGTTCCATATATGGCGGACTACCTCGGCCGAAAGATTACGATTGCTATCGGTTGCGTCCTCATGATTTTGGGCGCGTTTGTCGGTGCTTTCAGCACCAGCTACGGAAGTAAGTTCCAATCATCTCCCTCGTCGTCATCTCTAAGTCGATAACTGATTGAGTCCTCTTCACCTTTTGTTAGTGTATATTTCTGGCCGTTTTGTTCTCGGCTTTGGCAATTCTTTTGCACAAATGTGCTCTCCGCTGCTTCTGACAGAAATCTGCCACCCCCAGCATCGTGGGCCCCTTACGACAGTATATAACTGCTTGTGGAGCTTGGGCTCACTGTGTAAGTAAAGACCGTTTTGTCACTGTTGACGGACTAACGATACTGGGAACGGTGCTGACTGCAAATCCTAGGTGTATCCTGCATCGGATGTGGTACTTCGTCAATCAACAGTGAGTGGTCGTGGAGGTCAATTACTCTTATCCAAGCCATGCCATCCGTCATACAGCTTTGTGGCATCTGGTGGCTTCCGGAATCCCCGCGATGGCTCGTAAGCCGGGACAGAGCCGAGGAAGCGCTTCAGATGTTAACCAAGTACCACGGTGCCGGGGACGTCGACAACGTCACGGTGCAGCTTCAGTACCGCGAGATGAAAGACGCAATCCAGAACCGAAAAGAGAAAAATGCGGCATATCTAGATTTCTTCAAGACTCGCGGCAACCGATGGAGATTGGCCATTATCATATCCCTGGGTGTCATATCCCAGTATTCAGGCAATGCTCTGTTCTCAAACTACATTGATATCGTTTATGTGGGGGCTGGTATTACGGAACAGAATCAGAAACTTGCTGTATGTTGAATCATCTTCTAAAATCCAGAATCGATATCTAATGGTCCATACAGCTCTCGGCTGGCAAGACAATCATGGATTTGCTTGTTGCCGTGAGCACAGCACTTCTTGTCGACCAATGGGGGCGACGGCCGTTGTTCCTGCTGGGAACCGCAGGCATGTTTGCATCCTTTGCTCTCTGGACCGTTCTCGGTGCCGTCTACGAGAATTCCAGCCAAACACTAGCAAACGGCACTCAGGTATACACAAACAAGGCAGCAGGCACTGGCCAAATTGCCTTTGTCTGGCTGTTTAGCCTGTTCTACCATGTAGGCTTCGCTGGCCTGCTCGTATCATATGCCCTGGAAATCCTCCCTTTCCATCTCCGAGCCAAGGGTATGATGATTATGAATATCACTGTGCAAGCCATCCTTGCCCTTGGAAAGTGAGTAATCCGTACCACCGCTGTGATAGAGCACACGCTAACAAATATCAGTCAAACCAACAAGCTGGCATGGAATAACATGCCCAATCACTGGAACCTGATGTTGTTCTATACGCTATGGGATTTCTGTGAATTTCTATTTGTGTACTTTGTATATGTTGAAACCAAAGGGCCTACTCTCGAAGAAATAGCCATCATCTTTGACGGTGACGATGCTATTGCTCGGGTGGATGTGGAGCAATTGGGAAAAGAGGTGGAGCTTCAGGTTCAGCACAAAGAACTCAGTGCTTAAGAGCTTCTCAGGTTTAAGGTTGTAATACTCAGTCCTAGCAGTACTTTGTAGGCCACATATACCGACCCGGCTAGGATAGTGTTGACTAGGATACCCCCTTAAACGAAGCCTCCTCTTACCCTTTGTAATACAGAATCTACCAGGTGATGGTTCACTCTTCTAACTCCCCCATGTGCATCATCACAGTCTCACTGCCTTGGCCTCATTAATGAGTGTAATGTATTTCGAGACCGCTTGATTCGAGACTTTCCGTTCGGGGCAGGGTGTCAGGAGGATAGTGGGCCAACCAATCGGCCATCTTTAGTCCGGAGACGAATATACACAATCGTCACCAATGCCGCTTAGCCAATTATTGTGGTGGGTAGGATTTACTCTCGGCGTTTCACGGTCATACTTTGCGGGGTAGCCCTGGTCCAATCTCCCCGTGGGGTATCAAGGGTACGCTAGAAGACGAGGTAAAACGTGCCAGCTTCGTGGCGAGTGACGGCAATGAGTTGGTTCTTGCTGTGGCAAGTTTCTTAGCAAGGAGCGAGACTTCTGTCGTTTTCCGAAAGCAGATGTGCCGAAGCCGGTGGACTGTAAATATATAAATGCATCAAATGACCGTTTGTTCATCATGTGCCTTCAGTATACTTCCATCTCATCATATCGATCTCAGCTACTACAAAGTGTTAAGACAACATGAAGTCATTTTTGATCCTCACATTGTCGTGCGCATGGCTCGGTCACGGCCAAAGCCTTTGCGATCAATTTGCATATCATTCCCAGGACGTCTGGTACTTGAACAACAACGAATGGGGGGCGAGTGCTGGTACTGGCACTCAGTGTACCTACGTTGACAGCGTCAACAGCGGGGGAGTCTCTTGGCATACTGACTGGACCTGGGCTGGAGGCTCGGGATCGGTGAAGAGTTACCCATACTCTGGTCGCAGTCTCCCCACTAAGAAGCTGGTTGCCAACATTGGCAGTATCCCGACAGTTGCCGAGTGGAGATATGAGGGACAGAATCTCCGTTGCAACATTGCATATGATATTTTTACAGCAGCTGACCCGAACCATTCCACAAGCAGCGGAGACTACGAGCTCATGATCTGGTAAGAGCCCACATCATACCTACCTATCCAAGACTATCACTCACCAGAGGTTATAAACCAGGCTTGGGAATCTTGGTCCAGTCACTCCCATTGGCGGTACCCCAATCGCAACGGCGAATGTTGGTGGAAGGACTTGGAGCCTTTACAGCGGCTTGAACGGAAGCATGCGAGTCTATACCTTTGTCGCGACCAACCAGATCAGTTCTTTCAATGCAGACATTAAGCCATTTTTCAATTACCTCGTCAACAATCATGGTTTCCCAGCCAGTTCGCAATATCTACTGAGTGAGTCACTCTAAACTCAAATTCGAGCATGCATTCTCTGACTTCAACGATAGCTTTGCAATTTGGAACCGAGGCATTTACGGGAGACAATGCCCGATTTATTGTTGGCCACTGGTCAGGGTCTGTTAACTAAATAAGACACTGCTTGGATGGACGGCTATGATAAGAGCCTTTTAAGGGGGGCTCTTATAAAAGAAAATTCACTTTATTAAACTCTCTTAGGATGCTGATACTTTGTTCATGGAAGTGATTGCTGCCCCAACTGCAAATGTAATAGTTTCCCGATTCTGTCCTGCTTCAATATGTTCTTCTCTTCTTACTATACAATAAATAAACGAATAGAGCTAGACTGTTCATTTGCATCATTTCGACATATTGATCTCATCAATTCCTGCCGTCGGACGTTGGTGTGGAATCCATGTATAGGGTAGGGCTGAACTGCTGGGTGTTCGACTTGATTTTTTCTGGCTTGAACAAATCAAGAATATTTGGGGCATCACTGCGGCATTCGCAATAAGGGAGACAAGCGTTCAATACCTTACCTAAAGTAGTCAAGCATCATCTAAAGTAGTCAAGCATTACCTAAAGGAGTCAAGTGTGCTGGAGACAGGTACAGGGGTAAGGAGGTGCTAGCGTGTGGGTGCTCACCGTGCCTACTTCTGATTGGCTGCACAACAAACTGACCTTCCTTTGCTCGTACCCGCGAGCCTCAAAACAAATCATCCATAATTACATTGCATCCCTTTGTCAACCAGACTGTTCAAAAAAACGCCTCGCTTTCCTTCCCAAAGTAACAAAACGGAGATTGACCGATCTGAACGATTTTCCTCACGGTGAGTGGATCGAGAGAATTTCAATGGCCGGTCCAATTGAAGCCTGCATTGGCGTTATGGGTGTTGACGCAGAAAACATGGACACATCAGAACGCGGGCTCGTCGGCGACTCCACCGGCGTAGGCTTGGGGTTCATCGTGAGGCTAGTCACCTCCTTGACGCTTCGCTGGATCTGCTGGAAGGCCCTCATCGTCTCGGGCGGGAACGCCACCACGGGGTGGGACGACTTGATGAGCGCGCCGAGCTGCGTCCAGGCCTCGACGTATTCGTAGCAGATGGGTCCGAACCTGCCGTTGAGGCAATCACCGCTCAAGGCAGGGAGGTGCTTTTCCAGGCTGCTGGCCTGCTCGATCATCCGAGAGCATGACGTGTAGAGAAGCTGGTAGGTGTCGATCATGTGTGGCCTTGGCTCCTGCGTGAGTATCTCAGAGAGACTCCCCCTTATTTGCTGATTGAGGCTTGGTAGAGTGTCGAGAACAAGCCGGAATGACCGCTGCAAAACTGTCTGGACAAGGTCGACATACTCCCATTCACGGCGGCGATCAGAGACAGCGTCTGGCTCTGTCTCCGACTCTGGAGGCGTGACGGTCAGTGGTTTTGGTGGTCGAGATGTGACGTGCCGCGGGCTTTGACGAATACCAAGCCCCATTTGTGCCTTTAACGAACGATTTGGCCGGACCGTTCTCTTATAGTCAGAGGCCTCGCTCTGAAAATATGGCATGAACTCTCCACGGAAACTCATAACGCTGCTATACATGAGACTGATGAGATTCCGAACGAACCGTGGGTCACCTCTGTCGACCAACCTGTCCAGATTGGTCACGACTTGAGAGCAGACGGCCATATAATTATTAATAAGATCAGCGCATGTATGTCCAATGATATTCCTGTCCGCTTCTTCCAGTCCTTGCTGACTCAGTACCGAATGCTTTTGGATCAGTTGCCCAAGAATATTAAGATCGAAAGTTGCCTTCTCGATAGTCAACTCTAGAGCTGATCGCCTATTTGGTACGTCCGAAGCGAGACTAGCGAGAGCTTGGAGCGGTAGATGAAGTTGGTTAATAGACAAATATAGGGTCCGAGCCATGCCGAGCAACGGCTCGCCCGCCAATGGGGGAGACGGCTGCATGGCCAATGCCCCTAAGATGCTTCTTTTCCCGGAATTGGCAATATCTGATGTCCTCTCCTGGTAGGCGGGTCGATGAGGCTCAGCGCCAAAACTAACTCTACGAGGGCGCTCGACCGTCATTGGAGACTGCAGCTGATTCCAGAGCGGGCGTTTGATTCGAGGACTCGGGTAAATACTGCCTGTTTGGATACTCAAACCCCTTGCGGCTCTTTGTGGTGACTCTCCACCCTCAGTAATGGTGGGCGGGATGAGACACGGACTTCGAGGGGCAATGCTCTGCTGAGAGAAGGCTTTCGAGTGGAGGGCGATCGGCGATGGGGGCGGGTTTGAGGGTTGGGAGTGGCTCTCGCGAACCTTTACTGGGAAGCGACCCGGTCGGCTGGACCTAGACGGATGCTTCGGCTGGTCTGTTATTGGACTCGGCGGATATCTCAACTCCCCCAGCGGATGGATTATAGTGGTACTTGGGTTGCTATCTTTCAAATACTGCTTTATCCGAGTGGTTACGGCAATCTCAGCCAAATTCGCCGGCTCAGATGCCATCTTGGTCGACGATTGACGCGAAGTCAAGATCCGTCTCAGCTTCTGGTTCAGCGGATTCCCTTCCACCTTCAAGACTTGGAGTAGCGTCATATCGGCGATGGAGGCAGGGAATTCCTGCAGGAAATTCTCCCTTATGGCTAGGACTCTGAGCGAAGTGAGCTTTGAGATATCCTCAGGAAGCACCTGAATCTTGTTGACACTCAAGTCGAGAATCTCTAGGCGTGGCAACAAAAATATCTGGATCGACATCAGCACAAGTCCGTTTGTAAGTGGCCCATCTAAACTAATACTTACCACTGGAGGAAATGACTTGATGCAGTTATCCCGGGCATTTAGGTATCGTAATGACGAGAAGGTCGAGAGCCTCAGAGGGATATTCGACAACATATTCTCAGTGAGCGCCAGTCTGTTCTCAAAAGCGTTGGTCAAGTCGAGGCTCTAGCATTTTGGCGGAGGAAGCATACCTTTGGATATCCCGCGGGACAACCTTGATGATGCTGTCGGTGAGGGCCCCAATCTTCTTGCCGCTGAGATTGATGGTCATACCATTATTGATGTCTGTGTCGAGAGTAGGCTCCTTTTCCGCGTGCTGCTGAGTTTCGACCGCCTTCCTCACAGCCTCCACCGCCAATTCAAATGCCTGATCGTCGGATACGGGGACCGATCTGCTCCCAAGAACATTGAAGGACGGACGATGATTCAGTCTGGGTTTGCTGGTCCAGGGGAACTGTCGCCTACCGGACCGAAGAGAGACGGGACTCCCCGGATCCATGGCTGACGGTTTCATCTCCGGATATCTTGAAGCCTCCTAGGGCTGCGGAGGAGAAGATGAGAACTTCTGCGCGCGACCGGAGCAGCCACCAGGACATTTCCCTCGGGTGTAGCCGGTGCCTGAGCTGGTTGGGTGACTCGGGTGATGTGACGGGCAGCACCAACCACTCACACGATGAGTAACGTAACAGCAAGACAATGCAATTGATCAGTGAATCCGGCAACGTCGGGCACCGCCTGAGTCCATTCACACACGGCATCGCATTGACCTCGATTTTAGGTGAGGCATGAAAAAGCACAAGCGGAGTGAAACGGCCTATGACATACTACCCATCTTATTAGGGGAACGCAAGGGCCTACCAAGGGGCTGACAGCGCCAGCAACCAACATCCGAGGGGCCGATTGGCATGCAGGGATGCCCCCAACAGAGGAGCGCGCACTGTCCTCTGTCAGCATCGCGAACGGGCCATCGTGTGAACTCGTGTTGGTGAACTACGTAAAGCCATCGGCCAGGGGGCTTGAAACACAGTTTCAGCTTTACCCATCAGCGCCCAATTGCAGGCTCTGGCGTACCACAAGCTCCCTTTTGAGGACCCCATCAGCCCACAAACGACCGTTGCATTGAACTCGGGATCTGGGGATCTACACGGCTGCGTCTAAGGTGCATTTAGGGAAAATGCTACGCTGAAGGTTCGTTGGGCAGAACCGCCCTTGTCCATGGTTCCCTGTCAGTGTCACTGTCTTGGCAAACTTTGTGACGGACGATTCCATTGGGCCTCTTATCGCCGAACCGGTACATCACCAACAGGTGCTTCCATTGTTTGCGAACGACAATTCACCCGAGCCAACGCAGTTTTCTTTTTGTCTCCTTTCCTGGCCCTATACATGGATTCCACCCAAAATTCCAACCAACAGGCAGGAAGGGATGAGATCAATATGTTGAAATGGTGCAAATGAACATATTTATTGTATAGCAATAAGAGAAGAAAATATTGAAATTGGACAGAATTGTGAACCTATGGCATTTGCAGTTGGGGCAGCAATTTCTCCCGTATACACATCAGTAGGTAAGTACATATCAAAAGTAAAATGTATTATGCTGTAATAAATTACGGGAAACCCTTAACAAAGCCGATCAAAAACGGTTGCCATTCTCGGAGTAACAATCCATCTCAAAACTGAATGAAGGATCTTCTGGTCCAAAGGTCTAGGCGGGGCTTGCACTTTCGGAGCTTGAGGCGGTGCTTGGCCTTCCCCCTTCTCTCGCTTCTTCGTCCATCCGGACTTGAGCAGACATGATCTCTATGAGAGTCTTGTTCTTCAACTTAATCTCGTGGAACTCTGTCGACCTAACCAGCTCGGCGATGTGAGCCACAGCTCCATCAATCATGATCTGCCACATGCTTTCGTCGATAACCCAATCTTCGGCATTCTTGAGAAGGGTTAGGAAACTAGCCGTATCCCAACTGTGGTTGATGAATCTCTCGGCGCGACTGTCTCATGGTCTGAAACAGCATCAGGCAGGCCCTCCTCAGCAGGTTGACCTTGGTTGGCATGGCCTTGGCCCAGAGGTTGGAAACGGCTGCCTCCCCAAAGAGGTGGGCCGGCTGGAATAGTCGATATTGGTCTCTCACGAGTAACCTCTCCTTTGATTGCAATAGGGTCATCGCTATTGTCCAGATCGTCATCAATGACAACTACCATACCATCATCCGGGGCTACAGTAACGTTATCTGGAACATAGTTGGCAGGCCCAGGGACAGGAAGGTTGACAGGACCAAGGCTAGGAGGGTTGACAGGCTGAATGCCATGATGGTTGGTAGGCTCAGGGCCAGGAAGGTTGACAGACTGAAGATTCTGATTGTTGGTAGGATGAAGGCCAGGATTGATGACGGATTGAGGGCCAGGATGGTTGGCAGTCTCAGGGCCAGGATGATTGACGATCTCAGGGCCAGGAGGGTTGGCAGTCTGGAGGCCAGCAGTCTGATGTCCCATGGCAGTCGACGGTCCAGGGGTGCCGGCAGGACTAGCGGTCGCTGAAGAGGCGACAGATGGCCGAGAGCGCCTGGATCCCATAGTAGTCGGCGGCGATGTTCAGGTTGATCTCTGCTTCCAGACATCCTGAGAAAGGGTAGTTCGCGTCTCAGAATCGGCTCTTACGAGATTCGTCCCGGAGTGTCTCCAACGATGGCCGTGTTCCAGCCAAGCCAGGAGATGAAGAGTAGTCCCCAATATACAGAAACTGAACGAGACGACCCATGGTTGCGACGTCGAAGGTGGAAGAGATACGACCTGTTTGGGCCTCCTAGTCAAAATTAGATTAGTTTCTATCCCTTTTTTTCACGAGAGCCTACCGGTAGAAAGGGCCGTCGGCAAATGGCTTACAATGTATAGGCCGTCAAGGGCGGTTGCGATGACTGGCGACTTTGTGCAGGCGATCGCTTTGTGGAGCTTCCATTCAGCTCCGTTGCAAGTCAGAACGAAGTCACTGTACTTGCCCGATTGCAGCAGATCGAGGAATTGCTGCTGGTATGTCTGAAGATCTGCCATGTTGGTGGTTGATCTTATTCGCAACTTAGGCGCCGGTGTCTATTTCAGTCCGTGATTAGCAAAAGAATCTTAGGGGGATTGTAACATCTCAGCTTGAGAGAAAAGGTGAGGATTAAGTAATTGTGAGTAAAGGGAAGATGAGGGCAAAGAGAAGATGAGGGCAAAGAGAAGATGAGGGCAAAGAGACGATGAGGGCAAAGAGAAGATGAGGGCAAAGGAAAGGTGAGTGTGAATACCTACTTGGTGTTGGTCGAAAAAGAAAAGCGCCTATAATGGAGGATGATAAGACTGGCAAAGAAGAAGTGGCTGAAAGTGGAAGCAAGGAAAAGCCTATGAAAGATGGAATAATGAAATATCGACGAGATGAAGAAGTCGTAAAAGTGCGGCGTTGGCTAATGATTGAAGAGTAGAAACAATCGCGTGGAAAAGGTAAACAGAGAAGAGAGGAGCGTGTCTCCATGAAGAGGGGGGCGAAGTGACTGAGGGGAGTGCCTCATGGCTAGCGGGGAGTGGGCTGCAAGTTTGGTTACCACATCAAGTTCCTCAACACCACAGTAGTACGATGATCAAGCGATGTTCTCCACGCTAAGAAGCTTCTATAGTTGACATAGATCACGTTACTGTGGTATTATACAGCAGAATGCGTCGGCTCAGGTGGCTCAGACTGCTCTCCCCGACAAGGAGACACCGCCGTCCAGCATGCCAACTTCTCACCAGGCAAAAACCCACCAACCGACGTGAAACCTTTATAAACCATGAGAATGACGCAACTACCAGCCAATGACAGCTCAGTGGTGTAGTTGGTAGATTGCCGCGTTGGGGGTATTGCTTGAACATACTTAAGCCCCTTTCGTGCCGCGTGTCTACCGACGAAGCCACTGGGTTCGAGGCCCTTCTTTTGCTTTTCTTTTGTTTTTTTGTTGCCTGCGTATAATTTAACACCCTGAAGGTATATGAATTAATATTCTTGTGCCTGCTATCGCCAATGACTACCAGTGGCCTGGTTGTTAAGCATGTCATGATCCTTATCCTTCCCCTTCCCCTTCCCCTTCCCCTTTCCTCCTTCACTGGGTCATGAATTGCTTGCCGCCTGGTCGCTGGTTCGAGGCACCTCTTTTTTTCCTTTTCATTTTTTTGGATGTTGTTCTGGTGTTGATGTTGAGGAGTGACGCGGTCGTGCGCTGAGGAAGTCCAAGCACGCGTCCCCACAGCCCGCCCCCTTCCACCTCCCCTTGTTCCGTGCGTTTCCTCCCCGTGCTGGCCTTCTGTAACAATCTCGATACCTGTTGACGATAGTTCGATTCCATTTTTTGGTGTTTTCCTTCCATCACTCCGCCCCTGCAGCCCCACCACATGAAGTTTTCTTTCAATATAGTCTTGCACCCCTCATCAAAGCCATCTCATCCACCACTACCTACTCTACATACATTCGCATCCCCAGTTCGATGATGCAACTTCTTTGCAGGTTTTTATTTTATATCATGTCAACATACTCACGCATTCCAACAGTCAAGCATACTGGGATCTATTTCCATCCTGAACGACTTGAACTCCAGCGCGGAAAATCTGACACCTCTATCTCTCAGAGTTGAGTCTCTTTGTCGATATCAAATAGAAGCTTGAAGTAACTTGATACTAGCATCTCCATGTATGCACATCTTCGCTCCATAACGCGAGTACGTCCGTTATTCTCTCCGCGTCAGGGAATTCGTACAACCCGCGTGACGATGCTGATCTGATCGACTACTCATCTGCATCCCATCAACGCCCTTTATGCCGACCAAAGCAGCGAGCTCGATATCACACGTCACTCGCAAAACATAGTTGCGGCAATGCCTACACATTATTGTGCAATAGATGGCAAAAAAAGCCAAACACAGAGCACAAGGTGAGCAGCATCGCCAAGGCCAGTTGCAGCGCCGTCATCAGCATTCACTTAGTTCCTACTAGCAAGCTAAAAATTACATTAAGATTAGGTACCAGACCCAATTCATAACAATGGCTGGTGCTCTTTTCTCGACCTACATGTCCGTTACAGCCTCATCGTTTATTGGACCACCACCTCCGCAAACCGTGTAGTGCATGACTTGTGCCGTGGCCAGCGCCAAGCACACCCTCAACGAATTTACAAGTCGATTTCTTTCCCACCAAACTCACCCAAAGAATGCACGCTTTTTGTTCAAGGGCCTGCTGATGCGGCGAAGGTGGGTTTATATCTCCAAGAGGCATCAGAGCTAATCAGCAGATCCGAACCGAACGTTGGGCTGACCTTGCATACCGCGCAATCGACCATCGCCACTTGCAACCACCTTTTGATGAGACCACCTCGTGATTCTGAACGTCATCCTCCGATTTGGAAACACAACAGGTAATAGGTTGAGTTAGAAGTCTGGTGATAGCGAGTTGTGCGTTCATGATGCTCCAAGACTTCCTCCTGTCTGACATATCCCTGCAGGACGAAAGTAGCACCTCGGACTTGTCTGAACTCTCACTTATCAGAAGATCCGGCAAGTGGATTCTGTTCGTGAGTTACCCCAGGGCCCAACCCATCCAATCGAGGAACTGGAAATACTGACGAAACGGTCAATTCCTGTCACCAGATCAATAACCCTCAGGGTGCCGACAGCGTGAGGAGTACAAGTGCCTATCCACCTATCGAGGTTAACCTGGAGCAAGCCCTCCTCCCCGCCAACTCCTCTAGCACTTGGAGGGTGCGAAATTTCGGATGCGGTAAGCGGGAGTTTCCACTGAGCAGCTGACAAATTTCGCAAGTCGCACCATCCGTGTCTGTGGCTCGTCTTTGGTTAACGATTAGTCGGAGCAAATCGTCGGTTTTGTTCAAGGTGTGGAACTGCTAGACCGTGGTCGGGTGAGCCTCGAGGCTTTGAAGATTCGCTCTTTCGAGGAACATCTACAGTGGTGTGTCGCAGTTAAAGGTAATGTCGAACATCTTGTATCCTATGCTGACTCCATGAAAGCCGGTCTAGAGTCTCCACACTCGTAACCCTGCCCTCAGGGGTTGCCTGAAATTCGGTTCGTTTACAGCCAGCCATTATATGCGCAGATTGGACTAGGTGAGTAGATGTTGCATGAGGCTCAGAAGTCTGCAAATTACAAACCGCTCGCAGAATTCCTCCGACGAATTTACTCGATATCAGAGTTGCCTCTTTCCGTTTGGCTCTGGGCCATTGGTCAAGTCCCGACAACCCGGTAGTGGGATCCTTGAACCCAGCATCAATCTCGCCGTATGCAGGGTCCATGCTAGATAAAAAAAAACCGTTCGGAGCAATTCCATTCCATTGATTGTCCCTACCAGGTACAGTTACGTAACTCGGTGGAACACTTGGACCGTGGTCGAGGCGGAACTCCGCTAGGGGCGATTCTTGGGTCAGCAATGGAGAAGCAAGGGTCAAACAACGACTTCGCTATCTATGCGTATAAGAAGCTGAGGTATTCTCTAAAGCAAGTGAGTATGACTCTCATCGCCATTTCTCAACGCCTGACTCCCAATAAGTCAAGAACTGATCCGTCGCCAACCAGCTACAGCCATGTGTTCCCTCCCGTCTGTTATTCTGCTCCCGGGCTCTTTTGTCAGGGCGGAGCTCTATTTCCCACTGAGAGATGCCGTGCAAGCCAGAGGTATCGATATGCATGTCCCTGAGCTTCTCACGGTCCGACAGGGGCCCAATGACACCCGGACGCCCCCTTCAATGTACGATGATGCGGCCATGATTGTCAGCGAGGTTGAGAAGCTAGCGGACGTTGGCAAAGACGTCATTGTTGTGTCTCACTCTTACTCCGGCATTCCATTGACACAGGCTGGTGGGAGCCTGAGCAAGAAAAAGAGGCGGGCTAGGGGGAAGAAAGGTGGTCTCGTCGGATTGGGGTACATCACATCCATGGTCCCTGCCTTGGGGGAGTCTGCTCTACAGATCAGCGCCGGATTCCCCACCGAGTCTCAACCTCAGGTTACGATAGACGTAAGTAATTTTGTGCATATTTCAATACTCATGCCACCAAAAAGCTGGAGCGATGAACTAACCGGTAGTAGGATCAAGGATGGATGACACAGGCAAACCTCACTCGATCTGCGGAGACTGCCTTGAACAACCTACCTCTGAGCGAAGCACTGGTTTGGGTCCAAAAGTTTTCACAGCACTCGGCCCAAAGTTTTGCAGACAACGCGACTCAGCTGGCCTACGCGGACCCCCAGATACCCATTTCTTACTTGCTGTGTGAAAATGACCTTACGATTCCACCCGAGAACCAGCTGCTTGGAATCCAGATGATGGAGGAGGTCAGGGGCAAGCCTGTTAAGATTACCAGGATCCCTGGTGATCATGGAGCAATGATATCTGAGAAGGACAAAGTTGCCGATTGGATCGTGGGTCTTGCGGGAAACTCCAAGTAGCCCGGCCGTTTTCATAGACATCACAGGCTGAGTTTTCTTCCATTCTCTGCAAAAGTAGATAGCTCGGAGCTACACTGTAACGCCTCCTTGACAATAGACTTCATTTGGCACACCAAGATAAAAAAAGAGGCCCCTCATGCACCATACTCCAATCCCATTAATTATTGTCATCGACTGTTGTCTTATTGTCATTGGCGCGGGCGTTAGCCGTGCCGTGTGGCGGCTTGTTCTTGACATCGACGAGAGACTTCTCGAACAATTTCGTAACACCCTGTGAATCAAGGAGATGGATGAGGTGCTTGTAGTTTATACATACTTAGGCACGTATAGCAAAGTGTACCTAGACTTAAGGTTCGCGCTTGACGCCCAGCGAGAGAATCAGTGGCAAGGCCAATGACAGCCACAAGCATGTGGATTTCCCCTCAACCAAAGATCAGGGGAAAAAGATAAATTGATAAGTACAGTAAAATAATGAGACTTCTCAGTGTGGATTTCGGACACTTTGGCACAGTACATGTAGACAAACGACTTTGGGCGGGTTACTTTGGGGAGCCTCAAGGTACATCTCCCACCGGAAGGCCGAAACTTTCTCCGGCTCCGCGAACAAACATTGAACCTTCCTCCTTTTTTCCCGCCACAATGGAAGAGAGTTCGAGTATAAACTCAAGCAACGTACATTGGAAAATGCCAGACTCGACATCTAAACGCAATAAATACCCTCCACAACCATCCACCAACACACAAATAACAAAGGCAATATGAACAACAATATGAAATATATTCTGTTGAAAGGTTGGCCACCTGCTGCCAAAGAATTTGCGATACGACCCGATGCTGTCTATTGCCAGCGACACGACGCTCAGCAACCCGACGAGCTGTTCACCAAGGCTAGGACCTGGCTGGAGGCCATTCAGAACGCACCACTCAACGAACTGCAGGATGTGGTCACAAAGGAAATCCAAGACGCTATGGTCCGAGCCATTTTCGGCAGCAACCAAATCGAGAGAGCAGGGTTGAACTTGCACATCACCATCCACCTGTGTCGAATGATTCTAAATGGCGAAGATGTGGGCGCAATTTCCGAAGGCGACCTTGACTGTCAATCCACGCTTCTTGATCTCTATCGTCGAGACCCCTCCCTTCAAAAATTGCGTATAAAGGATGTCCTAAGGAGCCGCAACGAGGTTGTCCAACACTGCAAAGCCTTCATATTCCTGATCGAACAGTTCGTTTTCGAGAAGAAGCATTTGACGGAAAGTTTAATCCAAGAGGCTCATCGAATATTGGTAGAAGGAGTTCCAATTACAGACTGCGACGGCCCAGACGTTCAACCCAAAGAGTATGGAGGAGTTTATAGGACGGTGGTTGTAGGAGCCGGCACTACAAACTTCACAGTCCCGAAGTTTGTCCCTGCCAAGATGAAGAAGATGTGCGAAGATCTCAAAGACGAACTAGAGGCCGCCGAGGAGAACAAGGTCATCGACCCCATCTCTACTGCGGCGAAGTACTCCCTGGAGTTTGTTCAGATCCACCCCTTTATGGATGGCAATGGGCGGGTGTGCCGCCTTATTCTCAATGTTATTCTCTGCCGCTATGCGGGAGTTATTGTCCCGATTGGGGAGGAAGAAGCGGAAAGAGAAGAGTACATGCAAATCAAGCGGGATTCAAGTGAGAAAATGGAGGGGCATGGGGAATATGCAACTTTCATTCTCATCCGAGCGACGCGACGAATTCGGGAGATGAAGAAGAAACTCTCCGGCAAGACACCCAAACATTAAGCTGCTTATTCTTGAAGCTGGGACCGTCACTGCCAGCTTATTGAGTGCTAATAATACATACTTCAAAATAATACGGTATATATTGTCACTTTATTTCATTTTTTGCTCCTGAATTTCTCGACTTATCTTAGAAATGAGTCCATATTTCTAACCACTCTTACATTAGATGTCTCACTTCTCTTGTCACCCACTTGCCTCAATCCTCGAACAATCTATACTCTGATCACCTCGTTGATCATTCAACCTCATGGAAGATGGAAGCTCACGGTTGTCGTCTATTTTCGCTATAATGGCGCTATACCCGGCCACGTCCGGCCAGCCGGTACTGGCGCAAACACAACCGGATCATGGTTGTCATGTTGGGCACACAGCATTCCCCATATTCTACTATAACGAGTTAGCAAACGGTGGCAGCTAAACTTTACGGCATCGACTTGAGCCAACGTGGTGAAAATATACGGCGTCCACCGGCTGCGAATGACGATTATGGATGCATCTAGCCCCTGCAATGCTACGCTCCTACGTGCTTGGTATTCATCCCTCTCGGTATGGAGCCCGGTGACATTCTTTTATCTCTGGCTTTGAGGACTTTTCTCCCCTCCTCATGATCTAATCTACACCCATATGTCAATGCAGGTGGAGCGATGTTCGACCCACCAACCCACATGTCGATGATGTCGTGCTTATTGAGCTGGGCCAAGCCAATGGTCTAGTGCGAGGAGAAATGATGAATTCCAGTGTGACGATTGCGTGCTTCAGGTGCCATGCGATTCCGGCCACGGGAATGGTGAAACCTCGCATATAATTAATGGGCAGTGACAATCTCGAGATATTACCCCTCCCCCTCGCTGTTCTTTCCATTCATCTGTCTATCAGCTTTGTGTATATTGTTCCTCATCTATATTGAAAAGTATTCTTATCCTTCACAATGTCGCCAGCTGTTCTGCTCCCACAGAACACCCCAATCAAGGCCAAGACGTCGGTCGGAAACGTAAGCCTCGACGTTTTCCCAGACGGCATCAAGACTGCTGGCCAGCACCCGCCTATTTACGAAAAGCTCTACCCATACAGTGCCTTCCCTAAACACATTGACGCTCCTACGAAATGGAACCCGGAGGACTATGAGAACAACCCTGAGAGATGGGTTCATCGGTTCACCGAAGCCGAGCTTGAGGAACTGAGCACGGCTGCCGATAAGTTCATTGCTGCTGGCACCCCGCTCACCGGCATCACCAAGGAGAACTTCCCTCTCCCCGGATTGGCACCACTGCTCGCCACCACGAGAGACCACCTACTCAACGGAAAGGGCTTCAACCTATTCAAGGGGATCCCTGTTGCCGAATGGGGAAATCACAAGTCTGCTGTCGCTTACGTCGGTCTGGGTGCATACATTGGCTACGCAGTCAGCCAAAACGGCCGAGGTACGTGACGATTCGACATTCTCAAAACCAACCAAAAGAGTTCCAAGCATAGAACAAATCTAACATACAGACAGGACACATTTTGGGGCACGTAAAGGATCTTGGGGAGGACAGCACTGCCATTCACAAAGTGCGCATCTACAGAACCAATGCTCGCCAATTCTTCCACGCCGACCCCTGCGACATTGTCGGCCTCCTCTGTATCACCAGAGCTCAATCCGGTGGCGAGAGTGACGTCGCTTCTATTCACAACGTCTGGAACATTCTCCAAGCAGAGCGACCGGATATTGCTGAACTGCTCACCCAGCCAGTCTGGTACTTTGACCGCAAGGGCGAGGTTTCCACAGACATCGACGAGGACCCATACATTCGCACTGCTGTCTTCTACCTCGAGACCCCTGACCCGAACAACCCGGACCGTGAGCAGCGCGTGTACTGCAAGTGGGATCCTTACTTCGTGCGCAGCCTGACACGGTTCTCCGACGCCGGAGTTATCCCCCCTCTCTCTCCGGAGCAGCAGGAGGCTATCAAGGTCCTGGAGGATACCTGTCAGAGGGTCAGGCTGCACATGATCCTCGAAGTCGGCGACATCCAGTTTGTTAGCAACAGCCACACTCTGCACGCGAGAACCGAGTATACCGATTTCCCTCCCGAGAGCGGCAAGCCTAAGCGTCACTTGATGCGTCTCTGGCTCTCTACTCCCGTGAGCGAGGGTGGTTGGTCTCTACCATTCTGGGATGCGAACGAGAAGAAGCGAAGTGGAATCCAGGTGAATGATACACCTCCTGTGGCTCGTCTTGATGCGGATTAAATAGGTTTTGTGCATGGCGAGATGGTAAAAACGGCTTGCGAGAGTGCTTTAGGAGGAAGTTGAAAGGAGACGTGTATATTCGTACCTCCCAAGCCGGTCATCATGAAGGATTAGACCATCCATCCCTTTCTACCTACTGTACCTATGGAATGTTAATGGAGGTAAAGAAAATGAGGAGCAACTATATGTTCTGAGGATGATCAAAATTCTATCTCCTCTTTCGTGAGTTAAATCTCTCGTTTCTACATTGTATGTTCTAAGGTAGCAAGGATGATTAACATACAAGCTAGTTAAATTGTAAAGCTTCACCACTCAATTAATTCCTGTGCTCATCATCTCTGCTGAATTATCGCTTGGTTTCTATGTTTATTGAGCTATGACGTCAAGTGGAAATAATCTGTGAGGTAGGTACCCAGTGCTTCAGTGGCAGGAAGTAGGCGAGGGATGTTGCCTGATAATTCAGGTTGAGGAAAGGCAGGATGGCACAACTCGGGCAGGTGCGAAGCACGGATAATCATCTGAATGATTTCTGAGAAGCCTCCCACCAACACCTTTTATTTCATTCATCGCAATTTGACTCTCTACTGCCAATATCGATTTTTCATCCCATGAGAAACATGCTGCAACAGCACAAAGACGAATTTTCCAGGCTCGAGCCTGTAGACACCACAAGTCACTTGTGACCACCCTCATTGGAAAAGTTGTTCCCTTGGATCTAACTCGTAACCGCACACCGAGATGCACCTGAGGTCGAACACAATGTACGAACTCTTTATTTGAGGTCGTCAGCGAAAGTCAGCACGGTCTCGCCGCCCGTTCTATCTTTTGGGATTACATATCACCTACGTTACCAACCAAGGCAGCGAGACACGGCTCCTCACGGCTGTGCACGCTAGGAACATCCCTACTATGAGCACATTTCATCACTCTATGGTCGACAGTCGACGGCTACGGCACCCTGAAAAGAGGTAAAAGATTTGTCTTTCTCTACAGATTTCGAAACCGGCTAATGTATCCTAGCTCAACCTGACACGTGGGCCTCGACTCACTCGATTCGCCAGCTGGCAACTCCTTTCAAAAAGCAGATAAAACAATCACCTCTGAGAGTCGTTTGAAGTTGGAAGGACCTCAGTGTGGGTTGTTTTTGAACACTTGTCAACACAAAGCAGGGCCTGGAATTCCAGCTGTACGGTTGAGAGTTGGAGAACAAAGCAAAAACAACAATGGGAGAATCCAGACCCCGGCATCTCAACACAACACAATGAATACGAAATGTTTCAAAGCAAGATCTTCTACCTTTAGACTGCAGACACGCATAGGGCCAAACAGAGGACACAATTTCCGTTGGGGTGAGCCGCTCGTCAAATCATTATTTATTCCGCCCTCTTTCACCTCGCCTCACACCCCGAGGCCTACAAGTCTCCCAGAGGGGTGAGAGCGTCCGAGCATGAAGTTTTAAAACAATGAAGATGCCAACAACGACATCTCAACATAATGAATACGAAAGTTTCCAAAAGGCCATTGCTAGCCCCAAACTGCAGTCATGAGGAAGGAAAAGTCTTTGAACCTTCATACCGATGACTCACTTGCTGTCAGGACGATCCGCTCGTTGAATGACTACTTAAGCTAGCCTCTTTCATCTGACTACAAGTCTCCCAACAGCAGCGCCTACACGTGAGCCCCCTACTTTCAATTATGCATGTACGTGAGAGTTGCATTTTACTAATAAATATCTAGTGTTTTTTGGCGAGGCCAAAATCGAGCACCTAGTGAGATTTTGAGTATAAACTAAGAACACAGCAAACGAACTAAGAGAGCCATACAGTTGTGCGGCAGCTACTAATACAAAGGAGAGGGGATTCCCAAAACACCAAGAATTTAACAGCTCAATACTATACCCAGTATCACAAAATATCCAAGAACACAGGAATAGAAGATGCCAGATCTGACATCTCAGCATAACGAATACAACAAGTTCAAAACAGCTTTACTAATAGAAACGATTGTTAGCCTTGAAAAACACAATGAAAGAGAACAAAGTGAGGGGCCCCGAGGTCTACGAGTCTCCCAACAGCAACACTATACATGTGAGCCCCCCCCCCCCCTCTGCCTTCACATGACGCATTTACGCGGGAGTTGCATGAGACTAATAAAACATTGCAGTGCTTTCCGCAAGGCCGGGATATATAGAGTAACCAATACTCCCACCTCACACCCCTGGCAAGCCAGAACAGCAATTCTGTAGGGCGCAAGCATTCCGCCTCGCCGAGCTTGACACCATACTCAGTATCACAACACGCTCAACTTCAGCAGCTACAAGGCTTGCGCCCGGCCGTACATAAGGTTCAATACCAACAATGGCTCACGAGGCACTTGTGACCATACCACATTGGAAAAGTTGTTTCTTTGGATCCAACTATAAAACTTCCTAAACCCATTCTTTCTTTTGTTGGGTTGTAGGGCTCTGGCATCTTCCATTGCTGTTGAACTTTATACTCTCAACGTACGTATGCCAAAGCACGGAGCCATGTGCTACCTATAAACCAGTCCTAACTGTAACTCTGAAATTCCTTCTCCAGACTATGAGACTCAGCGCAAGTTCAACTTGCCTCCATCGATCCGTATCCAGTTCACTTTGTTCGACTCTGGACGGGACCCCGTCAGGGTAAGTAACGATTCTATCCCGCACTATTAAAATGTGATGTGTTGTGATACTGGGTAAGGCATCAAATTGTTGTATTCTTGGTGTTTGGGAATTCCCTCTTCTTTTTTTCAGCAGCTGCTGTATAACTGCATATCTCTCTCAATTACTACTGGATTTCCTTCTCTTCAGTGAGTACCAATAGCCCCTTGGCTTCGGCAGCTGGCAACTCCATTAAAGGTCAGATAACAGCCACTCCTCTGACCCTGACGAACAGACCTCGGTCATGGCTTTTTTTTTCCTGGAATAATTCTGGAAACAAGAGTCCGGAACTCCAGCTTTTCCCCTTTCCAGTTGTTCAGTCGAGCTACTAGCTACAAGTCAAACCCTTACAAACTAGGGATCGCAGAGAATATCATTAATAGTGATTTAACCACCATGATGGAGACAGAACGGCGGGTGAGGGAGTTTCAGTACAATTTCAAATGAAGAAAAAAAGAAAAGAAAAAGAAAAAAAAAAAGAAAGGAAAAGAAAAGAAATGCCAGATGCCAGATCCGACATCTCAGCACAAGGAATAGGGGAAGATGGGAGGGATCTGTGGATTGACCAGCCAACCTCCACCCTTGCGCGAAATAGGGACAGATTCCCGTTCGCACGGAGGTATGGTGCATCAACCAGAGGCTGTTTTGGAACCAGCTCACGTTCTTTATTTATTACTACTGGGCTCACCCAGGCCTTCGCTCCCTCGGCTTGCAGTGTACGGCTCCGCCAAGCATCGAGTTGCAGCCTCTCAGCATTAGCAGCACGGAGCTCATCTTGGAGACCTGCTGCAGTTATGAGTCCGCAATCTCCACGCCTTCTCGCGGAGTCCCCCCAGCGCAACTGTACTCGAGACTGAACCTCTGGTCGCCCTGACACATGCGGTCCAGGATGAGGAGCTGGCCAGGTTGTAGAAAAAGAAAAGGCCAAATATCTGTCAGTCTCATAGCAATGGAATGCCCATGGCAGCAACTTCGATGCACTAGCTAACCAAGTCTATCATAGATCATTCATGGGAGAGAGAGTTTAATCATAAAGTTGAACAGCAATAGAAGATGTCAGACCCAATATTTCGACACAATGAATACGCATACATGACCCAAGAATTCCCAAGATGGGGTTTCGCTGATCAAATCAATATGTTCTGAAACCTGTCCTTGACCTAGAAGTAATCTTTGACTAAATAGTCAAGGATTCGTTGAATGGGTCGCTAAACGATGGATTAGAGAGGATATTTTGCTTTGAGGCTCACGGTTACGGAAGAGATTTCGAGTATTAAGTTACATTTACAACGATAACAGATACTAGACCTAGCCTGTGTTGCTCTACAAAGTTCTTCGTGGATACCGCATTTACCGTGTATCTCCCGCGCTCTGGGTGGCCGAGAGGACATGGGGACGTCAACTACTTCAGAACAACTGTTTCAGGGGACTGGGATGTAGACTGGCTGTTGCTGTGACAAGATAAAGATAGTGCTTACATGTCTTGGAACGATATTTCGACCCGGTTGAAGAAGTTAGTCTATAGTGGCACTGTGCTGTGGCTTGTGTGGGTTGCTTATTGCTGCTGCCAATAGTCATAACATACTTGCATGGATCAATAAATGACTCCAACCAATGCCCCTCTCCTTCCTTAGCTCCTTAGCACTGGCATCAAACGAACAGTGAAGTTGGCTCATTCGCACTGGAGTAAGCACAATTTCCCCCACCATCAGCAGCATCTCCACAGTCTCACCGTCATCCTGCTTTTTTCCTCTCGCCATCTTCAATGCCTTTACACACACCTTGTACACTAACAGACTTTCGACAAAATCAAAGGCTTGGATGCATTCGTCTTGATTATGATTGATCTGTTCCCAAATCTGGGGGCATTGGCTGCCGTCGCCACGGAAAACCGCTCCACCATCTTCACCGTCCTGCTCGGCGCGGTATGTCATCCTGTTCCAATCAAAATGTCTGGATTTGCAACGCTCACCATCCGCAGATCCCAGTCTACGCCACGCTTCGCTGCTTCTACCTACTGTATTTGCACCCTTTGTCGCGATTTCCCGGGCCTCGCCTTGCCGCTGTATCCAACACCTGGTATGCCTATCACTGGTACGTATTCTCCAGCCATCACACAGAGGCCCTCGGTTAACATACATCTTTCAGGCTTTCCGGGAAGTGGCCTTGGGCCATAGAGAATGCCTTGCGCGAGTACGGCGACGTCGTACGCATTGCGCCAAATGAACTCGTCTTTTTCACGCCCCGGGCATTTCACGGTAAGACGACTGCGCCACCACCGTCGTTCTGCCCTCTCATCATTAATCGATTATGGACAGATATCTACCAGTCTGCCCAGAAAGGACTTGAAACATTCGTCAAGTCCGACTTTCAGAACCGAGGCGATGATCTAGGGGGCGTGGTGTGGGAGGAGGACCCTGTGCGTCACCGAGCGGTGGCCAAGCAGCTCGCCCCTTTGTTCACTGCTCGCCACATACGATCCATGGAGCCCGTGATATCGAAACATATCGACTACTTCATCAAACGGCTTAGAGAAGTTGGTTCAGATGGGGTTGATATCTGTGAATGGAGCCACTGGTACAATATGGATCTTGCCGCAGACTTATCATGGAATGAGGAGACTCATCAGATGAGAGACGGTAAGTTCTCATGAAGCTTCGCCCGGTGCTTTTTACAATTACTAATAGGTTTCGTCACAGAAAAAAGATCTATTTATCTAAATGTTCTCCTCGGGTTCAACAAATTCGCCACCGTCATACAAGTCTTCAAGCGGTTCCCCCTCATAAAACCACTACAGTACTGCTTCCTGCCCATCAGCAAGATATCGAGCATCGCGCAGATCGAGGCGGCAGTGAAGAACGGTGTCCTGCAACGAATCGAGAGACGGGGCACACTCGAGCATCCCGATTACTTTGACTGCATCCTCCCTGGCGAGAAGCCGCTGCCAGCAGACAGGAAGGAAAGCTACTTGATTGGTTCTCTTGCGTTGCAGGTCATGTTTGCCAACTTCGGTGCACTTTCCGACTGGCTATACGGCACAATCTACTTACTGACGGATGATGAGGGGCAAGAATGCTACAAGGAACTGGTTGCCGAGATAAGGGGCGCATTTGAAAGCTTTGATGACATCAACGCAACAGCACTCACATCTCTACCCTACCTACAAGCATGCCTTGAGGAATCACTGCGCTTGATCCCTGGTGGTCTCCACACAGGATTGCCTCGTCTAAGCCCCGGCGCTACGGTTGACGGCCACTACGTTCCAAAAGGGGTATGTGCTGTGCGCAACTGACAACATTCTTCTAATCCTAACATCTCATCTAGACTCACGTTCAGTCGAGCATATTCGCTCAATCCCGTAGTCCACGATACTTTCACGAGGCGAAGAAGTTTCGACCTCAGCGATGGCTCCCTCCCACTCACAAACTGTACGACCCGGCCTTCAAGGACGATGTTCTGAGAGGGGCGTCTCCCTTTAGCTTGGGACCGCGGGCCTGCTCAGGTCGCGAGACTGGTTGGGTCCAGGGTCGGTTTATCGTCGCGAAACTCTTGTGGACCTTTGACATTGTCAGAGTGCCCGGCCAGGATATTGACTTCGACAGAGATTTCGTCCATTTTGGCTTTCTGGACAAGCCTGAGCTGAAGGTGAAATTTATTCCACGGTTTGATTAATCTTTTATGATGGGAAATGCCTCTCATTGTGTTATCTTTCAATGTATCTTTAGGGGCTAAGAGTTATCAATCTTGAAGCTATCTTCTATCAAGCTCGAACACCTCCACCTCCCTTTCCTCTCTGCATGTCATCAGGCTGCCGTACTCGTTCTTCTTGTTCAGGGCATACTTCCGTAGTGGCCTGGCCTTGGGCATGAGGAAATTCCACCGCTCAATTCCTCCCACTTTCAAGTGTCTGATGAGCCCAGATAGGAAGAACCAATGTACCAAGGCATGCCCTACATCTTTGAGGAAAGGGAGTATAAGATCCCGTTCATCTTTCGCCCCAATCGTTTAGAGGTCGTCGTGAGCCTCTATGCGGTGTGTTGGATGCACGCAAGCTGTGGGAAACCCTAGAAGATTCACCCGATACTCCCGGAGGCACTTCAGGTCGCAACTCGGAGGCCATCTCGTATGTATTGAGACCCCCTTCTTGTCTTCACCGTAAAAAGGCGAGCGTAAAATGAGAGTATGTTCAGCTTGGTCAATATCTTGTCCAATGTAGACAGATGACGATCTTCGATACGAGGAGACTTTCGGTGTGTAACTACTCGCGCTCGAGCACGGTGTTTTCTCAGTAGTATGTGTGTAGCGGGATATTATTGTGGCCGCTCTGGGTAGGCTGGCTTGGAGAAATTGTGTGCCCCAAGCCCAAATTTCGGACGTCATCCATCCACCAAGCCCATATCAGCAGCAAGGTACCGAGAAAACAGGAATACAGGGGTCGGAGTCTATTGGGAGGCTTCGCCATCGTGGGACTTTCTCTCTGACTTTCTCTCTCTCTTGGTTCAGTTTGGGGGTATCGGTCAGTTGACGCGGTCCCTGTTGAGGTTATGGTGAGAGGTGTTCCCGGTAGCGTCAATATATGGGCGGCACTTACCATTCGTAGTATTTGTACAATTTTTATGTGGTTTCGACGCTTTTTCTGGCGACCTTTTCTAGGTAGTGCGGAAGTGAAGCTGAAGTGGAGTGGAGTGGGAGAGCTTGGTGTGAAAAGCCGTTCTATTTCCCAGGAAGAAAGAAGGCCACCCAGGGAGAGAAAAAGAAAGAAACGAGCAGGAAGAATTTACTTGTCTTGGGAGGGGAGTATGGAGAGAAGCTACTCTTGAGGCTGGGGCGGTAGAGAAGGTGGGTGGAGATTCGCTATCTCGAGAAGAGGCAAAACGCCCGACAGCACAAGTAGATGGAACCAGACGACAAGATAATGAGGATGACGTGAAAATGCTTATTTCTTCTCATATTTGCTACTTCAAGATTTACAGTTATCTAGAAGTGAATTCAAGCCTTCAAGGAAGAAAAACGCGAGCATCTCCGCTCCAAAACACCACAACACCACGAAGCGACGTGACGAAGCCTCGGTGTCTTGAATCACAACACGCCACGCAGTCGTCTTTGAACACAAAACCAACATCACTTTGCGTGTAGAGACACCACATATCAAATCGTAATTTTATTTCTTCTTAATTTGGGACAGCCATCTCGTAATTCCATCATACCATCTAGACAAGCGGCTCACCATCCTTCTCACCTCACTCACGAACTGGGATCCCACGCAACGACTTCTTCCAAGGCCAGCGTCACTATGTCCCAAAGTCCCTCACCACAAAATCTCTCAATAGGAATAGAGCCCAAGCTTCTTCTTCACTATGACGGCAAGCCGCCAAGAGCAATGAAAAAAAACAAGCTGCGTCGCCTGGAGGCAGTGTAATACCAGGCACACAGTTTTAGGTCCAAAAATTTCTTCTACGAATACCACAACTATCTCCCCAAGACACCAATACATACCTTTTGGGGTGAAGAAGAAGAAAAGAAAAGCCAGATGCTTGGAAAGTTGGCGAGCATTTATACTTGCCTGAGGGCGGTGTGTAGAGGAGTGATTGGCAGAATTTCCTCCCCCAAATCAGTGATTGCTCAGATCACTGCTCAGATCAGTGATTTGGAAAATCACTGAATTTCCTGATTGGGCCTGACGTCAGTGATTTTTCAGATCGGTCCTTAGATCAGTGGTCTTCTCAGATCGGTGCCAGTGCCTCAGGTCAGTCATGTGCCTCCGCAGTCCTCTGAACCGTGCTCTCGTGCCCAGGCAGACCACTGCCTCCCCTTCTTGTCGTTCATTATTTAGGGGCCCTCGTATCATGGTGATCGTTGAGGCCTTCTAGCTTCGTAGTATTGCATGCCAGGTTTACACACAGGTGCTCTTTCGTCCCCAGCAATAACCACTCAATGTTGCCTTGGAGGTCTCGGGGCCCAGATTTTCTAGTGATATTCTTGCCAGCTTGCTTTTTTTCTATTGCTGTAAACTCAGTTCAAATGGCTCCGCAGATAGTCGCCAGCTCACATTGATTTTTATGAGCAATCTTGGCAAGGGCCTCCTTTTTTCAATCGTGTACCTTCTCCTCCATGTTATTGAACTTGATCTTCGATCGTTGCAGCATATCTTTGCCAAAGGAATCCATGAGGTGCTATCTTCTGCATTTTCTCGCACAATTATTTCACCAGGATGCATGGTAATCAACACCTCTCCTTAATCTATACACCTAACTCAAACCTTTCCATTCATCATCGACCTCGTATCAAGGTTTTGACAAGCTATGCAATTTCATCCATTACGTTGTCATGATGCTGAGCATGAACGCATCGCAACCTGCATTCTACCTACCCTATACCAATCAGCGCCTCATTCCTCACTCAGATAGTGTGGTTTCAGTAGGTACGCCTAGAAGCATAATAATTTGAGATAGATGATTCGGCGCCGTTCATGGATGTAATCTTTTATCAAAATGCGATGTGCCTACGTGACCAAGCGCTGACATGAAACATGGCAGACCCAAAACCTGCATCGTTTAGGCTGCATTTCAACACAATATCAAAACAATTAACTTGATAGCCAAAATAATACTAAGCTAAATGTTGTAGAAAAATATATAATTAATTCATTATCACCTATTTTTAGTATTAATAATGAATTGAGATCCTTGATTTGCGTGGACAGAGCTTTGTGTGCCATTTTTATGTCAGTCGCTTAGAAGTTTCTGGTAACAGAGTACAGGGTGGCTGCGGTTCACGTTCCGTACATATATTAAATGTTCACCAATCTCAAGATCTATTTCTGTGCGAGATCATAGTTCTCATACTTGTACTTGCTACCTTCGTGTTCATCAAGTAAACGTGTCTGACCAGCTCCGTAGATTCTCTCACGAATGGTGCCGCTTTCCCCTTGGGGAGTATAAATCCCCCTGCGACGGAGTTCTGGCACCAGTAAGTCGACCACATCCTCAAAGCTTCCCGGGCTGACAACATAGCCGACATTGAAGCCGTCCAAGTCAGCTATTTTGACCCACTCTTCGAGGAAGTCGGCAACTTGTTCGGGAGTTCCGACTGGAACAGGGCCGTTACCACCAATTGCCATGGCCTTGCCGATTGTCCGTGGTGTCCATGCAGGCACATCATCGCCGCGGTACTTCAAGCTGCTCACCAGTGACTGTATCCGACTGTCCACAGTCGAGTCTTCCGGCTTGATCTCCGTATCAAGGTCAAAGGTTGACAAGTCAATACCGGCATTGCCAGAGTAGAAAGCTAATCCAGCTTCAAAGCTGGCGTATTTGAGAGCCTTTTCATACTTGGCCTTCGCCTCTTCCTCCGTTTTGCCTAACACAGGCGTCACGATGGCAAAGACCTTTATGTTGCGAGGGTTGCGACCGAACTCGGCGGCCTTGGAGCGAAGCGCTGCAACACGAGGCGCAAGGATGTGTGGCGAGAGCCCGGAGAGCATCACACCCTCAGCATGCTTCGCCGCAAAAGCAATTCCCGCGCTATAAAATCACCAATTAGAAAACACTCATGTAAGCTCACGCCGGATATGGGGTTGCTAACGGTGAAGTCCCTGCTTGTAAGAGAAAGGGGGTTCTCTGTGGCGAGGGGTCGAGAATATGCGGCGCATTCAGGGTGAAGTTTTCGCTGTTGTGTTCAATCCACCGGACTCGGTCGGGATTTACATAGATTTCGTTCTCGGCGTCCTCTTTGAGTGCATCGTCTGCCCACGAACCTTCCCAAATTCTACATAAGCTGTTAGCGAGTTCCTCATCGTGATCTTAAGCATAGTAAAGAAGCGTACTTATAGAGAACTTTGAGATATTCGTCGGCGATTTCATAACGCTTGTCATGCTCTACGTAGGATAGGCCAACCTATTTGACTTGAGCAAGGCGCCGGAATAGAAATGGGGGACGACTTACAGCCTTGGATGCAGATGATTTGAACGAAGTGACGATATTCCAGCCGAATCTCCCCTTTGTCAAGTGATCAAGAGTCGAGAATCGCTTTGCAACAACAAAAGGAGATTCATAACTCGTGCTCGAGGTGATGATGAACCCAAGATTCTTGGTCACAGTTGCCATTGCAGTCACTGGCTAATATGCAGTTAGATCTCCGTTATGTCAACTTCATTCGGGAGCACGACATACGATAGAAGGATCTCCCATTGGGAACTGGACAGTTGACCTCAAGGTTGTCTCCGCACTTCCCTTGTAGACATCATGCTGGCCAAAGGTGTCGGCGATGACAAGCGCATTGATGTCACCTCGCTCGAGAACTCGGGCTAAGTTGGTCCAATAATCGAGATCTCTGCGCTTGGTCGAGGACTGATCATCATCTCTCCTCCATTGCCCGAAGGAGAGATGACTGGGGGTGAACATGTCGAATGCATTGAGAATGATGCGTCTCTTCGAAGACACATCGTGATTGGTGCCTTCACTCATGGTGACAGTCAGTGGTACCTTGCGGATCAGTAGTCAAGGTTCTCGCAATCTTGTGCGAAACTGACCAGCAGTTTCGTGAGGGGCAATATAATCCCAGACATCTAATGAACTAGACTGCCGACATCGGGTGGCCACAAATCCTGCATGGTGGGCTGGTTTCGATAGTCGAGCAGCTGGTCATGGTATAAGTAATGGCACAACCTGGAGCATCGATGGCGTAACCGCGGCCGACTGCTTCGCGCTCGCGTAGTGGCATGACTAACGTGTCACGCGTTTCGGGAGTTTTGGGTGCCAAGTAATGGACATTTGCGGTCCCGTAATTCCAGTCACTCACATTATTGTCCACCTGAAATTCGTCATTCTGATAGTGTCAAGTCGTGCATGCAGTACCGCACATTCAACCTGACGACACACGGTTAGACTTCACCCTTTCGCATGGTCCCCACAATGTGACTGACTATCGAAGTAAGCTTGTCTTCATGGATACCAGCTGAACAGCGACATGCTCTAGCCCAGACGAGTGGGGAGAAACTTATCGGGAGATTTTTGGAACAAGCTCACCCCTGACTGGATTGTCACTGGAGGTGTGTACGAAACTGTATGTACTGATGATATCTGATCATCCTAACTAACCCACCAACTCTCATGGTAGTCTCGCAGATCTATATTCCGATCAATCGCCTCAGCTCGAAGCCATGGTGTCAGATCCGTCTCGATATCATCTGGCCCGTCCGCAGCCAGCACATCTCTCCGCGTCCACCCATTTCCGAGCCAGGCAAACCTATTGCCCTGGCCATTGTGATACGTGAACTCGAAATCCTCCCATCTGGGGTCTTTCCGAACAATCGCTACATGGCCTGCACTGCCAGGCCAGATGCCTGTGATTCGACCACCTTTGATACCCCCGTTGTACCACGAGCTACAGTACTCGCTCATGACTGTTCTTGGGAAGAAGGCTTCACAATATGCCCTAAAGTCATCCGTGGCAGCTTGCGTGGGCGCCAGACTCCGGATGCCCTGTGTCACGGCTTTGCGCAGCACCTTGGCAATATAAGTGATCTGGATCTCTACCGAATGGCAAAGAGTGCCTGCAGGCCCTGTGGAGTTTGGCCCAACAATAGTGAGGAAATTAGGGAAGCCCGGTGCCGCAAGGCCTAGGTAGGAGTCTGGGAAGCCGGGAGAGCCCCCTGGACGCCATGCACTTTGGAGGTCGACACCATTGCAAATGACTGGGAATTGAGTACTGAACGTAATATCGTGGCCAGTGCTGCATACCACTGCATCAACCCCCCGGTGAATACCTGGGATATATGTTAGTCTCATCTCCTCCTTGCGCCGATCAAAGAAGCAACTTACCATCTACGGTGCGTATACCGGTTTCCGTGAATTCAGAGATTGGTTTTGTGACATATGAAACGTTTTCAGCAGTTAAGGCTTCCAAATACCCCGGGCCGGGCGTCAAGCGACGGCAATTTGGTGAGAATTCGGGCACAATTTCATCAATCAGCTCAGGCTTAGCAGCAAGTCGCCCTGCCATGAGCTTCCGGATGCTTTCCTCGGTGGCGGCATTCTTGTCACTGCCCTTGAATATACCACCAAACCGGCTGAAAAGCTTCCCCTCGAGCCCTTTCCGGAACTTCAGATAGTCTTCGGGGCTCTTCCGGGCCTGCTCGATCCCCTCAGCCACATAATCAGCCAGTGTCTCTCCGCCGATTGGGGCAGCGACCCAGGTCTTATTTCTCGCATAGTGGTCGAGATGCTTTGCCGCCTTCTGCAAGTGCGGCAGCACCTGAAGCCCTGACGCCCCGTTGCCAATGACGGCGATGCGCTTGTTGCTTGGATCGAAGTCTCGCTTCCAATCTGATGTATGGAAGATGTCGCCTTTGAAAATATCCATGCCGGGGTAATTGGGGAGCTTTGGATCACTAAAGTGGCCCGTAGCTGTGAGGACGAAGTTGGCCTCATCAATGAACTCTCCATCCTTGGTTTTCACACGAACGAGCCACTTCCCCTTTTCCTCAGACCATTCCGCGGATTTAACGCTATGCTCAAGACGAACAAATTTTCGCACCCCAAAATCGTCGGCAACTTTGTTCCAGTACTCATTGATCTCACCGCCTTGTGCATACGCCTCTGTCCATGATGTCGAGGGCGCGAATGTCGCCTGGTAAGCGTGAGCCGGGACGTCGCATCGGACGCCGGGATAGACGTTTGTGTGCCACACTCCGCCCTAGAGAAGAATACGGTTTCAGCCCGGGTAACCAATCGCATAGGTCTTTTAATGGGTAGCTTACAATGTCACTGTTTCTTTCATAAATGACAAGATCAAGCGCCGGCACTTTGGGAGGTAACAAAACTCCAGCGGTGATGCCACTGATCCCAGCCCCGATCACAACAACTCGCAAGCGTGGATATTCGTCAATAGGATGCTCCTCAAGGTCCAAGGGAGGCCAGACAGTTCTTGTGATTGGCACCTTCTCCTGTTCGCCACCCTTGGACTCTAGGTCCAGGTCAACGGTGCTTGCCGGTGCCATTGTGGAACGAACTGTAATTTCATGTGCTAACATTCAACGGCTGAGACAGGGAATAAGGCGGACTCACGAAGTTAATGAGTCTTTCTTAAGCCCGGAGCAGACTACTCATCTCACGGGGACGACCGAGTTGTCGGGTACCGACTCGAGCGCGCGCCCAGAAGCACGTAATCTGACACTATGGTTGCGACTGCGAATGGCAGGGTTCTGGACAATTTATGGAGGGACGATATCATGCAAAGATATCAGCGATATCGCATTGCCCATGAGTTCAAAGCCAATCAGACACATGCTCCTCTCAATCAAGAGTGATTACGAAGCATAACCTTTAAAACCGTGGAAATATCCGCAAGCCAGTCTTGTTAGCCACCTCGCCATCCGTCGTCGGAGAGAACTTCCCACCATTAGGACCCGCCCCGTTAGTTTCCTTTCCTTACTAGGAAGCTGGGCCAATCTAACCAGATGAGTTAATTGGGTGTGGGGAGACCTGAGAATAGGCAGGATGGCGACATGGTAAAGGAACGGGGTCAAAGTTTTCACTCACAATCACACCGTCTTGAATCTGATTTGACTACAAGGATGTTGATTAGACAAGAGTATGGTTTCGGGGGATCATTCCTTTGCGCAGCGGTGCTGGAATGCGGGAAAAGGGTTTCAGGGGCTAATATCGAATGAGAACGGTATAAAACGCCCACCTACCCTCCACTTCCCAGGGATGAATACACGAGTAAGGCGACAGTTGGCTAGTTGCACATATTGACTCGACATTGAAAGCTAACTATTAATTCAGCTACCTGGTGTACGAAGGCGTGCTCTGAACTATGCTCCGACCACGTGGGGGTTGGCGATGAGGTGATCGAAGGACCCTGTCTAGCGTCGTTGCATCAACTTACATATTTCACCTTGCATGTTGTCACACTTATTTTCTCGTTTTGGTTTCATGCGCAGAGTCGCTGAAAAAAGCAATCGTCAAGAACTCACCATGGCCACCGATACCAAGTCCCATGTTGTTGTGGCGTCTACCGCGACATCAATAGACCCAGAGAGCAATAATCCGGATCAAAAAGTATCAACATGGGAACGAATACGTGAGGTCATTTGGGATGGACGCCGCTCAAAGGAGGAGCGAAAGCTCGTCCAGAGACTGGACTTGTTCCTTCTGTGAGATCTATCGCTCATCGTTTCTCAATGCATGTGCTTACGTCAACTACAGGTCTTGGGCAACATTCGGATACTTTATCAGACTACTTGATTCGAGCAATATCAGTATGTTCAGCTGCCTGTTTAGCAAGAAATGAAAGAAATAATTTTAAATTGGAGTGTGCTGACTTGGACAGCCAATGCCTATGTCAGTGGAATGAAGGAAGACCTCGACATCAAGGGAAATGAGTACAACCTTCTCCAAACGTTCTTCACGTGTGGTTATCTGGTCGGCCAAATCCCTTCACAGATGCTACTAACCCGCAGTAAGTAGCTCAGCTATCTCGAAAGTCCCAAATGAACACTAACACGTGGGATCAAGTCCGCCCTTCCATATACCTACCCGCGGCAGAGCTTCTATGGACAATCATCACTTTCTGCTTTGCTAGCGTTCAAAATATACGGACCGTCTTCGCTCTTCGATTTATTCTCGGCATGCTGGAGAGTCCTTTTGCGGTCGGTGTTCTTACAATCATGGGCAGTTGGTATACTCCTCAAGGTAAGTGATAGACAAAGCCCCGCAGTTCTGCGACACATCATCATCTCTCCGCTAACATCTTTGGTCCTCACCAGAACTTTCAAAACGCATTGCCATTTTCTACTCCGCTAGTTATGCCGCCAGTATGTTCAGTGGCTACCTACAAGCGGCGATATACAGGGGCCTCGACGGCGTCGGGGGGCTTGCTGGCTGGAGGTGGCTCTTCATCTTCTGCGGTCTCATTTCAATTTGGGGTCCCCTATGGGGCTTCTATGCCGTTCCAGACAACCCTTACTCCTCAAAGGCGCGCTGGATGCCCGAAGAAGAAAAGAAGAAGCACGTGGAGCGCATGCAGAAGATCGAACGCCGGGAGCCTGAGCGCCTGACTTTGAAGAAGCTCAAGAAGATTGTTACCCACTGGCCGCTCTACGTGTTCATCTTTGCTCTCATGTAAGCCTTACACCTTGCTTGCGTTGCCGGTATTATACTCACCCAAGTTTCTAGATGCCATTGCGTCGTAACGCAGCCGTTGAACTACTTCTCAGTGTGGCTGAAGTCTCTGAACCAGTTCTCGGTCTATCAGATCAATCTTTTCCCCACTGCGGCTCAAGCCCTGGGCTTGGTGACCACACTTGCCTACTCGTGGCTCTCTGATGGTTTAAACAAACGCTGGCAGATACTTGTCATTCCCGCAGTATGTTATTAGCCCCAGAAACTTTAGCAGTTAGAAGACATCTTAACTAATATCGCAGACTATTAACTTTGTGGGCATGGTTATTGTTGCCGTTGGCCCTGGCTACGGTGCCACCTTCTTTGGATACCTGATCAACGCGGCATCATGGGGTTTCTGGCCCGTTCTCTACGTAAGACAGCTATGACTTCTTCCTCATCATTACTATAAGTCGGCTAACAATTCCTCAGGCCTGGGCAATTGAGCTTATGAGCGATGATATGGAGGAGCGTGCGATTGTCATCGGAGTTGCCCAAACGTTTGGACAAGCCTTCATTGCATGGGTTCCAGGTAAGCTCATATATATCCCCTTTCCGTTTATTAACACAGCTAACGTTTCATAGTTGTGATCCTCGACGTCGGAAAATACGCCCCCAAGTTCACGATGGGCTTCAGTGTCATGTGTGGGATTTCGGTGCTGCAGTTTGCCAGCATCTTCATCATCAAGTTTGTGAGCGAGCGCTACAGCGTAAAGAGAAAGCACGGGAATGAAACTCTCCCGGTGGACTCTGCAGAATCAGATGTTGATAAGCAGAGCAACTAGAAGCGGTTATCTTTGGAACTACTTTGTGTTAGATTCAGCATTCAACCACGGGTCAGCGAGTGTTCTCTTGTACTGGATTCCGACGCTTATGAATCCAGTAAGATACATAGGTTAGACATGTGCAGACTCTACTGCGGCTCCCGTGTCTAGGTTTGGTAAGGGAAAAAAACCAATCAACTGACATAAAATATAGCACGTGTTGAATTTCAACACAATATCGGAATAGTTAATCTAGTAATAAATTCTAAATCAAGATAAATATCACAGAATAATTCCTTACTGTCTTATTATTGTGTCTAGCAATTTGGTGCTTATTAGGGAGTGGGCTGGTAAATCACTTTTAGAAAGGCAAGTTTCAAGGGAGAATCGAAGACTCCTTTTCATGTCCGCAGTCTCACGCTATGTAAATTTCAGATTGCAAAGCTACCGCCCAGCCTTCTTTCCGGATCCCCTTCATTCTTAACATCTTCGATCTTAACACCTTCATTCTTCTGTTTGTTCGGAGACATCTTCTTTTTGAGGGCGTTCTCTCGAGCTTTTATGACCTGGCGCGAATGATTCACATCACGAGAGATGGCGCGCAGCCGGGCGAAAGCCTGATTCACGTTGCCCACTGCAGTACCAATAATCTTGCGAGCCGTCTGCAACTCGGCCATCTCCAATGCGGCGAGGGCCTCCTGACCACCAACCAGGTCTCGCCGGGCAGCAAATACCTTGGACACGGCGATCACGAGGGGTAAAAAGGCCCTGAGTTCAGAGTGCAGCCACGCCGCGTTCTCGTGCGTAATTGAGTTGTCCTTCCAGATAGCACGCATCGCTTCAGTATGGTACGGAAAGAGGGCGGCGCCTCCGACGTCCTTCACGCTGACCTGCCAGTTAATGTCAGGCATCCCACCCCCAAACGCCCAAAAGTCGTACTGCGCCGCCTCCGCAGCCGTCATTCTTTGCTTGGCGATCATGACAGGGTCGCGGCCCGAGTGAACTGCACGCTTGTATCCGGTGCGAACAGCCAGGCTGGCGCCCTCCTCCACAGCCTTGGAGAGAGCTCGTAGCTTAAGGGCGGTCGTCTGCGCATCGTCGGTCGGTTCGGGTGTGGGCAGGATGCTACCACCGGGCTGCGGACCGGCGTGGTAATCAATCTCCTCGCCAAACGTGTCCTTGAAAGATCGTTGCGCCATGGTAGAATGTTGGCGTTGTCGTAGAATAGTTTCGGGCCTGAAGTACCTGGCTAGTTTGGTATTGATGGTAGTTGGAGTCGAAAAAAGTTCCGGACTTGGTAGGAGAAATAATGTGGGCAGAGATTTAATAAATACTAAATTTCTTCGAGGGGAATAGATTCGCTTATTGTTCGCCGCCTTGGTATAAATAATCACAATCTACCAACAATAAAACCAACAATAAACCTTTATTGTTTTTGAAAGAAAAGGTGCAAGAAACAGCACCAGTTGCACCAGGTCCTAAAGAGCAGTATTCATAAACGATCTTCCTAGCAACCCCAAGCTTAATTACAGACTCTAACTCCCTGAATCATGCATGTAAATTTAGAAAGTAGCCTTCTCTAGCATCACTCAAACACCTTGTCGCGTCTCTCTAGGACGGACCTTTGTGCCAAGAGATCATAAATGCCATTAATATCCTTGAGAAGACTGTGATCGATGCTCTTAGGTTACGCCTGGATCGCAATCTGGTCCACCCCCACTATCTTCTCCGTAAGTATATCAAGGTTTGTTAACTTGAAAGCCCAAGATCATCGAGAGCACATTGCGTTTCCATTTGTTGCTGAAGTGATCTACTCGGCCCACTTTCGAAGCACCAAATGAAATAACAGTCGTAATGAAGCGGGCCGAGAGAAAGCTATACACACACATGCGACCCACAAGCACAACAGCAAAGGCATACAGCGACTATCGCGTTAAATAATAGTATCATCACCTGAATTTCGATTCACCGTCGGGATGCTTCCTCGTTGCGAGGGAAGAAAGGGGTTGAGAAGCAAGGGAGTCTTTGATGGGGAACATGACGATTTGTTATAGAATGGGTCCTTATTACGACCACCACCAGCTTCAATTAAACAGAGGCAACACAATCAGTCACAAGTTAGGTTCAAGCCTGTATAAAGTAAAACGCGTGTCAATTCGTCAGAAGGCGGCAGAGCTTGCCGTTATATGGGAGTTCTCCTTAATCTCCAAGCCTAGCCCGGCTTTTCAGGAATGAGCACCCAATTTCCTGCCTCAGTAATCTCTAAGTCTTGACTTCTCGAGTTCGTAGTAAGCCGGGAGCGCCCACTTCTGCATCCACTCCGACTTGATCACTTCGCTAATCGTTGAACGTGACTCTGGTGCGAACACAAGCATCGATCGAAACATTTCGAGGAGCGCTCGTTCCTCTTCTGAGTCAAACAACGGCATCTTCTCGGCGGCTCTGGACTGTTGCATGCTAATCTTGAACTTATCCTCGAGCGTCTCGATCTCGTCGTCTTCGTCTTTGATCGGTTCCCCAGCTTCCGTGAACCATTCTCCCCGTTTCTCCCAACGCTTCCACCAAGCCGGAAGTAGGGGCGTCAGTGTTTCGATCTGCTCGGCGGCGATAGCGTCCTCATCTTGGAAGAAGCTCTTGAAAAGCGGTCCATGGCCGAGAAGCTCCCACATGGAGCACGCGAGCGTCCAAATGTCGGATGGCAGGCCAAGGGGTTGGTTCGGTTCGAAGCGAGCCTCGGGTGCTCGTAGGAGCGTCGGTGTGCAGCACTCAAACTTCTTCTCCTTGTCCGGGTAAAAGGCCTCGCCAAAGTCCACAAGCATGACCTGGGCGTCGGGAAGAAGGATGTGTTCACTTTTGCTACCCAGCCAGACTGGCGGGATACCGTGGGTCGGAATGCCGGGCGGGAGCGGCTTTCCCTCGACGTGGACTACTTCCTCCCGCTTGGGCTGACCATAAAAGTCGTACAGATCCTTTTGGGTCATGTGGCTCATGTCAGATGTCATTCGAAGTGCTACGTTACCGAGATGCAGATCTGTTCACCGGTTAGTTAGGCAGGATAACATGAATGGGTAAGATAGGTACAGACCTCCGTGTGCTAGGCCATGCTCGTGTAGTGACGAGACAGCAAGAGCCATCTGTGCGGCCACAGCTCTCGCAACGTCAAGCTGGAAAAGCTTACAGTCAGATGCATTAAGGGCGTCTCCGACGGTCATCCGAGCCGGGATGGTCGTATAACATGGCTGCTTGCCGTTAGGGCCTTCCAGCGTGAATCGATCCAGAAGAGGGGGTAGGAATCGGCTCTTAGGAGCTACTTTCTCCAGAATGCTAGCCTCCTTAAAGCTCGCGTCTGCCGTTCCAATTTTGAGAGCTACATAGCGCCATTTGAGGATGTCATTCGCCAGCCAGACTGTTGAAAACGTTCCGTGGCCAAGTTTGTGAACGATGCGGTACCGATCATTATGTAAACTGTCATGGATGTTAACAGCATGATAACCTCCAGGTGAGTATCTTCCCATGCGTTCCACGCCTTTTATGGGTGCAATCTCCCAGCCTGGTGGGAAATCAGTTGCTTGAGAAGACAGGGTCCGTGTTGAGGGGATTCGAGACGCGTGTCGGAAGGTTAGGGGTGCTAAAGACGGAGGCCTCAGCAGAGAGGCTCTGAGCCTCGTGATGAAAAACATGGGGCTCATGCTTTTTGTTGATGTTGTTGCGTGGAAGGTTTGTTGCGTTTGAACAGTTTGTGAGCAGCGGTGTAATAACCGAAAGGGAAACCTCAGCCTGATTAGCCAGGCAACAACAATCTGGGCAGCTGGCCCCGAGCCATTAACGCCCACGTCTTACGCCGGATGACGTAGTGATCGGTATTAACATTCGTTATTTGCCTAGATGAACCATTCAATAGCCGAACGTTACATGAGTAGGTCTGTATTGTTTCCAGACATTGTATGTTTAGTCTCAAACCAAGTCCAGCCTCTTGAGTTCACGAATCTCTTGAAGACCCATATTCGTGGGCCGTACAAGCTCTCTTTAATGTAGCTTGCTTTTCCTTGCACTCTATACTGGTTTCCGGTGCATAAAATGCCCCTTGGTCAAGAATGACAAATTCCAAAGAGCTTGTACAAGCGAACACTAGAAAGATTGTATCATTGACTCCCTATCTCCAGAAACTCCTCATAAGACGGGCAGGTTTCATCTCTCCCTCATTGTTTTCTTTGTGGCAGATCTTCTCGATGACTGAGTGACTTCAATCCTCCAAGACATATGCCTCATCTTGAGTCCCAACGGTAGCATCCCAGAGACAGTCAACCCTACATGGCTACGGGTAGCTAATGTCACCTTGTCTCCCTTGCTGTTCCATCACCCTCTCACAATAATTCTGCGTATGTTACCTATGGGCAGAGTCATAGTTCTGCCCGAGCTAGGTAGTATAAGTTTCAATCTCCATATAGCTTCCCCAGACCTCACGTAGCTCATTGCAAGGGATGCAGTCCTATATCGTCCTCTTGATACAAGTGACCAACGCCAATGTTGATTAGTACACATTACCACTCCGTAGAAGCTTCTCTTTTCCTTTTTTAAGGATCGACCTTCCAGGGCGTTTAAGTGATGAGCCTGGCTTCTTCTTTGGTGCCTTTTTGGGACTGGCTGGTTTCTTCGGCGACGCAACTTGTTTCTTGGGTACTTCGCTTGGTTTCTTTTTGGCTGACCTGGCCTTCTTCGGTTTCTTGGCCGCTGTCTTCGGCGTCGCGTCCGGCTTCTTCGCAGCTGGGGCTGGATTCTTTGCCGCCGCAGATGCTTTCTTCGTTGATCTTCTTGCTTTCTTGTTTTTGATTCTTCGCTTTCTTCGCGTCATGCGACTGACACCTCCGCTCGTAGTCGACGAGGACGAAGAGACTCTTCGGGCCATCCGAGTAGAATCGGAGAACGACCGCCTTCTCACCTTTCGTTGTCGCCGGCGAGCCTTGACACGAACATAGTTGGTGACCGTCGGTTCTCTCTCTGTGACGCCACTTGTGTCGGCCTCTTCCTTATGCTGTGAAAAGACATCTCCACAACATAAAAGAATTGCTATGCCAGTCAATAACGAGCCCTTCATTTTGACTAAGGACGATATAGTTGTTTAAAGGCGTAGACTGAGTTGGAATATCGATTCGTGGTATCTGAAAAGGCCCAACGACTTCGAGCGGATGAGCAGCTAATACTCAATGCGAGCTATACCGATCGATCTACCGAGACTACATCAGGTAAGATGTTAGCATGATAGTCTCATGTGGGTAGCAGGTAGTATTTTTATGAAGCGATTTTATAAACGGAGTATAAATAGCAATGCACCCATTTTTTGTTGGCCGCCTGTCCTATTGGAGCCTCTTTGACGTACCTTAAAGTTGATCACAAGAATGACTCTTCGGCGAGGCCACTTACAGGGCGGTCTTCGATGGTGCACCAAGTGGGCGTGACAAAAATGTTGCGGCCTCTATACAAGCAATCTGAGAAAATTTTTGCCGTTAAGAATCGAAAGCACTGTCCGCAAACTCTACTCACAAATGTTGAGAGCGGAGTCGATGTGCGGGAGAGAAAGCGGCAGAGAGGAAATGTGCCTTCCCCAACCACGTGAAGTGGGGAGAATGACCTACCCTAGACCGTAGCTCTCACTCTCGCAAACGACAGTCACTTTGCACCACTCCCGTCACCCACGGCCAAACCTCTATTTAGGCAAGGAACTCTCGATATATCCCAGATACACCATGCAGCAACTCCGCAATATTACCCTAGTGCCTAATCCTACTCTTTCCTCGCCGGGTGAGGTTTATCAAAATCACGTTTAGACGAATCATATGCAAGGAATCCACACAGCATCTCTTGGATGCCGCAAATGTGCATCCCAACAGTCCCCTGCATGGTAAGCAATCGGCTAATACCCAATTGTATTGCTACCCCGCCACCGATTTTCCCCACCTCGGTCGTTCTCTTCGCCTTTCCATCAGCGTGTCGGCAAATCTACGATGTGTGATGTCGGGGCTCGAGGGACTCAGCCTTGCGGCTAACGTCATAGCAGTGATTGATCTATCTGCGAAAGTCATATCGTGGTGCTACCGATACTCCAAGGACGTCAAGAACGCCAGGGCCGATATCGAAAAACTCCAGCAAGAAACAAATAGACTCAAGATCGTGGCTGAAGATATTCGGAAACTCCTTGAAGGTCCGAGCGGTGCGAAATTAACGACAGTTAAACGACTATCCGCCGCAGCGGGCCAAGCACATTCAGTTCTTGATACAGTGGATAAGACTTTGAGCACTAAGAAGGGACTCAGGCGGTTCGGCCTTCGTGCGCTAAAGTGGCCATACGAAAGCAAAGATGTGGAGGGACTGCTACAAGAGCTTGTTCGCACACGCGAGATATTTCACCTCAGTCTACAGATCGATCAAACGTAGGTATCCCACTACCTTACCTAGAGATTTAGACGCGACAGCTAACATCAATATAGGAATATCATCATTAGTATTGACGAGAGAGCGAAACTGGATCGTATTCCCGTTGCTGAAGGAGCATCCTCGCATGCAGGCGACGAAGATGCAACGACATGCCTCCCGGACACTAGAGTGCAACTCAAACAAGACATTTGGGAGTGGGTGAATAGTGATACTGCCAAACCCATAATGTGGCTGAGCGGTAGTGCTGGCACAGGAAAATCGACCATCTCCCTGACGGTCTCCAGTGAATTTGAGAAGGCCGGCATCCTTGGCGCAACATTTTTCTTCAAGCGAACGCAAAAGGACCGATCTAATCTGTCCAAATTCGTTCCGACCCTTGCTGCCGACTTAGCAGTCAAGATCCCAGAGGCTTGTCAGCATATTCTGGATACAATCGAAAACCAGAGCGATATCTTCAAGAAGGTGATCGGGGATCAGCTAGACCAACTCATTATTGAACCTATCACCCAATGCCAGGCGATCCGTGGGCAGCGCCCCATTGTCATCATCATAGATGCCTTGGATGAATGCGAGAGAGAAGCAGACATTAGGTCCCTCATTCAGTTATTAACCAGATCCAAGATCGCTCAAGTGTCATATCTCAGAATCCTCCTAACGAGCAGGCCCGAGTTGCCTATCCGGCTGGGCTTTAGTCTAGCAGATTCTGAATCCTTCCAGTCTTTCACCTTACACGATATACCTGATGAAATCATTCGGAAAGATATCCATACTTTCCTCTTGTTCCACTTGAGCAAGATCAGAGTGGAGTACAATGCGTCCGACATTTCTTATGACCGGAAGTTGGGCCCGGATTGGCCAGGAAATGAAATGACCCAAACATTGCTTGGAATGTCGGTGCCTCTATTCATCTTTGCCGCCACTGTTTGTCGTTTCATCGGTGATCACGTATATGGACATCCAGATAAGCTGCTCAACGAGGTTCTCGATTTCGGAACAAAGAGCCAAGAATCCCAGCCTCAGCTCGACAAGACCTATTTCCCCGTAGTCAATCAACTGATAGCAGGGCGGTCACCCAAGCATCAACAACGAATTCTGCAACGATTCCGGTTGATTGTTGGGTCGATGATTCTCCTAGCTACGCCACTGTCGAAGCAAACACTTGCAAAGCTCTTGGGGATTGAAGATGACGGCATCGATCACCTTTTGGACGGCTTGCACTCTGTCATCAACGTCCCATCCGCACCAAAATCACCATTGAGGTTGTTCCATCTATCATTTCGAGATTTTCTTCTCGACCTCGATAAGAAAGACAGTCCATTTTGGGTAGACGAGACCAAAGCTCATGCACATCTTGCTTCAAGGAGTTTAATTACTCTGGATGAAACCCTGAAACAAAACATTTGCGGTATAGCCAATTGGACCACGCCTCGGAAGGACCTCAACTTAGAGCCCGCACAAATCGAGTCTTTTCTCTCTCCAGAAGTTCAGTATGCGTGTACCTACTGGGTGCATCATTTTGAAATGGCTGGCGCGGACCTTGTTGATGACGGGCAGGTTTTGTCCTTTATGAAGATTCATTTTCTGCATTGGCTAGAAGCTCTAAGTCTACTTGACCAAGCTCATGACTGCACTTCATACATCAAGACACTCCAAAGAATATCAAGTGTAAGTTCAAGACGATGAAAGGACTTATAGCCAATGCTTAATCTGTCTAACTTCTCTCGCTGTTAGCCAATACATGGAAAGGAGCTATTGAAGTTTCTCCACGACGCCGAATACTTCACCCTTGCGTATACAACTGCGATTGATACGTTTCCGCTACAAATTTACTGGTCACTGCTCGGGTTTACGCCTAAGCACAGCATATTTCGAAAGCTGTACACAAGGACGATGAGTGAGGGGTTCAATATTCACGCAGCAGGTGAAAGCGAATGGGGTTACTGTCTACAAACACTCAAGGCTACTCAAGCAAACCGTACGGAACACGTGGCATTCTCCCAAGACTCGGCATTGATCGCAACGAAAGATTCAGTTGGTGGTATCTGGGTTTGGAACACTGTCAACGGAGACCTTGTTGGGAACATTAAACCTCCTAATCATGCGGAATCCATTGCTCCACCTATAATTTCGCCAGATTCGTCATTCATCTGCTCAACTGCGCTCACACGGAGCCACGCCACCAACCAGGTTTGGAACATTATCACTGGGGAACAGGTTCTTAACACTTCACGTCTATCATCAATCGGTGGGGATCTAGGAACCTTTCCACCCCCTACCGTGTTCATCGAAAGACAATCAGAAAGTACCATGGGGATCTGGCGTGTGGAACAAGATTCCCCCCAGGTATTGGGCCTGGTCGAGACTCGAGATGTAGACAATCTCAAGTATACCTGCTCGGTCGATTTTAAATTCATTGCAATTTGTGCACATGACAAGAGAGAGCGTGAGACATGGACTCAAATCAGGAATCTCAACTCAGGCACTCTTGTTTCTGCGTGGCGGCTGGAAAGATTTCGGCGAGTCGAGTGCTTAAACTTCTCGCCTGATTCGGTATTACTAGCCGTATGTTCTCTTCGTTCTTCTAGACAGACAAGCCGTCTGGCCCTTTATGATGTTGACACTGGTAAGCCATTGGAAACATCGTTCTACGGAGTCCCGCCATATGTACTGTCAGTCGCGATCTCTCATGACTCGATATTGGTGGCTACCGGCTCTTTAAGCGGAGAGATTCATTTATGGCGTACGAAAACTGGCGATTGCGTACAGACTCTAGGTGGCTATAGTCACGGGGTTACAAGCGTTGTCTTTTCTCATGATTCCAGGTTGCTGGCATCAGCTTCCGAAAACAACACCGTACGCCTTTGGAGAGTCGCAGAGGCTGAAAATAACAGTCTTGGGGAACGGAAGCTCCATAAAACGACTTACGCAATAGCTCTCGATAAAACGGCTTACACAATAACGATTTCTCCAGATTTGAAGAAGATAGCCACCTTGGATGACGCTGGATTGTGTATGTGGAGCGCTGATACGGGTGACTGTATGTGGTCATATCAGTGTCGAATCAGTTCCAAGCTGCTGTTTTCCCCAAATTCAGCCTTCGTCCTCGTTCAAGAGAGTGAAAACCAATACAAAAAAGCCCGCAGAATTGTACTTTTGCATACAGATACGGGGAAGTTCGTACATCTTCAAGGTCAAACTCAGAAGAACCGAGAGGGAACTTTCTCCAATGATTCAGCGCTCATTGCATTTACGGACAACAACGATGGTTCGGCACCTTATATATGCATCTGTAGAACTACCACTGGAAACCGTGTCCAACGCTTTGAATGTTCAAAGGGCGATTGGGACGATTGGGGCAGTTTGACCTTCTCGCAAGACTCAAAACTGATTGCGGCGATTGGCAACGGCGTCCTTTGCACCTGGGACATCACAAGTGGCCAGTGCCTCCAACAAACAAGGCTGAAAATTTACGTTTACGAATCCTATCCTTCCATAACATTCTCTCCCAATTTGGATTGGGCTGCGGGTATCAGTTCAGAGAACGAGTTTCGGGTGTGGAACTGCGATACAGGCATGTTCATCCACGACGATTACGTTCCATCATTAGACCCCAAGACCTTTTACAGGAATTACACCATCATTTTCGTTCCAAATTCCAATTATGTCGTAGTCAGTTCCTTTACTGGCTTGATTTACGTCTGGGATTTCCAGACAGGCATCTGCATGGTTAGGACACAGGACCTTTACCCCCACCATGGAGCTGCGAGTTTTCAGCCAGAGAGTTCGAGGCTACTCGTTGGAACTGGAGCGGTTGAGTTGGTGAATTTGCCCCCTAATCCCTTATCATCCGCTCCGTCTTCTCCGTCTGTGGCGCTCTACGAGGCTATCAAGCCTCATCGCTCAGGCTATGGGATCAGCCTTGACTATAGCTGGATCACCTGGGATGATGATAATTTCTTCTACCTACCAGTGGGCTACCAGCCAGACAAACACGATGCAATTGTCGTGTCTGGGTCTGTAGTTTTCATCGGCTATCAAAGACTTAGAAAGACAGTTGTCTTCAAGTTCTCCTCTGCCAGAGGATGTAAGCCAGTGGCAGACATACGTTTTATCGATCATGGCACGTCGATCAGTAGATGAATGAGTGTACAATAAACGGATATAATGGGCTATACTAACCCAGATTCGTTCTAAAAGTCTAAATTTTGCTATATTACGGACTTTATTGGCTGAACTAAGAAATCAATGCTCCTAGTTTTTCTACCTAGGGCAACTAATACCCGGATATATCAAAGCATTCATCTAAGAATAAGTTTCCCTCATTCTGGGAGTCATGCTAGGCACAACTGATTTCGTTTTAAGCCCCATTATTCCTTCTTATTTACTCCCCATCCGGCATTCCTAATCAGCAGCAGAATCCCTGGTTCTAGTCACTCAGTAGGATATCGACAAGGGTGCGGGACAATGAGGCAGTTTGCGCGCATTGTACTACAAGCATCATCTGAGCTAATTTCTTGGCCCCAACTCCTCATCAGCAAAACTCTCCATCACCATGTCCATCGGATCAAAGTACCGCGCAGTCTTCATCAAAATCAAGGTCAGGAGCAGGCGTCGAAGTGGGTGCACGGATCCTTCTACGGGTCCCATACGCATCGTCAATATTACTTCACCCTCTCGTGTAAGAAGTTACGAAGAATGCCCACGTACTCGTATAGTTATGGTATAAGACGGCGAGCTTTCCTGTGGAACGATCCCAATCACTCGGACTAGTCCCACGCGCCAAGTGCTTTCGTTTACACCATGATACGGTCCCTTCAATTCCTGCCAGTGGCGCTCGCCGTCGTGGCTGGCGCCCAAGTTCCGACAAACAAGTTCATTGTTGAGTTTGCCGAAGTAGGCTCTCTCCATTATCCAAGTTGCTTCCCCTCTGACTGTAGAGCAGACCTCTCTCCTTCGAGCCGAGAACCACATTAACGCGACAGACGGCATCAACGTGGTCCAGACCTTTGAGTCGGACGTCTTCCGTGGAGCCAGCATAGAGCTCGACGGCGTGACCCCAGACGACGTCCTGGCCCTTTCCGAAGTCATAGCCATCTGGCCAAACGAGTCAGTAGAGCTTCTTGCGCCTGTCAAGCAACAGACAGCCGCCGACGAGAGCGCTGCCACTGAGAATGCCGCTTACTGGGCCACGGGCGTCGAAGAGCTGCACGAGCAGGGCGTCTATGGAGAGGGTGCCAAGATCGGTATCATCGATACAGGAATCTGGTACAACCACAACGCGCTCGGTGGTGCCTTTGGAAATGGTTCCACGGTCGTGGGCGGCTATGATTTTGTTGGTGACTCCGAATGGTCCCCCGGCCAGGCCAAGACTCCTGACGAGGACCCGATCGATCAACAAGGCCATGGTACGCACGTTGCTGGGATCATTGCTGGCAATTCATCGACGGGCTGGCTGGGTGTCGCCCCGCGAGCATCACTATATGCATACAAGATCTTTAGCACGGGCTCGACGACCGACACCGCCACCATCATTGAGGCTCTTCTCAGGGCATATGCCGATGATGTGGACATCATTACGGTGGGGATTAGCGGTGCGGGTGGCTTCGCGAACAACCCCTGGGCTATAGTTGCGACTAGACTTGTCAGCAAAGGGTTCATCATCACCATCGGCGCAGGAGACTCAGGGGATGATGGGCCATTCTTCATCGGCTCTGGAGGCTCCGGTGACGGCGTTCTTGCTGTTGCCAGCGCGCACGTCCAGGCTTCGAAGAACCAAACCCTTCCCAGCTCATTCACGTCATGGGGGGGCCTGTTCGACCTGAGCTCCAAGCCAGACATCACCGCCCCTGGAACGGACATCTTCAGCACATGGCTCGGCGAGAAGGATGGTGAGGGCTCCTTCGCCGTGCTGAGCGGGACAGCAATGGCAACGCCCTACGTCGCCGGTGTGGCGGCCCTGTGGGTGGGAAACTTCGGTAATAAGAAGAGTCACACAGCCTTATATGCCAAATACATCACCATGAGGATCATCAACTCCGGCAAGGCACTTCCGTGGCTGAACTACGATGGAACCGCCAACGCTGCCTTCAGAGCCCCTCCGCAGCAGGTCGGCTCAGGCCTTGTCAACGCTGCCCAAGTCATCGAGCAGGTCACCAGCTTGGCGTATACGCGATTTTCTCTCAATGATACCGACAATTTCCAGTCGAGCCAGGTGTTTACCATTGAAAACACCGCCCAGGTGCCTGTTGTCTTTACCTTCGAGCACTCGAGCTGGGCTGGCTTTGAGATCCTCACGGACGATGATCCTACGCAGCCAGAAAAGACACCTCGCATCCGAACCCGGGAGGAGCTTGAGCCTAAGCGCTTTGAGACCAGTGTGAAGCTGCCGGAGAGTGTTACGCTAGGTAAATACGAGACAAGGCAGATGGAGTAAGTTTGGAGACAATATCGTGGCATAGGCCGAGGCTAATATTGTCCAGATTCGTTTTCACGCCACCAGCCGGTCTTGACGCATCCAAACTGCCAGTCTACGGCGGTACTATTAGTGTCAAGTCGAACACTACTGACGTGTTAGTCGTGCCGTACCAGGGCGTTGGTTTCAGCTTGAGGGAGCAGTTCAGCAAGCACTTGTTTGCGGGCTCGTATCCTCAGCTTGGATCGGCATCAGCTAAGAATAAGACGAGGTCAGTGCTAAGAGCCATTAGAGTATTAACAAATTCTAACTCTTGTGCAGTTTCACGTTTGACTTGAGTGTGTCTGCGCAAGACTTCCCCAAGATTTTCTGGAGTCTAAACTGGGGAACCACAGAGCTTCGGTTGGATGTAAGTTAAGATCACACCTACCACAAAGGTCCCTTCACTCACCTTCGTATAAACAGATCTACGGTCCTGGCTTCTCTGCCGAGAGTGACTGGGTTTATCCCCCCGTCGTTGGCGAGAACAACTACATCGGCTCGGCTGCCCCTTGGATCAAAGCCAACAGCGTCGAGACATTCGACCCGTCCAAGGACGACAAGGAAGATACCTACACCTTTCCCTTGACCAACGTAAACAGGGACGCGGATAACTCCGTTAACAGCGTTTTCTGGCTAGGCAAGTTAGCCAACGGGACATACATCCAGCCAGGCACATACACGTGAGTTCGTATCTACCCAGAGATAATGGCATGTGACTGACTGTTTGGCAAGCATTCGCTTCGGGGCTTTGATCCCTTTCTCTGACCCTAAAAATCACGAGAGCTGGAGCACCTTGTCACAAGAAGTCCAAGTGGTCAAGAAATGCAAGCGCGCTGTCAACACTGCAAAGGAAGTCATGTTGAATTAATGTGTAAACTGTAGATCAGGGGGACAAGCTCTAGTGATCAGCACAGCTGCAAATACACCATTGGACAGACTGTAATATAGTAGAACTGCAACTTATATTGTGAAGCAAAGTGAACTGTAAAACTCGAATCTAACACTGCCTTGAACTCAAACCTCATAGCAAGTTATCCCCGACCTCATAGTAAGTCATTTGCGATGTGAAAAGCTGAGTAGTCCATACGACATCATTCCTGATCACCTGGGTCTGGATTGTGTCCCAGACGATGAGTAGAATTCCTTGATCCTTGACTTGTTCCTTGATTCCTTTTCATTTCCGTATCATCAACGCAGTTCATAACTTCATCCACTTTCAACTTTCCGATCCATTTAGTCTTGGATGTATCAAGATTCCGTCCTTCGGCCGTCCCCAAGATGTCGTTAGAGGAAACAAGTCAAACGCGAAACGTTAACATCGAATCGGTCGCTCCGCTAGTTCAGCGATCCAGAGTGACGAAAGGCAGCGAAGATGGGATGTCAAATACATTGTACTCTTCGGGGAATATCGGGTTATCCCAGTCAAAGGAACTGGACAGGTGGGCATAGACGTCGTCAAGATCTCTCTGGCCAAGCTGTACCCAGTACCCGCCGAGGTGGTTGTTGCGCCCTTTGCCGCTGGGGAGGGCTCTCCAGTGCCTCTCCTTCTCGGCGCCGAGGTGGACTTGCTGAACAACGGCCGCATTGTTCTCGAGTGCGACTCCTCTGAGCCGGGCGTACAGGTAGGAGGAGCATGCCAACGTAACCTCACGAGCGCCGGGACCGAGCCGATGGACCATCTCATCAAAAGGGGTGAGCATATTCTTCTCGATGATTTCAATGACTTTGGAAGTATCTTCCATGAATTCCCAGCTACGGCTCTTCAGCTCAACAGGGAAGACCTGTCCTTGGATGGCGACGTGGAGACGCTGGACACGTGGGAAGAAGACCGGCAAGGCTTCGAGAAACCTCTGAAAAGACTCAAGATCTCTGCAAGGCTCCTCAATAGGCAAGGAGTTACACAGGTACGGGTCGAAAGTCCAGATGAGCTCCAAGGACTTGATGCTGGACAGGCGCTGGGGGGGAAGAAGTTTGTCCAAATTGAGCAGCATGAGCTTGCTTGCCGAGTGAATGGTGTTGGTCGCGTAGAGGACCTCGATGCCCTCCTTGTAACTGCGGCACCTCATGTTAGCACAAGGATATGTCTACTTAGATTTAGGAATCAAGGGCGAACTCACGCTTGCCGGCAGCTGAGCAGCCAACCTATGGCGCCAATGTTGCAGCTCGCTTCGCCATCTTTCTCATGCCACATTTTGCAGATGTCACCCACGTCTGTTATCCCGAGGCCGCCATAGCGACAGAAGTCTTCAGACGGCTCCAGCTCCTCCCAGAATCGCTTCCCAGGTTCATCATCAGGCAAGTTGCGGTGGCAGACGGATCCCTGCCAGATCCACTGCTCCGGCTCTTTTAGACTTCGCATCAGATACTTATAACCTGGGTGTCCAGTCGTATAGACTCGCTTGCGGCCATGGACGAGTGCACCGACCTTGATGTTGTCACTCTTGGGTATTTCGACATCAGGCTTGTCCTGCCATAGATCCATGTGAACAGTGCGGCCGCCGAATGCCATGGTAAGAATCTTTGTTCGGATCTCGGGTGGAAGCTTTTGGAAGAAGGGACTCTGAGCTGTGGCTTGGATAGCAGAGTGGCGGAATTTCTCTTTGTTTGATGGTGTTGGTGTGAGCGGTCGCACTCTTGGGTCCAAGACCGGGAGAGCGTCATTGTCTCGCTTCTTGGCTTGGCCTTTGCCAAACAGCTTGAGAATGGACTTTATCATATTGTTAACTGATGGTTATTGAACAGGTCGATGGCTGTCGGGATGGTGTTTGATCTGGTTGGGTTGGTTTGTCTGAATGATATGCTTGATGATGTTTGTATGTAGGTAAGTGAAGGAAAGTGTAGACTGCTAAGTGGAAGGAGGAATAAACACGGAGGCAGAGCGAGCCAGTCACGGGAGCTGGTGCCAGCAGCTGATTGGCCCCTGTTGTGCCCAGGTTCTCAGCCTTTCCTCAGCCTTCACAGGCCGTTTCTCCGTTGCCTCAGGCTCAAAACTGGCAATAAGGATTGCCTGAAAATTACTGTTTCCTCACGAAGAAAAATGGACGGCCGTTTGGGAATGCATCTCTGGAAAATCTGGGAGAACAATTAGTTTTATACCGCTTGATGCATGATGCACCGGGGGACAATAGCTTGGGCGACTTCGGCTTACTCAGTTTACGACGATTCTGGTTTACTTTTGTGAATCATCTGAAGTGGCCTTTAAGTCTCACGAGGGAAGTATATGCAGACATGTTGTGCGGGACATTGTTATTTTATTACAGGTTTCCTTTCCCATTCTAAGTGACTACATGTATTTGGCCAATACCAAACCTCATCACTCCATACCTACGCTCCGAAGAAATTGAAATAAAATAAAAATCAGGTACCACTGTGTGTTAGTCAACGAGCCGCTGATAGACAAAGCGCCCAGCGTCCCGCCCGTTCAGTAAACTAGCTTGGTCTTACATATTATAAGTCGAACTTTTCACTTGTATGGCGATTCGTCTCTCCATAGGCGTTCCTAATCTCTCAACTGCGACTCGAAGCGGCTACCGAAGGTGCGGCTTTGACATAGGGAGTCTCGACAATCTTCTCGTGGATCTTGGAAGGGCGGGCATCGTCGCTATCGGCACCGGGGTTTGCTATCTAGGATAGTATTGTTAAATTATTTCTCTTGCTGAACAGTTACAGAATCCCCAGTCTCACCTCGTATTCCAAAGTCTTGATAAATCGATAGAATAGAACTACGATTACCGATCCGACGAAGGGCCCAACCCCTATTAGAAGACGTTAGCTTGGTTAAAATTCACAAATATTCACAATGGTCAGACTTACAGTAGATCCAGTGCTCTTCGTCGAACTTTCCGGCAATGGCACAAGGGCCAAAGCTTCGAGCGGGATTCAGGGAACCACCGGTAAACTAGGCACCCACGAGTTCCTCAATGAACAAAGGGTTGAGTTTGATATCCCATCTCTTCATCCATCGTACGACGCGTTCTAGGGGCATCCAAGGGGTCTCGAGAAAAGCTTTGGCTGTCATCGTAAACTTCGTCGTCTAACTCTTGGCTAGTGGTCCCGTATCGGCTGTTCAGGATTGAAGGCGGCGGACGGTAACCCCTGCGGGTTTTGTAACGGGCAGGAGTCTCTCCTCGCCAATGACGCTCGTAATTAGAGCTTTCTCGAGGCTCTACACCCATATAAGCCTCCCACTCATTACGAAATCGAGTAAACTTCTGTGACTTGGATGCTGAGTTGTTGAGGGGCGACGAGGGATCGATATCCGCAAAATGTCGATTAGTGAGGGTGGTGTAGGATGTTAGGCCAAAAGAAGGGCGAGTGCAGGCGTTCTCTTGGCTGTTTGAAGTTCGTATAGGAACAGTGGTGGCAGACTCTGGATCTTTGGGGCCTTCGAGCTCTCTTTGGATAGTTGGACTGACGGAAACTCTGCCTGGTTCGCCAGTAGCAGCAAACGGCGAGACACCAGTGGCAGGTGTGCTGCGAGAGGATCGGTACCCGAGAGGAGTATGTTGTTTTTGAAAGGGAGACACCGTGCGAATAAGATGGGAGGATAAGAAGAGAGATGTATAGATCACTGCAACGCCCGAAGAAAGCATCTGTTGGTATGCAAGGGAGAGTCAGGGTTTGTTGGTGAGGTCTAGCTGCCAACTGATCCATTAAGGCACCAGCAGCCGTTTCTTATATCTTGTTTTTTTATTCTCTTGTATCCATTCGCAGCACGCCATGTTCGATTAATGTTGTTGCTCGGTTGCTTCTCAGGCAACGACCGGAGTGGAGAGGGCAGTGGCTTCTGTGAGGATTCGTAGAGCGGGTCGATTCAACTTTCATTGAAGGGTCACGCAGCCTCGACATAACGTATAGTGTATGAAGAAGTAGCTGAGGCGTGGGGCCATATGATCGAAGCCAATATATCAAAGGGTCGTCTCGAGTGGACAGTAGAGGGCGCAATGGTAGCGGCAAAGGCCGTGAGAGTTAGAATAGGAGGCATTGTTTAAATCAAGCTCACCCCCTAAGCAGTTGAGTTTGCAAAGTAAGGGCAACGTGGTGAGCTGCGAGAAGGATTAGGATGATCCCAGAGAAAGTGTTCGTGATAGGGAGTGAATTCAGAGGGAATATCAAAATGAACTGCGGAAAGCACGCCGGTCGCCTGGATTAGGCGGGGACAGCCCTATATTACAGCGCTCTTAAGGCATCCACAGGCCCGTTTTAGCACGTCTCCCCTCTGAGATCAGCGGGAGAGACGACAACTGGGGCGATGACAGTTCCTCCTTCCTCCTGCTTGCTGCATGTTGTAACTTCTTCCTCGGTCCCTCACGACGGACCCAAACGACAACGCGAGTCCGGCAGCTGTCAATGCAGAAACCTGCAGTAGCACAGGGCCAAACGTCGAATTATGACCAAAGGACGAACACAATTTATCGAGCATGCTATCGACGAGCATCGTTTCATACCGCGGTATCAACGCTTCCAAACTCTAGCCAAGATTCACCCGTGAACTCCTTGAGCACGAACACCGAACCCTACCCAGAATATTGCTGCCCACCTGGCAGAACTCAGAAACTCCCAAAATAGGGCAGAGTACGTACAGGGGTTCCCCGGGTTGCACGATAAAAGTGTCGTGGCCGGAAGCTAATCTGCTTACAGTTGGTCATGGAACTGACCCTCTTCGTCTCAACTCAATGATCTTTTGCGATACCCGAGACCCATCCTTGTCTAGCGACAGAAAGCTCCAACGGCCCTCCAACGAACGGACAAAGATTTCTTCGTCCCTGTGGTGATGGTCAGGCGCGTATTTGAGGCCAGGACGGTGGTGGGCTTGGGCCGTTCGTCAGTCAGGGAGCCCCTTTTCCACCCTCGAGTGGCGTCTGCCGTGGCCGTGCCCCCAATTCTTCCTCGGCAACGGTTGAGTTAGGGAACCAAATCTCACAAGTTTGGGTGGGGAATTCATGCGCAAGTTTACATGACGACGTGAACTCTCTCAGGTATATCCCAACGTTTGCCTCTCTATCTGCTTCTCAAGCGGCGCCTTATCAGAAAAATACTAAGTCAACATCAAGGCCTTCGATCATGTGTGATGCTCATGGCAAAGAGCAGAGCTGATCAGTCCACAAACCCTGTTCGCCCAGACGAACTACATCAACTTGAGTTGGTCTCTAGCCAGAGGTGATACTTTCGGTGGCGGCCCAACATACACACTCTAAACATCACGCAACAGCCTCGATTTCGGATATTGCGCGCTTCAAATTGTGCAAGCGCAACCGTATCATGGAGACTCCACGCCCGCGGATCTCGGCATACTTGTCAAAACAACGCCCTCGCTGCCACTCTTCTCCTGAGACATCGATCCATCGCTTGAGAAGTCTCGATAGTTCAAGATCGCAAAGCACTCTGGCCCAGAGAAGGGCTATATTTGTATGGGATTCGCTGGAGGTATATTGGCTCAGATGAATAACCTTCCCATCTAGGCCTCTCGCTTTGACTCAGAGCTAGGGAGCCATTGTTTCTCCTGGCTAAGAAAGCCTGAAAGACAGAATCTATCGTTTAAGTTGATATATCCCCATGGTATACTTCTATCTCCATTCTAATAGCCCCTTATATGAGGAACAAAAAGAATCGATGAGGCTTAGCTAAATCACCTTGGTGCTAAATAGGATCAGCAAAGGGCATCGGCATTCCCGCCCAGCGCTCCCAGAAATACGTAAGTAGAAAATCTCAGCCTGTCTCGAGCGCAACGTACGCCTTTCTCAACATGTTTGGAGAGACATCGTACAGAACTATGCAAATAAAGCACGTCGTGGAGGAGCTTGATTCACGGATTGGCACATCTTGGGCTTTGGCTATGTAGGGTACTACAGGCGAACACTCACTTCAATCACCACCATCACAACACAATACTAGCACGAGAAGGGCTATAACCCAGATGCTGTCATTTATTTCAGTAATATATACTTTTCAACGACATCATGCAGTAAGCTTAGACAAAGTATCCCACAGTAAATAAGTGCGGTTAATAGTCTGGTGCCCAAAACGCACACTCCAGCAGAACCAAGTAGAACGAAGGCAGGAGAGGGCTTCCAGCGTATCTACTGTATCTCAATCTTGATTTATCCAGTATACAGGCACTGGCCCCATCTCTACGGGCTGGAGACACCCGGACGCGATTCATAGGCCAAGTCCACGTCATGAAACAGAAAAAGCGGGTGGACAAAAGAAACTGTGGTGCTTCACGCTTTGGATAAACTGAGCATCAACACACCGCCTCTCTTTTTCCAGCAGTGATTCTTTGTCCCTTGAAACATGAGTGGATTTTCCAAGAATCTATGAGTGTGTGTACGTGCAAGTGCGAATGTGTGTGCCGGGCTTGCACGACTGGCCACAAGGACCAACCAGGTACATGCTCGGTTACATTTCCGGGTCCATGAGGCTCTGCGGGCCCTCTAAAGGCGAAAATCTAGGATTAAATCTGAGATGAAATATCCCAGTGCTCCCCCTTCTTTTTCTACTAGATGCTTTAGTCCCAAAGGAACTTGGCCAGCATTCGAGCACTCAGGATTAGCTTAGTAGAAGGGCATAGCCATTGAATGAACAATTTGAGAATGGCTATCAATGTAGTGGTAAGGGCATCTCCAGGGAAATCCTGGGCAAGCAAGGCAGGTCTACGATTCAGCCAAATGCAGGCCACCACTTTGGGTCAGCTGCCTTTTGGGAGTGGTGCCTTTGTCACCTCACTTTTCAGCCCTCTGAACATCTGCGGTACACACAATGTCAAGTCCAAAGAGAATTTTTAGCATTTCTATTCTTTTTACAAATCCTTTTCGGTAAAGTTGTGAGATTATTCGGCTGATCTGGCCCTAGACAGACGATTATATCAATAAAGGAGATCAACCTGGGCCCGGCAACTCTTGAGATCACCACGTTCGGGCTCTTGTGCATGGTGGGGGTCTATGAGGTATGCACGATGCAAGTGCTTCTCGCAAACGGCGGCACAAGGTACCTTAGCTGCACGATGCCTAGGTGCCCGAGTCGGGGAGACGCTGTGTTACTTCAGATGCGAAAGATCCCCTGGTATTATATAATGCAGGCACGGAAGTACCTCTTTCATTAGTTTTTCTGCCCAAACTGCAGTCTTTTCGCTTGGCTGGCGCACGCCTTCCCCAATGGCTCTCGCCGTATTCTGTTAGGCAGTGACGATGGTCAATGACGACAAGCATGCAGGAGCTGTGATATAATAAGCAGTCACCTCATCTGATACCTGACATACTCTTTCCCTGCCTGCATATGTATAAAAGTCGCCTGCTTGGGGCTACTTCTCCTCCCAGTGACGTGCAAACGAACAGAGCCAAACACTCCACGAGCCGGAGAAACTCGCCCTCGAGTCAAATTGCCAAAGCAGCCCAGTCAACAAAGCAAACACGCAGACAAACATCCTCCATTAACTTGCCACTCTGATCCAGGGACAGACAGGTCAAGGGGGTGTTCGGCAGGTCCAAGCGCACAAGGGCCACTTTCAGTTCACTCGCCATCTAAAACACAGACGAATACGGAGGTTATTGTCCATCATACACGAACATAAACAAATAACTCGAACTACTAAACAGCTAGTCACATTGTGTGATCGAGGCAAGTGACTACCTTAGCACCGATCCTCTGTTGTTGGGCACTGCAGGGCTCAGGTAAGGCGCTGGCAGCCCCTATAGGACGGTCAAACATCCCCTATAGGACGGTCGAGTGCATACCTGCAGCCGTCAACGACGCCTACCCGCCTCCGCCCTCCCGCCAGGTGACCAGGTAGGGCAGCATATGGCCTACCTGTGGCGTTCTTCGTGCCTGAGGACATCCTTCTTCCTCCTACACACACAGGTTCTTCGCCTTTGTTGTTCTTCGCATCTCACACTCTTTCACTTTGAATCATCATCAAGATTCCTCGACTTCTTTGGTCGTAGAATCTTGATACAAAGCTCGTCTCCTCTCGAGGAGCTTCGTTGAAGCAAGCCATCTTCATTCCATAAATTCTCTCTGCATACCCCCGAGTTCACATCTCCAACCTTCCTTGTTTTCATCTTGCACCCAAACGCTGTCTCTACTCGCCGCGTTTTTCCATTCAAAGACAGTCTCCTCAGCAAAGCACTCTTCGTCCAAGATCTTGCATCTCCTTCTCCCCGCCGCGTTTTCCGTTCAGATATAGTCTCCTCAGGAAAGCACCCAGGCATTTCGTCGAAGATCATTCGCCCGCATCTCAACTCCGCATTTCTCCATTCAGAGAAAGTCTCAGCAGCAAACCACTCAGGCTTTTGTCCAAGGTCTTTCATCTCCTTGTCATCGCCTCGTTTTCCATACAGATAAAGCCTCCTCAACAGGCCACTCAGTCATTTCGTCTAAGATCATTCACCTACATCGAAAGTCTCCTCAACGGGCCACTCAGGCGTTTCATCCAAGATCTTTTACTTCCATCTCAACTCCGTGTGGAGTCATTTGTTGTCATCATGGATTCTTTGCCAACTTGCTACGGCAAGGGTAAGATTCTCACTCTCCAAGTTACAGCAGACCAAGAGCCATTCAACGTTGTCATCGAAGCTGCTCATGGCATTTGGTCACACTCTGTGAACCTCCTCGTCAAGGTTCTCGAAAATGATGCCAACATCGAGGTTACTGACAAGCTTGTCTTCCTCAAGCTTTACGACCGCCGTTTCTCACCGGCCTTTCGTGAGCGCTGGGATGTCAAGCCATGGACTCCTGCACTCGAGGAGGACCTCCATGCGTTCTCTCAAATCGGAGCGGCCAGTGAAGTTATCAACATCTGGCACGACAACCCCCACGCGGAGTATGATTTCTCTGCTCCCCCCTACCACAAGGAAGCCCTTCTCTCGGTGATCATGTCGGAGCATTGGGAGAAAGAAAACGACGCTTACCGCATCCTGAAAGCTCACCAGGGAAAGTTCATCCCCCGTATTATTACCAGCGTCACGATGCAGATTGGTCCCGTCAGCATGGTCGGCACCGAACCCATCCCACTTCTGGATGATCCTCTTGTTCTCGGGCAGTCCCCCGAGATGTTTGAAATCGACGGCTTCCTCATGGAATACTACCGAGGTTTTCCAGCTACTAAGATTGCCTGCCAAACCGACCCCGGCGACTGGAAGCATCTCAAGAACCGTGTCATCAGCACTGTTGACCACGTCATGAAGTCTGACATGATCCTCCACGAAGACATCCGGCCCAAGAACGTGGTCATCTCCTACGACAAAGACTGCCTTCGCAACTATCGGGTCATCATGACCGACTTCCGTTCCACCATGCTGCGCGAGAACGAGACCGACGAAGAGTGGGCTGAGATGAAGAAGCGGTACGATGAGAAGGGCATGATGCAGGCCAAGCTCGAGAATCCGCCTCGCCCCCGCCAGGAGGCCGATGGCTATCGCTCCTTCAATGCCTCCGCCTGGTGGAACTTTGATGACTACGACATCATGACCCAGGACTAAATGGGCCTGGAGGTCACCGAAACATGTCGAGGGAATCCGCCCTAGTTATTGTGTTGATTTTTTGGAACTACTCTGCTGCCGTATCGTTGAATCTTGTCGATCTCCACGCCTGTAATTGGTAGTCAGATAGTTAAGTAGTCAGATGAAATATGAAATCTCCCTTCTTTCATTCATTCATTGCAGGCCTTTCTCTGTGTTAAACGTCGTAAAAATCTTCCTTCCTTCTATCTAAAAGCCATACACACCGGCCAATGTCATCTAAACATGTCATCATGTTTTTTTTTTCAACTCTGCTACCTCATCGTCGACTTTGTCGAAGTTTTCCTGCTGTATTAGGTATTAGGTAGCCAGATCGTAGTCAAATGACTCAGAAAATCTCCACGCTTTCCTTCTTTCGTAAGCGTTTGACTATGCAATGCGTCCTAAAACTCATCCTTTCTTCCTATCTGTAAGTTTTTCCCCAAAATATGTCTTTCTTGTAGCTTTCACACAATACACCACCATACAGCAAGCAATTATTATGAGGTAATCAAACACAAATAACGCCAGTTTCCATAATATGTGTTTGAGCACCTCGCAATAATTTCTGTATAGTACCTATTCCAGTTGCTACTGTTACTCTTTGGAAAAACTAGTCTGGGTATATTGTGAGGAGAGTGTGATATTATTTCGAGTTCAGAAATGATGCTCCCAGTTCCGCTCGACATGATTTCAGATCGACGCCATCTCCGCCATATAGTTGTTTACTGACCCAAGGCTGGCTAATAAAAAACAAAAAATCATTCTGTCGGAGGTATAAATGAAGAAATTGAACATCATTCTCTCGGGAGTCCAGACTCCAATGGTTTTATCCAGGCCATGCACAAGCTTTGCCCTCCAAATTGTATGAATGATTGGGGAGCCTTAGAACGATGGGTTTTACTTCTCTATCCTCGGAGTCAAGAGGCATAGTCTTGCCTACCAGTCTATTCGTAGACTCTGGGTCAGCAGATAGCCTTATAAGATCCCCGAGGGCCCAAACTGGCTTACGTCTGATAAGAAAGATCCAGAGACTAAGCGTAAGTATAGTGGTGGGGTTTGATCTGTTCAACAGGAATAGCAGAATGGTAACAAAGGTGAGGCAAGTGTAATCAGATGATACTAAAGAGGATATATACTGGCCCCCTTCCAGGCCCAACACGAACCGTCTCCTATACCAGTGGCCATCTTTCCAAGAAAGCTCCTCGATATCCCTAGGAATTATACGGCAAGCAATGTATATCAGGGGACTCAGTGATCTCCCTCGCCAACACGAAGATGTTTTCGCACCCATCCGCCGTCTATTTGAATATACGCCATGCTGTTCAGTCACGACACCATTCCTCAAACATTCCTAGCTGAGTCTATCTTCAAGCTCACATCCAATGTCCGTACGGCTGTTAGCACAGGGTAAGTTCATCACAAGGAAGACATCTTCTTGAGAAGCTTGGTTAACACGTCTAAGCCATGTATTCATATATTTATCTCTGACCTTCTGTTTCAACGCCATAGTTCTTTCCTCTGTGTTCTAGTCTTTCGATCCAAGAAACAAGCCCAAGTTTGCAAATACCCGATATTTCCAAAAACAAACAAAGCATCATTATCTTCCCTCTCTTTCTTTCTCTGCAAAGTTCATGATATCGTCACTTTTTCTCTATCTAAAAACGGTCCAGGAGGCCACGGCCCTCGAGCAGCAGGATGATCTCGTGCACGATGGAGCGGACGTTCTGCTTCTCCAGGTCGACAACGAGGTCGGGGTTGACGGGGGCCTCGTAGGGGTCGTCGACACCGGTGAAGCCCTTGATCTCGCCGGCGCGGGCCTTGGCGTAGACGCCACGGCGGTCGGTCTTCTCGCAGTACTCGAGGGGGGTGGCGACGTGGATGAGGAAGAAGTTGCCGTTCCTCTCGACGGACTCGCGGGCCTGGCGGCGGGCATCCTCGAAGGGGGCGATGGGGGCGGCGATGACGGCGGCACCGGCCTTGGTGAGCTCCGAGGCGACAAAGGCGATGCGGGAGATGTTGAGGTCGCGATCCTTGCGGGTGAAGCCGAGCTCCTGGGACAGCTCGTGGCGGACGGTCTCACCGAGAAGCATAGAGACGGGGCGGCCGCCATCCTGGTTGAGCGTGACTTGGAGGGCGCGGGCGATGTTGTCCTTGCCACTGTTCTGATATCCGGTGAGGAAGACGGTGAAGCCCTTCTCGCGGGGAAGGGGGTTCTGCTCGCGGAGGACCTTGACGACCTCGGGGTAGGAAAACCAGGCGGGGATCTCCTTGCCGGTGCGAAGACGGTGGCGCAGCTCGGTACCGGAGATGTTGAGCGTGCGGGTGCCCTCGGGGATCTCGTTGGCGGGCATGTACTCGTCTCTGTCGGGGATGTAGATCATCTCCTGGAACTCGACCATCTTGATGCCGAGCTCCTCCTGGTACTGCTGGACGAGGTGCTGGGCGTCGTAAGGGCCGTAGTGGTCCTTGCCGTTCTTGTTCTTGCCGGGACCGGCGTGGTCACGGCCGACGATGAAGTGGGTGGCACCATGGTTCTTGCGGATCACGGCGTGCCAGAGAGCCTCGCGGGGGCCGCCCATGCGCATGGCGAGGGGCAGGAGGGCAAGAGCGCCCATGCCGTTGGGGTAACGGGGCAGGAGAGCCTTGTAGACACGGACACGGGTGAAGTGGTCAATGTCACCGGGCTTGGTCAAGCCGACAACGGGATGGATGAGGACGTTGGCCTGCTGGGAGCGAGCGGCACGGACGGTCAACTCACGGTGGGCGCGGTGCATGGGGTTGCGAGTCTGGAAAGCGACGACCTTTTGCCAGCCCAGCTTGTTGAAGTGAGCGCGGAGCTCAGCGGGAGAGACTAGGAGATGAAGTCAGCATGAAGATTATTCGATCAGAATTCTCCCATAGTTTTTCCCCACGAATGCCAGCCGCGGCATTGCGAGATCAAAGCAGAGAAATGCCCGCAGAAATGACTTACAGCGCAGCTCCAGGAAGTCATAGTGCTCAAGACGCTGGATAGCCTCGAGCTTGCCACCGACGTAGAATTCCTTGGCGACGTTGAAGAGGTGCTTGACACCAGGGTGAGTATCATCATCACTGCCAAATACCTTGACAGCCTCGTTTGTCCTAGTGCCAGTGTTAGTTTCCGGTTCTGAGCGAGACCGATGCGCGAGTCATGTCAGGCTTACTTGTCAGGTCGGTAGACATCCTCGACAGTGAGGATGGCCAGGTTGCGGTCATCTCTGAGATCGCGGAGGGTGATCTTGGCACCAGGCTTGATGCCAAGGTCGTCAATCTGCTTCTGATCCACGTCCAGCGTGATGGGCATACTGAAGAGGGCGCCATCGGCGAGGCGGAGAGACTCGACAACGCTAGACACAATTGATTAGCCCTCATTCCATCGCGTGCTACTTGGCCAAATGAGAGCAAAGGCGCTCTCCAGTAGGGCAAGCGTACCTAGTGAAGTCCTTCTCGGTCATGAAACCTGTGCGCCCAGAAGGGTCCAGTTAGTGATTATCCGATTTTGCGTCATTTGTCGTGCGAGTGGCATCAATTAGGCTATTCTCAGCCCAATTGATGACCACACTACCACGAGGGTGAAATTTTGCAGCAAGACGCACCTTCCAGAGGAGAGAAGCCGCCGTTGAGGATGAGCTCGAGATCGCACAGGTGGCGCTCAGTCAGAGTGAGGGCGGGGAGCGTCTCGGCCTCAGCGAGAAGCTCCGACTGGCGGGGAGCATCGCGGGCGAAGAGGTCCTTGAGGACACCACCGTGGGGAGAGTTGGCCATGACGTGCGGAATGTGGTGTGGCGGCGGTGGTGGTGAGGGGTCGATAAAGGGGAGAGGGGAGGGGAGGGAGAGAGAAGGTTTGGGAAAGGAGGAACAACGAATTGATTTTGAATAATAATAAAGACGCTGCGCGAGTAACTACAGCCAATGCAATTGCCTGTGTTGGAGGAGTAGACAGAGTCGTTATGATAGAGTTTCCGCTATTCGGGCCCCCATTGATCACGCAATCGGAGCACACGAGAGCCGAATGGGTTGGACAATCCCCCGGATGCGGGTTTATGGAAGGGATTTTTTTTTTTTTGCCTGATGGAGGGGGAGGGGCAAAGTGGGTGGTGGGAGGCGATGGAGCTGTATTAACTGTCAGCAACACGAGTCGCCGAGGTGACAAGACTTGAATATAGTGCTCAATTGAAGTTGAAAAGACACGATTCTTAGATACTAAATCAGTGCTGGACGTGTGCTTTATGTATTCCGGACAGCGGTAGACAGGGAGCTCGAGACGATGGGCAGATGCCCCTTATAACGGCTACCAACCACACAGGATCACGGCAATAACACGTACCATTCATTACCCAGGGTAAATAGGAGACGCATCGGAATATGGCTCTCCACCATGGCATGGTTATCCTAACCCATGAGACCTAGCGAGGAGAGGGAGCTTATGGTGTTTCCCAGTGTTTGGGGCAGAGTGAGCCTCACTGTGTGTACCTACATTGCATCCAGTGACCCTTGCAACACCCTTGCAGCCGCCCAGGACCCAGCAGAAATTCAGATCAGATCAACGCAAAGACGACGGAGCAGTCAGCTAGCTGGGAATGAGGTGGGTTTCAAGTACGTATTGACGTACGTAGTCCCCAACGTACACCGTCGCCCACCGTACGTTTCTGCACATGGAATGCATTATCCCAGCCGTGCACAGCGACATGGGCTGAGGGCAGAGAGCAGCACCGGCATCGTTGCATGGCCGATGGGCTGTTTCAAGCCACGATTGTCGATATCGTGGCCCAGCCCGTCTGTCTGCCGTCGACGGGTACAGCCCAGAGCCGTCTTTAGTGAGCAATTGCGTGCTCGGAACCCACACATTGCTTGGCAGCCAGGCTCTGACGGCAGCTACCCGTGCCCATCCTCCACCATAAATTTTGCTTTGCTCTGGATCTCCGAGGATACAGTACATCATCCCGCTCTGCTCGCTCACGGACTGGGCACCTCGCTCCAGCCCCCTGCCAGTCGAGTCCCGACGACAGACAGCCCCTCTACATGACACCTGTCGACTGGATTTTTTAATGGAGCCCTGGTCCGTGGTCGGCGGTTCGTCGCTCTCAGCCACCTCAGCGACGCCATCAGTCGTTTCATCACCAAACTGTGATCTGCCGTAATGCCCAAACAGGCAATAGAGTAACATCTCCTTTGTTACAACTTGTAGCAACACTGTTTTGCGGGCATTTCATTCCACGAGACGGGTCCGTGGTATCATGCTGCCCCCTAGGTCCGCCACCACTTGTAATAAGCCTAGATACAAAAACGTGCCAGCAGACGCGGCTCTCGAGCGCAGGACCCAGGCGCTTCCCACTATAAGTCGCTCACTTACTTCCTCATGGAGCACACGGAGACGGGTGTCGACTCCACACGACGCAGAAACTGGCGGATGCCGGGGATTGCGCTGATCGGAGGTCGGGCCATGGGTCGGTCCAGTTAACCGCCCTGGATAGCAAAAAGGTCCGCCTCCATTTGCCTGCCTGAAAAGGAGGGTGTTTGAAATCAGAGCTCGGATCGGTCAGTCGAAGACCAATTCGGCCCGCGATCTGCTTGCATTAGTAACCTCGCATCTGCTTCCTCCAGGTCGATGTGTCGGTGATTCGTAAGCACAAGCCACGGTCCGGTGTTGTGGCTGGAAATTTCAACTTGTGGCTTGACACCTCTCTTTCAAGCCACAACACGTGCTAGCTGATGGGCAGCCACATCACGGATTTATCTAACATGCTCCACGAATTGATCTTCTTTGAAACCTCGATTAATTATGATCAGGGTAGCTCGCTATGTCTGTCGAAATGGCAAGGGTCCTTGACTTGTTCCAACATCCAAGCATGCCTAACTAGCCCTCCGTTGCTTATCCAATTACAAAGCCATCCGGTACTGCACAAATTGCGTATCGGCCAGCTTGTCATACAAAGCCCGGGCTGTGACGTTATCATGCTTCGTTAGCCATTGCAGCCGAAGGCACCCTGTGTCTCTGGCGACATCGGCGACTGCCTCGATCAATTTACGGCCCAGGCCTTGGCCACGAATTGCAGGGTCAACGAATAAATCTACAGGTGCACATATTTTAGTTGCGCTGATTAGGAGAGAAAGCAATGATGAGGGCAAGGGCACCATGCAGGAACCGTACCGTTCAGCATCATAATCTTCTTCTCGCTCCAGGGTGTCAGCTCGGGGAAAAAGTGGGCGATCCCAACCATCTTCTCAGCCCCGTCCGCGACCTGCCTCACCACCAGAGCCTGGAGGCCATCCCTCTCCACAATGATCCGGTCGAATGTCTTCTTGTACTGCTCGTCGTCAATCGAGGAGCGGTAGAAGTCAATGTAAGCTCGGAACAGGACCGCCCACTCGTCGTAGTCGTCGCGTGTGAGCTTGGTGACTTTGTACTCGACGTTCGACGTCATCGTGAAAAACAAGTGCCTCGAGGTGCTAGTAATGATAATCTGAAAGGAATGGAGAGCCGTCCAAAGCATCTACGTGGTAGGTAAATATACTCAAAGCGACCGGCATTTGGACCGGTTGCTTGTCATCCGTCATTGGGTTCGGTGGCTACCCGGGACCGAAGCTCCCCTCACCGGCACGGTGCTTTGTTGTGCTTCCACAAGTGGTTATTCCATTCAAGTAGGTGATCGCTCTAGTAGCCTAGAGTGAGAAGGTGAGATCATGTTGGCAGCTCGGCTTGGAAGTGCGGAGTAATAAGGCGGGGGACACATTCCAGTGGGTTGGGTAGCCATCTACATTATTTGAATATACATGTAATAACTTGCCAAGAGCTGGTATACAAAGCAGATGCAGGTGGCACTTTATTCTGATACACAGGGGTGCTATCTATATCTTATGGTGACCAAAAAAAATACTATAGCTTGGCATTTGAGAATCCCATGTTACAGTATCAAGCAAGACATATGTCACCTTGTCCCCCATCCTCATGATCTCCCTCCCATGCGTGCATCTGGATGTACTCGTGATCCGCCCGGCATTCCAGCCCTGGGACCCGTTACTCCAGTTGATTGGATGTGGCTGGTGGTTGTGGGGTGGTAAGCAATAATAGGTTTGATGGGGGGAAGCGGTTAGCCCCCGACCTAGGAAAGCATGATTTAGCATTCAAGGTCCCTGTAACGTTCTGCTTCCATTCCTGCTATTTGTGGCAGAGCCTCCAGTCTGTTCTGGCTCTAGCAGACAGATCAGGAGGGCACTCAGGGAGGCTACAGCATTGGTCGTGGCCCCGATGTGCCCAATAGCTGAAAGGCAAAGCTGCTAGTCAGCAGTCTTGGCGGTCTATCCCGCCTCTAAAGCAAAAAATACGGCGCGGTGAGAGTCTCCACCAGCGACCACGCCATGGTTCCCCCTTGTTCTGCTCTAACCACCGTCATCGTGGCTCTGGGGTCTGACATCTGATTTCAATCTCTGCCCTCCCGCGAGCCTATTTCGAAATCCGAACCTTCCTTGCGCATGCGTAGGATGACATCCACCTCCTCTGACGACAATTGCCCTTAATTCTTCCCATGTCTGGGCTGAGTGTCCCAGGCAGATCTCGACTTTCCGGCCGCCATCTCCATTAGCCCGTGCGATCCGAACCCATTCCAATCCGCAGATCCCTCGTCCAAGACACCCGTCGTGTCTGAGGCCGCTGGCCCTTTGCTGCGGCCTTTCCCGAGCCTAGGACCCGATTCATATTGCCAGAATAACGCGTTGAGGATTGGAGTCCGCCAGGCATGGTCGCAACCCGACTTTCAGGGGCGACCGTGTTGTTGTCCCTGATCCTCTCGACCTTTCTTCGCACCACTCTCGCCAAAAACACGGTCTATATCCAGGGAACCGGCATCGATGGCGTGCAGCGAGACCTCGACGTGAGCCGGTACCCCGCGCTCTACACCCAAGATTTCGATGATTGTCTCGAGGGCCAAAGTTTGTTTAACATCACGAAATTTGACGCCGCCTACTATGCCGACAATCTTACCGTCGTCTTCCACCTCGATGGCGTTACAAATGTCCGAAACGAGAACCTAGTCTGTGCGTCTACTTGCTTACCCTTTCCTCTAATATACGGAGCTAACATGGGATGATAAAGTGTATCTGAACATCGAAGCGTACGGCATCAGTCGATTCAACATCTCCTACGACCCTTGCAAGTCGGGCATAGATTCCATGTGCCCCTTGAACTCGAGCATCCCCGTGTCGGCCTCTGCGATCATCCCCGTTACTGCCGACCAAGTAGCCGAAGTCCCCGCGATCGCTCTCGATATCCCCGACGTCGAAGGCTTTGCGCGCCTACATGTGTTTGCCAACTCGAGTCGGACAGAGATCGGCTGTTTCCAGGCGGCCCTCACCAACGGCCAAACCTTCTCGCAACCGCATGTCATCGGGTCGATCCTCGGAGTCTTCACCTTCTTCGCCGTCGTTGCATCCTTTGTCACTGCCGCATACGGCGTGAGCTTGACGCACATGAGAACCCACTATGCGCACTCCTTCTCCGTCCTCGTCGTCTTCGAGACCTTCCAGTCCATATTCTTCTCTGGTGCTCTGACCCTGAGCTGGCCTAGTGTTCTTCCGGCTTGGTGGAGCAACTTTGCATGGTCTGCGGGCATGTTCACCACCACGCGCATCACCCACGCCATCCTGCCGTTCACGGGTAACTTCCGCAACGTCAGCCAGGTGGGAGGAGCCGGTTGGATACCGCTGAACAACAGAGGAGGGCTTGCGCGCCAGATCTACGGACGGGATATGATGCTCTTTGGACGGGATGTTGCGGTTGACTCCGATGACAGCAGAGTCTCATCCATCCTGCTGGAACTCGAGCACGAGACACAGTATAATGCGAGCGACCCGTACGCTTACAATTGGAACGGCGGGCCCAAGACTCCCGGGCTACCTCTGCCGGGGACCTGGCCTGGCTTTGGAGGAGTGTTGTCAGTCGTGAACATGCCAATGTCGGAGGCGTTCATAATCGGAATTATCTGGATTGCCGTCGTCGTCGCAGCTGTCGTGGTTTTCATAGCTGCCTTCAAGCTGATTCTTGAGCTGCTGGCAAAGTTCAAGTTGCTCAAGACGGATGGTTTCGACTTCTTCCGCTCCCACTGGACTGGCTACATAGGTGCTGGCGTTTTCCGCACATTCTTCATCGCCTTCTCCGTTGTGATGGTCTTGACTCTGCGACAGTTTGCGTTGGCCGGGCCTGCAGGGCCAACGGCCATTGCCGCCGTGGTGTTTGCCCTCTTCCTATTTGGCCTAGGGAGCATCGCCGCATATGCCTGCATGTTCAGACTTAGACGCGGCAAGTTCGAGGTCTCCCCCGACACGATCCGGTTGGAGCGCGGTTTTCTCTTCCAGCGCATTCCGTTCGTGGCTGCTACTCGGTCCAGTAAGATCGACTCGGGTGAACCTGCGGACCAGCAGCCCCCCGTCTACCTGTCTCTGCCTTTCCTGCAGATCAACTTTATCGAGGACGAACCTCACCGCCCGGCTGTCCACCACGACGAGCATTATATCAAGCGGTTCGGATGGCTTTTTGCCCGGTACAGACGCTCCCGGTGGTGGTACTTCCTCCCTTACATGATCTACCAATTCGTACGGGCGTGCTTTATTGGAGGGGCAGCTGCGTCGCCGCTTGCACAGGTCTACGGGCTCTTCATTGTTGAACTGCTAGCTGTGCCCCTCATCATCAAGCTGAGCGCCTTCGAAAGCAACAGGAACATCGTCGTGTCAGCGTGGATGCTCTCCATCTCGAAGATTATCACGACTGGCCTCTCGATCGCCTTTCTTCCCGACTTCGACCTGAACCGCACCGCCACAACTGTTCTCGGCTTCATCATCATTGTCGTGCAGGCATTCCTCTCCGTGGCTGTTTTAGTCCTGGTCATCCTGGGCATGCTATCCTCCTGGATGTCTCTCACCCGAAATTCGGAACAATTCCCCGAGAAGCTCGAGCGCACCAGAGTCACGTACTTCGAGCACGTCGCCGAGCGGTCAAAGGACAACAGACGAGAGAGGCGGCGCAGACAGCGCCTACGAGCATCTCAACAAGCGAGACGAGATCACGCGCCCACCCCTGCAATGACAGAGACGCCAGCCCCCTCGCGACCCCAGTCCACCTCATCATTCACCGTCGGTCAAGTGCGGCGTGTGCAGAAGCTGGAGGAACTGGCGGCAAACTTCCCGGCGTTCGACCAGGCCTCCACCTCATATTCCGGGCCGAGCGGGACGAACCGGTCCAGAAGCCGCGCCAACAGCACCGGCTCGCGCTTCTCGGCCGGGGGCCTCCCCTTGCCCGCAGACAACTACCCCGGCCGGCCGCGGAGTCGTGCCCATAGCACCGGATCACGATACTCCAACGGCAGCCTGCACTCGTCGCGCTCCCACCGCGCCTCCTGGAGCTCCAAGGACGTAGGGCAGTGGGACGCCGAGATGAACAAGGTCGAGCGCGCCGAGTCGTGGAGGAAGAGCCTCCAGCGCAACTCCATCCGGTTCCAGCCCTTGACGGTTCCCGGCATGCCCCTCCCCGGCGGCAGCGGCGGCAGACCCATGTCGCCGGCAAGGGAGTCGATGGAGGACGAGGAGGTCAAGGCCGCCACGGCCGCCGACGCGGCCAGGCACCCGAGCAGGATTTCGGAAGCCGAGGACGAGGACAACAAGCGCCTGTCGGCTGAGCATGAGCCCAGACCTGTCTCACCGCTCACACCATCTGAGAAGGAGGGCCCGGAACCAGCGGAGCCGAGTAAGGCCTCGGAGATCCATTAGCTCAAGGCCCAGAAGTTTGACGATTAATGAGGGATATGCCCATCCCGGTTCCCAGGATTGAACCCATTCTCACCAAAAGGTCCACACAGTCGAAAAAATCAGACCACATGTCGAATACATCTCCCGGGATCGCAGGATCAGAGAGGAGAAAAAAAGAAATACGAAGGATACCCTGTTAATAATGTTTTGTCGAGCCTATCAACCCCCACGGGGCCTGAAGAGTTCTCGGCGTGTTTGGTTTACATGTTTTTGCATTTGAGCATCTGGACGGCGTTTTAATAAACCCTGAGCCCCTCCCTTTGATATGACGGACGGGCCTTGTTTTTGAGTTTTAATTTACAATACCACACGTTGAAGATGGAGATGCGCGCGGCACTCCCACTGAAGCTGAGCATATGGCAGTCTGCCCCTGATTTTCATAGAATGATAGGAATGAACAAACTTTCGATACATCATGTCTGTTGATACTGCGTTGTGATAACAAGAGAACTGGAAGCATGCCTACACCGAACTGTCTCAAGGCCCTGCCAATTTACATATTCATTTCCTCATTGCATCCAATTTTTAGTCTACCCTTGACCCGTTCTTCCCATGTCATATTCTTCCTATGCTAACATCCTCCGGTCCCCAACTCTCACAAGAATGTCACCGTCTTCTCCCGCTCCCGGGCGCTACCGATCTTGAACCTCAGGGTGATCCTGATGCACAGACGGCGGCGTCGGCGGTTGCGGCGTGAGGCAGCGAGGGCAGAGGACGGCTGGGTCTCGTCTCCTTCTAGCCTGGGAGGAGCTGGTGGGCCCTCGACCGCTGACGGGACCGGCGTGGGATGGGGCGTCCCGTCTCCGATGAGTTGATACGGTGGTGGAGGGGACATCGTGGTCTCGTTTGCCGTTTCTTCGTGGCGCCTGCTAGACATGATCTCGTCCATCTGGATGTCTCTGGGGGAGTAGCCGTGTAAGCAGATGACTGGATTAGGAGGGGAAGGAGAAAGATGGACGTACGGATGCGCGAGGATGGACACGCCGCAGTGGTCACAGCGGTTATCGACAAGAGGGCAGTTGAGGCTCGGGCCACTTTGATGGATGGGGATGGAGATGGGGATGGGATATTTCTCGTCTTGGAGCATATTAAGCAACGATCTGAAAAGGATTTCAGGGAAAGTCAACAATAATCAATCAGTACAGAGCCATGTTGATACTGAAGAATTGAGCAGGCAAGAGATCTCGGAAGCCCCCTATTTATACAACGAACAAGACTCATACAGACCTCCCGTGCAAGTTCTTTTTACGTTTGGTTTTCAACAGCCGCCACGACATCCACGTCCCATGGCCCGTTCTCACACACATCCCCCGTCGGTAAAGAAAAGAACCTGTCAGAGCACACGCCATACCCTGCCCTGACAGTGATCGCCAAAGGTCAACCTCAACCACCAACGCCCCAGCTCCAAGACGGGATAGGACGCGACCCAGAAGCGGTTTAGGCCTTCGAAGTCCGCCGCGCCACCAGGTGCGAGAACCCTGACGGAGCGCGCAGCACCAATGGTGTGGTAAACCTTAAGTAGATTGTTTGCCGTACATGGCCAAGTTGATCTTCCCCCAAGGAACGGCGCCTGCAGGACGGAAGCTTGGACCGACGATGGGGGAACCAGTCATCTCGCAGCACAAGCGAAACGCTAGGCTGCTTTCTCTGCCCAGAGGAGGGGGTAGCATCAGCCGCATATCTGTTCACGTTGTGATGGGAACTTCTTGTTGGTCAGGGTGTTCTGCCAGCCTTGGATCTTTGGGAGCCGCAGCATGGATCAGGGTTACAATGGGATTGATGGCTGGCCTACCGCGACGTATTCTCGAAGCTACATTAGTCCCTCTCCCAGCGATAGCGAGGGCGGGCGAAAGGGGCGATCGCGTGGAGGAGGGGGACAGGCAGCCGTGGTTCAGTCTCCCTGCGTGTCTGGCCGTTGCCGAACAGCTTCAGGGTCTGCTCTGGCTCGCATGACAACCGGGGACGGCACCCGGCACATGGTATCCTGAGCGTCGTGGCCTCTCTACGCATGACGGCAGCTGGCATTAGGTTGCTTCGCTTGTCTCCAACAGCAGCAAAGACGCGGACGGCTTGCAAGATCCGGGAGATAAGGCCATTATGACTTGACCGGCATGCGTAGATGAGGGTATTCGGAGTCTAGCTCGAAGCCACGAGGTCAGGAGTCTGGGCAGGGCAGACGTTGGTAGGTAGAATTAGGCTCCGCGGCACTGATGCTCTCGCAAGCTCGCCCATCTGCCGAGAGTGTGGAGGTTGGTCGAGGCGTGGCCTGCTTAGTGCGTGGGCCATGGCGAAAGCCGCCATTAGGATTTAGGGCCGGCTTTCGCGTAGGCGAATGCGATGACCCCCTGACCTGAAGCCCATAATACGCGCTCAGCCTTATGGCTTGATCTGCACCTGGTTGATCGGTGGAGGGAGAGGGTGTGGGGAGAGAGAGCAAGGGGGGCGCGGGCGAAAAGACGACTACCTCGATGGCCGTTGCTGCCCGCTGCCACCTATCACATGTCTTCATGCTTGATGCAGGGTCCTTTGGTCGTTGCTGCCTTGCCTGATGCGGCAGGGGATCGATGGTTCGCAGGAGTTACCGTTACAGTGCTAGTTCGATGATATTACTAGAGGCATGTTTCAGTAGGCGACCTGTGATGAGCAATGCATGACGGGAAGAAAATTATCAAGTAAGAGGCGCATGTGAACAATGGGATGTGTCAAGAGATAGCCGGCCATGTAACGCGTCACACTGGGAAGATGAGGAGGCGGAAGACGAGGAGGTATAGAAGACGTTCACACCGATGAAAATTATTAGTTAGTCTATCGTATCGTGTTCCGAATCGTACAAACCGCGTCCCCCAACCCCATCTATCGCCCTGATGCAGATAGATGGCTTTTCTCTTTTTCCTGATTGCTTGGGAAATCCCATGAACTCGCCTTACTCCATGAAAAGATTTGGTAGACCGACCGCCAGGGTGGACGATAAATCATAATGATGATGACAGACGAAACGAGCAGACGTAGAACCGATGAGAACTCCCTGCCCGAGCATAAAAGATATGATATGGCTGTCACGTAATATACCGTAGCTGACGTTGCATTCCTTCTTTTACCCCTTTCTTTCTTTTTATCCTTGTATCGAGAATATAATATATCTGAGTCTGGTGCTCAATGAATATAGTTCGCCCAGTGTTCGCATTACAAAATCTGCCAGGTGGTTTAAGTCCACGCAGAGATGATGATGGAAGTGAATGGTAATGGAACGGAAGCATATTAACAGTGTAGTTCGAACCTCCGGGCGCAGCATCTAAACTGGTTCTGCTGATGGGAAAACACGGCCCCTCTAAGTATAGAAGGACTCGATGAGGTAGATGAGACCGAAGACAAGGAATGCGACGGCTCCACCAACGGTGACTGCGTGAATGAGATTAGTAACTTGTGGTTGAAGCCACTTGGGATAGGGGTGTTATACATACCAACTTTCAAACTGACTCGCCCAGCGATAGCCCGTCCACCGATAACTGCTGCACCAGTGCAAACAGCGTGCCCGCAGACTGCTCCAAGAGTGACCCACCAGTAATCCTGGCCAGCAGCCATGGCGATGGTAGCGATCTGGCTACGGTCACCCCACTCGCCCAGGAAGGTCATGACAAACGTCTGAACCCACGCGGGGCTCAGAAGCAGCGACAGGAGGTTGCCTGTGCCATGCAGGAATCCACGGAATGCGCCGCCTCTTGGAGCAGGGCGGGCAGGCGACTGGGATGGAGAGCGTGGAGGCGAGGCCATCTGGCTTCGTGACCTTGGGCGACGGTTAGGGAGACCCATCTCCAGCGAGTACGAGTCGGATTGGTGTTCCTTCTCCTTCATGGCAAGCTCCTGCTCGACCTCACTCATCTCAGCACCGACACCCTCGTTGGGGTCCATCTGCAAACCTTCGTAAAGGAGCTTGGCGCCGAAGACGAAGAAGAGGATCGACGCGGCCAGGCTGGTCAGGCGCTTCGGGAGCAGTGTGGGAACCGTGTGGCCAAGAACGGCAGACAAGACGGTCATGACGAACAGGGCACCGAAGGCAGCAGAGAAGACAACCATGCGGTCGTGCTTCATAGCCATCAGCGCCGCAACCAGGAATGTTTTGTCTCCGACCTCGGAAAAGAGGATCATCGTTAAAGAAAGGATAAAGGAGTGGAAAGGCTGGATGATGCCATCTTCCTCGTCGCCATGGGGGGTGATCTTTGAATTGGTGTTGGGGGTAGACGGAGGCTTCGAGGAGAGGTCGATGTCGTCGCTATTCGTGGTTTGGGTCTTCTTGTGTGGCGTGTCAGGCAGATCGTCGGGCTTCTAGAGAAGGGGTTAGCACTTCTGATCGATCAATTGGAGACTGGGTTGGACTTACGTCTAGGCCAGTGTAAGTGGTGTCTTTAGACTTGTCCGTAGAAGGGGCACTCTTGCTTGAATCTGAATCCTTCTTCTTGTTGGACGTCGTGCTCTGGATTTTCTGCTCCTCACTGTGAGGCAGAGGAGGCTGTTCTTTGGGAGACTCGGGCTGTTGCTGTAGTTTTCCGCCAATCTTGTCTTCACGGGCCTTTCGGTTCTTCTCCTTCTCGGAAACGCCACCTTCGGTGCCCGTCTTGCCCTTGGCCGGTCGCTCGCGGTTCTTGTCGAACATGACGCCGTCGTTGGTCTGGGGAATCTCCTGGCCATCATGCTTTGTCCAGTCGTCCGGGCGTCCCTTGAGCGGGGGGAGGTCCTGGACGTCGTTGGTCCTCTTCTCGTCGGCCTCGACGAATGGGCCTAGATGGGGCTTCCCATCCTTGCCATCGACGGGCGCGTCCTTGGTGGGCACATCGTGCCGGGTGTTGATGTTATTGACACTCGGCGACGCTTCGGCAGCGAGGGCGCTCGCAAGGGCAGGGAGGAGGAGGAGCAAGAGGCTCGAATGCTGGGATCGGAACTTCATGGTGGCAATTGAGGGCGAGGTCGCGTGCCTGGGGACAGAAAGCTGGCGGGAAGATGGATGAGCAACGATTGCCCTCCTAGAACACCATAGACGTGCGTCGCGACGGAACGGCGGCAGATGATCGGTTTGCGATGGGAGAAAAGGGTTGACGTGGCGAAGATGACAGCCAGCGAGCAAGAAGACGTAAGCTATGGGGCAAGCTAGAGTGGTCGTGGATTAACAAGGTCGTATGCGAATAGAGCGATCGGAAAGACTGAAATACGAGAAAAAGGGAAGTTCCGGTGGAATGGAAGGAACGGCTTGAGCCAAGACAAACAGAAAGATGGAGAGAGTATTCAGGGAGGCGATTGATTTTTCCTCCTCCTGATCAGTGGTGATTAAGGAGTCGCGCATTCGAGGAGGTCATAGCCCACCAAGACGTGGCTTGTCCCCAGCACACTTTACAGGGCCTAGCACAGCTTACAGGGGGTTACAGGTACCAGCTGAACCGAACGGGGCCCTCCAAGTACCGAGGTACCCTATATCAAGCCACGAGCATGCACTTGCTGCGGCGGGCGCGGATGCCGGGGGAAAATGGGTGATTGTTTCAATTGGATTACAAGCTGAACAAAGTCAATCAACTTTATTGAGGGCCATTCCCCAGACGAATGATTGATTGTTGGCCGGCAGCCCGCCCCTCTACTTACATGGATCTCGATAGTGTTTTTATGGAGCTTGCATTCAGTTGAAACGCCTGCAGTTTGGTTGGCAGAAGGAATGGCAAGTGCCACCAAGCGCCACACCTGGCCTCCGTGCAAGTTGTGCACGCTTCGTATTAATTGATTGTTGATAATGGTATGATGCGCAGTCGGGAATGAAGCGTTGTACTCTGATCATGATATTCCTATGTGTGTTTTTTCCATTGCTTTTATTGTGTTGGAATACAGGGTCGGTTATTGTGCTTCATGTCACCCGCCACAGAAGGACTAGCGCTGGGATCTCAGCCACTGTTCAGCAATAGGGGTCTATTGACCAATCACGATGCACAGATGCTGCTTACATCACCAGGCTTGGGACACTTCCAGCGCAATCCGTCGCAGGTGTGACTCCTATTCTACAAATACGAGGCAGACAAGATAATATAGGTAGGGGCTGATTGGTGTATTGTCAATTCCATTGAATCGTCTTTCACGCGAAGCTATATGGATTCTGTTTGGGGTAGATAATCGGAAGCCGGCTCGGTATGGACGTACGAGTGCAAATCGCTTATCTCCGTTGTCTCCAGCTTCGGAGGGCTCCTGCTGTATAATCAACTGCAATGCATGTTAGTGCTCCTGCGGCGGTCGCACCTGCCTCGCTAACAGCCACTGCCTGAACCAATAGCTCATGAGTCTCATGTCGTCACGAACCTTCTGTCTCTGCTCAGTATCAACCCAGTACCCGACCGTTTTGGTCGCTCTTTCCATTGCATTCAATCTGTACTTGAAATCGCCCATTTCTTCTGTATTTCCCGTGATTGATTTCGCTTTAGAACCTCTTATCAATAATACCCCAACTTCCGACTTCGCCGTCAGTTTCATCGCCCAGAGAGCTGAAAGTCGGACCCCCGCATACTGCACATTGTAGGCCTGAGCACTCATCTCCTCATCTTGAAGCCTTGGCTGCCACAGCCATGAGCGCTCCTTCTGGGGACCCAGGCGGAAGTGCCGGTCATGGTGATGCATCGGAGGAACAAGGGCCTGCTAACCCCACGGGCTCTCTTTGGTACAATGAGCTCGACCCCTTCGAGCAACAAGACGATGACGATGGCTCTGATGACCTGTATGAGCCTTCGGAGAGTAATGCGGATGATCATTTTCTTGATGCCCACGAGGCGCTTGATGAGGGTGACGAGCACGATGAGTTTATGGACCAGGGTGATTGGCTCGGCACCGGAGGTGATGACGAGGATGAAGATGAAGACGAGGAAGAAGATGATGAACATGGAGATGAGGACGAGGATGAGGAAGAGGAAGAGGGCGAAGAACTTAACCTTGCTGACGGGACCGAACTGCTCTTGAGCCTACTTGATGGTCAGTATCATAGCCTTGTTCCGCCTATCTTAGCTGGCTCACCTAGCATACACCGTTGAGTGTAGCGAAGCTAACTCTCATCTCCTGGCAGCTCGGGGAGTACCCTACACTCGAGAACAGATTCTCGACTTCCTTCGCCGGTCAAACTTGAGGGCTGTCACCACAACCGTTAATGTCGCCCGTGGCACACCTTGGAATAGGTTTCCCAGGTTCCGCCGCCGGGCTGAAAAGGACCCCGACAGGTTCCCCAAGGTTCCGAGTGAGGCGGGCACTAGGTTGATGTTCTCTGGCCAGTTCGGCACCAATAATATTGAGATGAACTACAACCGGCGGATGAACAAGTCCATTCATAGGCGGCTGCTGGAGCGCGAGCTTGGCCTCGGAAGCTACGACGACCGCAGGCGGAATAATGATCTCATCACCCAGGTATGTGGCCGCTACCTCCCCGGTCCTCCCGCCGAGTGTGTACTATACTAACGAAGCAATAGTCTCTTGTTCCGTCTGGCGACAAGGCTGATATGATAATTCACTATGAAGAGCCGGTCTACTCCGGACAATACTCCGCCGACGGCAACTTCTTCTTTGCATGCGGCAAGGACTACAAGGTCCGCATGTATGACACCTCGCGCCCGTACAACTGGAGGCACTACAAGACGGTCACCCATCCCTGGGGACGGTGGACCCTCACAGATGCCTCGTTGAGCAAGGACAACAAGTGGCTGGCGTATACGTCAATCACAAGCCTGGTGGCTATTGCTCCCACGGATATCAACGACACCGGAGACCCGTATGCCCTCGATTTCAGCGGCGGGCGCAGCGACAATCACAACGACACCCATCCTGAACACTGGGGCGGCGGGTTCGTCGGCATCTGGTCGGTCAGGTTCTCCGGGGACGGCCGGGAGCTGGTCGCGGGCACGAACCGCAACTCCATCGTCGTCTACGACATCGAGTCCCGGCGCGTGCTCCACGAGGTGCGCGGCCACGACGACGACGTCAACGCCGTCTGCTTTGCCGACGACTCATCCCCGCACATCGTCTACTCGGGGTCCGACGACTCGACCCTCAAGGTCTGGGACCGCCGTAGCATGGGCGACGGCCGCGAGGCGGGAGTCTTCCTGGGACACACCGAAGGTCTGACATACATCGACAGCAAAGGAGATGGACGATACATCCTGAGTAACGGTAAGGACCAAAGCATGAAATTATGGGATCTCCGCATGATGATGTCGACCGACCGGTTCCGCGGCCTGGACCCCAGCAGCGTCTCCCGATTCAGCGGGTACGACTATCGTTCCGGTCACTACTCAGAGGACGACTGGGACGTCCACCCCCACGACAACTCCGTGGTGACCTTCCGCGGGCACAGGGTGCTCAATACGCTGATCCGATGTCACTTTTCTCCCCCAAACTCGACAAACTCGCGGTACGTGTATACTGGCAGCAGCGACGGAAAGGTCTACATCTACAACATCGACGCCACTATAGCTAGCGAAATCAACGTCAGCGAAGCAACCAAGTGCTTGAAGCCATCTCAGGGTTACTACCGCGGTCGGTTTTGGAACAGCTGCGTACGTGACGCCAGCTGGCACCCGCATGCCCCCATGATAGTTGGTAAGTTTCCCCTCTGTGCAACTACAGAGTCACATCACCTACCAAACGGATCATGTGCTAACTATTCCCCGCAGCATCCGCCTGGAACGGGCACGACCTGGCCAACGGGACCTGCACGCTGCACTCGTTCAACGATGGAGCAGACGGCGACGAGGGAGAGCCGGAGCTGCCAATGCACCTCGACTCGAAAGTGCGGCCAATCACTCTCGCCGAGCGCAACGAGCGTTTTAGCCGCTATGGTTAACCGCTATGGGAACTGATGAAAAAATTACAGGGGCGATCTCCCATAGGAGTTTGCCAGCTATGATGACATTTGCACGAGTTTCAGGGCGATCTCTCTCAGGAGTTTGCCGGTTATGATGACATTTGCAGAAAGCTTTTGGGGTGACCTCTTTCAGGAGTTTGCCAAATTTATCGGGGTAACATTAAGTTGTGTAATGATGGTAATAGCCTTGATCTAGTTCCATGTACTGCACAATACAATTTTTGCCTTGCCCTACTCCCGTTCGCTGATGAATTCTTGCGGTCCTTCTCTCCGCCCGCAACGAAACGCCATGCCCCGATCACTTTGATCATCCAAGAAAAGAGAAGGGAAGGTAAAATAAAAATAACAGAGTAATCTTGCGCGCCATTGGTATACACTCGGAAGAGAGACGGAGATGCTGAGGTGGTGGGCGGCGGTATATTTGCGCGTGCGCACGTGTCGTTCCTTGGGTTTTGTTTCTTCTGGAATCGATGTTTATGCGCTTCCGACGAGGACACGGGTCAGGGGAAGGTGGACTAGTAGAGTAACAAGGTCAGTATTGGCATTCGAGGGTGATTCGTAGGGAGAGTCGTAGGGAGAGTCGTACTCAGCTCTGCGAAGATGGTTAGCTCATGCCTTGGTTTTGCGAAGTTGGGCAGGAAGGGACTTACTAATGACGAAACCGATAGCTCCCATGATGATGAAGCCGACACCGACGGCCTGGCAGAGGCGGAGGAACTCGGTCCTGTCGGCTGCAGACGGGAGTGTTAGCAATCAGAGCAGCACATGTGTCGCGTTGGGAGGGACGTACGCTTGGTGCAGCGCTTGATGAACTGGATTCCGCTTCTGGTGAACTCGGAGGGGACCTCGAGAATCTCCTGAATCTGGTCGGACATGATGGCGGATGGCGAATTGGCGGGAATTGATCGAGCTTTTGGTTGTGGCAAAGGAGTGGCAGAGGTTGGGGAGTTGGGAAATTTGCAGGTGTTGTGCTGGCGATTAGGGATGGATCTAATAAGGACAGGTGCCGAATGCGACCCTTCAGCGACGTGTTCTCAATCAGGGCGTTTCCCCAGAACCTGCCAGTCTGGCCCCGGAAATAGTTCGGCTGGATTGGCGCCACATTGAGTAAAGGGCAGGTGCGGCTGTGGCTGGAAGGAACCGAGAAGGTTGAGCCACTTCCGGAGCTCAGTTAATCCGGGCCAATGGCCAGCCTGGGGTTGGCAAAAGGTTGGCAAACACGCTTGGTCTGGCAGCTCTGGCTGAACCGGCAATAGCCCGGCTGCGACCTGTGATACTTTTCCTCGCGTGCATGCTGAGATCATGAGATCACCGTGCGGTGGTTTTCATTGGAGGCCGTCATTATCATTTGTAGGGATCTCGGGGTGCTACGTGGCTGGCCAGGCATGAGGATGCATCCCTTACATGTCTGCATTGTGTTCTCCCGCTCTGTTGACGCCGGGGCTAGGCCGTATTGTTTGTTCTGGCTGCCAGGGGATGGGATAGTGCCTCTTCCCCATGCTTCCCCGTGCTCCTAGTCTCAGGCAGCAGGGCAGACGGGGGACGGGGAGGCACCAACTGCCTCTTACGCTGAGAGGAAGATGACGGGTGAAGGCACAGTCGGCACAGTCGAGCACGGCATACATCAAGATAGATGCGGTCACGTTCCTTCTGGCCTGGAACGTCGTGTCGTGCCACGGTAAGCTCCTGACCTCCCTGATAAGGTGCTCAATTGCATTGGAGGCTGCGGACCGGCATTAGGCGTGGTCCACTTTGCCATGTAAGAGCGAGGTAGCGGATACATGCGTGTTAGTGATGGTGCATCCGCGGGTGGAGGTAGAGGATACCAGCTGACTCTGGCACCGATGTGCAGTTGGTCGCGCTGAGCTGACCTTGCTATCACCATGTTGGTTGTGTCAAGGCAGCCAGCAACCTCAGGAGGGTGCAGGATAATAATCATAATCAATCACATCTCCCATTACTCCCACCGCCAGCCCAACAGCCCGACTGATCCTAACGAGCGTGCTGTTGCACCAGACTGCGTGGGCCTGCACAGTGCCGACCTACCTCTAGTCTCCCGCTTGCCAATCCTCTTAACCCGATTCTCGGGCCCTGTCTTCCATCCCCAAGCTCTGTTGGTCCACTTCCTTTCATCACCGCAAACCTTCTCTTCTCCTTCTCCCCATCCCGCAACCAACTACACCTGGCCTGCCTGGTTCTGCAGCTCGGTCTCCCTTCTCGCCATCGCCAGCATCGTCGCGCCGTCTGCAGCCACCCTGTGGATGCACCCGATACCGATTCCCCTGAGTTTGACTGACCTGCAGCTCTTATCTTGAGGATCGCCTCGGTCTCGCGAGCATCGTCCGACAAGCTCTCCCACACGCTTCCCTTCGTTTCGCCGGAAGTCTCGATCGACGCCCCTCACCCGTCTTGGGCACCGAACCGACGAGCGCCCGATCGATTCGAACATTGTCGCGTGGAAGGTGTTTTCGAGGAGTGCTCCAAACCAAAGCTGTATATCCTACTTATCTTCTCTCCCCGGGGTCGCCAGGCCCCTTGTGTGTACCAGAGCTTTTCTTGTTTCTTCTCTTCTATTTCGCCCATTGCCCAGCTGGGCGCGAGGTCAGCAACGCTTGAGGTGCATTCCTCGCTGTGTATCTTATCATCTATCCCCAAGACCAAGGGCGATAACACACTGATCTGAGACGAGACTGTCCGATTGGAGCATTGATCTTGGGGGGCTTCAATCTCTGCCAGCCGTGTACGTACTATTACTTTTGCGAGTCGAGGTTTATTTGCTCGTTTATCTTTGTCCCTTCCTCCACATTCCACCTTGGAACCGCGAAAAAAAAAATCGAGAGAGGAAAAAGAAAGAAAAAAGCAATTCTCCCTGCCTAGCCCGAACCCCTTGGTCTGTCTGACAAGGCACAGGGCAACATCCGTTCGCCGCATTGAAAGACGTGAATGGCTAATGACCTAGCGTGAAGACCAAACCCGACTGCCTCTTTCTCGTATCTCAAGCAGACGAGATAAAAGTAAGAAGAAGACCATACACCAGCTGGCCCTAGGCATTCTTTAGTCCGCAGACCACCCCCAACCCTCTATTACCCTCGCCGGCCTGCGCCAGCGCCTTAACGACAGCAACATGGCCAGCAACATGCCCGACGATGACTACGAGATCGATTTCTATGGCGACGCCGAAGACCAGCAGCAGCAACAAGGCAGCAATCACCAAGGTGGCGACGACCACGATTACCACGATTCCGCTGATGATCATCACGACGCGGCATCAAATTCGAACACCCACCACCACCACCACCACGATCGGGATCATGACAGAGACCACGATAGCCACGACTCCAAATACCATTCCGACGGCAAGCATGAGGAAGAGGATGAGCTGCCTATTGACCCCGGCGCCACGACCGCCCTCATGGTCTCCGAGCTCAATTGGTGGACAACAGACGACGACATCCGCGGCTGGCTCAAACAGGGCGGCTGCGAGGACGGCGTAAAGGACCTCACGTTCAGCGAACACAAGGTTAATGGGAAGAGCAAGGGGTATGAATGACACTCCCCACTCCGCAAAATCACCGTCGTAACTAACGAGTCACTCCCCACAGACAAATCTTCATCGAGTTCTCCACGGTCGCTGCCTCATCATCAGCCAAGCACCTCATCGACAAGATGCCAGCCGATGGCGGCCACCTCGGCCAGAAGAAGATCTCCACCCAGTACTGGAACCCCAACATCAATCCCTTCCGGACGCTGCCTAAGGATGCTCCGGCGCGAGGCAAAGATCAGACCCGGGGCGGCGTCTCAGGCTCGTACAACGAACGGGGCAACTACAACAACAACAACGCCGGAGGCGGCTTCCCTAGAGGACGAGGCGGCTTCAACGGCGGTCGCGGCAACATGAACCAGAACAACTACAACAGGAACTTCAGCGGCGGCAACAACATGGGGTACAACAACCAGATGATGGGCGGAGGTTTTAATGGGCATGGACAGGGCAACTTTGGCTTCAACAATAGGGGCATGATGGGCGGCATGCGAGGCGGACCTAACATGCGCGGCCGGGGAGGCATGATGATGAACCCCATGGGGATGGGAATGGGCATGCCTATGGGCATGATGGGACCAGGTATGTTTCTCTTCCTTTCCTTCGAGCATCCGGCATATCTTGGTTGGATACCGCAGATGGTTGCGGTCAAACCCGCAGGCGCATTATTCTTCCTCTTTTTCATCCATATGCTAACCATATATCTACAGGCTTTCAAGGGATGCCTGGCAACTTCAACGGCGGCTTTGGCTTCAACCCCAACCAGAACCAAGGCGGCGGCGGCGGCGGCAACAGCGGCGATTGGGGAAACCCCCATGGAGCAAAGCGTCCTCGACCCGAGTGATCTGTTTTTGCTCGTGACCAAGTTCACAAAATCGTACGGTGGCAATCAACGCTTGCACATAACCAAGGGGGATCTTCATTCGAGCCATAATAGCCCCGGGACAGACACCTGGTGGCCGTCTCCATCCTTGGTCCTTCCATTTCCCCAGGACAGCTCACTGGTAGGAAGGAGGGTTTTCTTTCTTTTTTCTTAATTCTGTTCGCGCGAATCCAGTTACCGGACGTTTATGTACCATAGGAGGTTTACGAAAAGGGGCAGAAGGCATTTCAACGAGTTTGGCGTAATCACAGAGGGCTAATCTGTATTTTCTTGATTCTTCTCTATCTCTCTCTCCCTCTATCTCACATGTCAAGTTGGGCACACCCAGTCTTTTTCCTGCTTCTGCGAAAAAAACGCAACACCTGTAATTAACCTGGAGCGTATCTCCTCGCGGTACGCGAACCATAAGAGCAATAAGAAAAGCACGGGGGGGTTTTGCCATCTGAGTGGCACCACATGGTGACAATTCAAAACATGTCTTGTGTATCTGTCTCTCTATCCTCTCGCGTGACGAACCAACAGACCTAAACGTAACCGACCATTCACCGCGTATTCCTCTCCTTTTGTGTGGGGATAATTTGTTCTATGTACATACTTTCACTGCTGGGATAACCGCGCCGCGTTGGTATCAATCAGCTGCCGGATCTCGATCCACCGCTCCCTCAGCAGCCGCCGCGACTCGTCCTCGCCCACCTTGTCGAGCTGGTCAATCTCCGTCACGGTGGCGCGCGCGTCCTTCTCGTACTTGCGCAGCAGCTTGAGCAGCTCGGCGTCCACGAGGGCCCCGTCCTCGTCCTCGTCGCGCTGGCCGTCGAGGACGGCGCGCCACTGCCACTCGGGGAGGCAGAGGAGGCGGAGGGCGGTCTGGGTGCGGTAGCAGGCCGTCTGGGAGTCGAGCATGTACCCGGTCCAGAAGCCCTCTTCCTCTAGCAGCTCCTTCTGGGCGGGCGTGAAGCGCGGGCAGAGGTACGGGTCCAAGGCGGTCTCGTCGAACGGGTTCTCGGGGGAGGGGATGGTGAAGCCGTACTCGACGAGGAGGAAGTCGTTTGAGTGGGAGCCGTAGCGGATGAACATCTCGTCGCCGGCCTTGTGGGCGTGGGTTGTGGTGATCTGGAAGCCTTTGTGGCCAAAGGCGACGGAGCAGCCGTCTGGGGAGTGGTTGAAAAGGTCGGCGACCGGCTGGAGGACCATGTGGTCTTCCTTGGGCAGCTTGGCTTTTGTGGCCGGAGTGGTGTGATAAAAGGTACGTGTATTAACGAGGAGCCAGGCGTACATAAACTGTGGCCGAGTTATGCCGGCGGGCAGGCTTGCTGCGGCGGATGAGACGACAGACCAGTCCTTGTCGAACTTGGCACTCTGCTTGGAGAGGAGAGTCTGAGCCTTTGGGGGTAGGAGGGCGACAAGCTCTTGCGGCCAACAGAGGGGCATGCTGGTTATGATATCTTGAAGCGAGGGAAAGACGGCCTTCCAGATGGCAAAGTCATCCGGTGTGTCGTGAAAGTCTAGGCACAGTGCCGTAGCGAGGATTGCGTGGACGGTAGCCCCTTGGAGAGCCTCGGTGATGGACTTGGATGTGTTATCCAGAGTGCGCAAGGCATTCGACGGTACTGCCAGAATGGTTTCATTGGCCTAGATGCACTGTGTTAGCATCTCGAATGAGCTGAGTTGGTCACTTGATGGCGCTCAGGGCTGCGCCCTTACCTTGAGATCGCGAGTCGCAAGAATACCGATACCTCGTCCCGGCAAGACTCTGGGCCGTATGCCATTGAGAGCGATGCCTTTGACGTCGGCCCAGGTGAGCAGATGGTCGATTGGGTCCATTGCGGCTTCCCACGACGAAGACAAACGATACTCAAAGAATTTGCATTGATGTTGTTGGGGCTAGACTGAAATAGCACGTCGGGTCCGATAGCGCGATGTAAACGACTGTCGCAAGCCTGTCGCAGCTCCTAGAGCATTTCCTCGACAAGGGTGACTTTGTCCCTTCAATACAGCCACATTCCTATAGCAAGGTTGTCCATGCAGCATGGAAGGGCTTCGAGGACCGATGATGGAGCTTGGTGACTCATCTGATGCGGTATAGGGTAGGCAGCTGATCAACTCATCCACTTGATTCATGATGTGATCGTTGCAAGTCAAGGCTGGTGATGTTGAAGGAGGCTTTATGAGAATGAATTCAGACAATGAAAAGAGTATGTTTCAGTTGAAATATTTGATGAGTGTTTTTTCTCTATTTTTTGCTTGAATCGGAGGGAAGCAAGCCTAAATGTGGCTTCACAAATCTAGTCGCCAGGGCCCAGAACAACTGTTGGAGGCATGGTAGGTCCGAACGAGTTCTGTTGTGGGACCGGGAATGCAAATAAGCCGTAGACAAGCTCTGGAAGAAGAGAGAAGATGTGTAGAAACAAATGATGGAAATGAGTGTGGATATGGTTTACAATTGCTGTCCTTCATGCTTCGGCAGTAACTGATCTCAGGGAAGTGGTAAAGATTCGAAACTCTGTAGTCTTAACCAAAGACACAAGTTCTCTAAGTGTGGTGTCTATCCTGATGGTTAGCGAACTGCTCGGGATGAGAAGATTGTGATCTCTCACTTACCAAAAGCAATCAAAGGAGAAATCAAAGGAGAAACCAAAGGAGAAACCAAAGGAGAAATTCACTGCGTTGAGTTGGTCGGGCCCTGGCAGCTTCATTGTTGTTAAACTTTATCCTCTTTCTTCTACGCACCAAAGGAGAGATCAAAGGAGAGATCAAAGGAGAAATCAAAGGAGAAATAAGAAAGAAAGAAGATCAAAGGAGAAATCAAGGGACAAATCAAAGGAGAAATCAAAGGAGAAATCAAAGGAGAAATCAAAAGAGAAATCAAAAGAGAAATCAGCCGGGTTCACCATCGGCGACTAGAGAAGTATCAGCAGCCTGTTTCCGCGGGCAGGCGAGGATGAACATACTTATAAGCAGAGTTGACCGGCTGTCGCTTCTTGGCAACCCCACGGCCATCTGACTTCTTCTTCGTCTTCTCGGCCTTCTGTTCCCCCTTAACGGGAAGACCGAGAAGCTCCAACTCTAGTGAGTCCAATCCCGAGGATCGACTCGAGATGGATGACCTTCTTGAGGCAGGCCGGGGTTCATTGCTGAGAATAGAGTCTCCTGTACCTAGTTAGATATGGCAGGGAGCTGAAGAGACTCGACACTATTCACCTGAACAGGGCCCAGGCCTGGGCCAATTTACAACAGCCGGTATTCGTGGCTGGAACCATTTCCCCTGGTATTCCACATTTCCGCATCCTAAAGCCCATGGTTAGATGATCGATCTCCGTCTCGAGGGATAAACACAGATAGGAATGCCGAGTTGAAAGTACATACCCCTCACACCACATGACAGAGGCGACCGCAAGCGCTGCCCAATAGAACAGCGCTTGTAGTCGCCTCTGTCACGGATGATTCGACAGCGCGCCGACCAGTATGGAGACCGGGGGCGTTGCCCTATAGAGCAACGCCCGTGACTGATTCTGGTCTTTCCCCAGACCTCTTTTAGTGCCGTGGGTTGGCACGTCGGGAGAGCGGAGTGCAGAGTGAGGAGGAAAGAAAAGAAAGAGAGAAACAAAACGGGTTGTGGATTTCAGGTGGCTGCGGGCTGCAGGTGCTTTGCCGACACTTAGGGCTGGATCACCTGATTTTTCTTCTACCAGTGAGTCGATGGAATCATTTGGAAGCCTGAGGCGGAAAAGAGGAAGTCACTTAGTACTTGGGGGAGCAGCAGGAAGGAAGGGGGAAGGTGCGCAGGAGGTGCCTGCCTTGTGAGGGCCGTACGCGTGTGCCAGGCACCAGCATTTGGCAGATGAAGCAGCACGACGGGGCCCAGAATCAGCGAGAAACCTGGCACCTGGAACAGGCTCAACAGATGACCAATACTCTTGAATTTAATGAGGTATGGCTTATACAATGAGGCGAGCTGGACCTGCACTTCCGGCACTGATATCGCCCCAATGCAATGCCACTACCCTGCTATGAAAGGGGACGCAACTGAATAAGCCAAATACAATAATATCTCAACAATAATAAATAGGAGGAATTATACTCGCTTCGATCATGTTTATTGAATGATGCGGGCGAGTTGTAACCTACATATCTTCTGAAATGCAAGAGTTCAACTCTCCAGCTTGCCACACGCCAAATTGCTTTGGTCAGCGCTGCACTAAAGTACCTACAAAATTATGTACCAAACACGGTTAAGAGCTCGGGTGCTCCAATTTGCAGTTTGCTTACAGAATACATGATACCCAGCGCATCAAGCTGCCTTCTTCTGGAACTCTGATTTGTCCAGGAATCGGACGCTGAAGGCAGATCCAATTTCCTATCTGGCTATGTTTCGATTTATTTGCGGCTTCGAGGGAAGTGTCTAAATTGGCCTATGGAATTTTTGGTGAAGAATGTTGGATTAGTAGTTGGTTGGTCATGTTGTTGTCATCCCTTCTCTATATGTGCATTGATTCCAGTTAGGCCTCAAATACATTGTCATTTCTCCTGGTAGATGATCTTTGCCTTTAGATACCGTATCAAGAGGAAGCCTGAAACTCACGTCCCAAAACTACGTAGAAGGAGCCAAGAGACTTATATCAGATGAAGCCCCGTCGTCTTGAATAGGAAAAAGACAGCCACTGGTGGCAATCGGAGAATGCTAAGCTGTTGAAACACCCTTTTGGATAGAAATACTATGGGATACATTGGTTCGTATTAATCTGATTACCTTACAGCTAAATTATATCTGATAAGTAAAACCTGTTTTCTTTCTGGTATGCCCATGCTCCGAGCTTTAACAATAACTTCCGATTCCAATAAATAAGGATCCTCCTGGAGGCCATGATGATATAGTCTGCTGTAAAGAAAAAAAATATCAAAGACTAACATAACGAAAGCGTTTACCCTCCCTGAACAAACCCGCCGACACCAGACATTGCTAATGGAATTGGTCTAGACACTGTTGATGGAATTCGTGGACCATGATCGAATTCGGTAGCCGTACTTGTAGAAGAGGATGGGGATCGGAATCATGGCGATGCTGATGAAGCCAAGCGTGCTCGTCGCCCAGGCGACACCCAGATTGTGGTACATGTAAGGCCCAAAGAGCGGGAACCCAGCGCCGAAGAAACTGCGGATGAACGTGTTTCCACCGATGGCGCTGTTTGCGATCGGTGCGTACACGTCAATCAGGTAGTTGAAGCACTGGACAAAGACCATGTACATGCCCATGCCGGTCGGGATACTACCGACGACCATGCCGGCCCAATGTATATTCGGGTGCGAGGTCCAGGCAAATGTGAAGAGACCCACGGGGAGAAGACAGCCACCTATGATCATGAGCGGGAGACGCTGCTCGGGGACAACCTTTCCTCCGCTGGCTTCAACATCGGCCGCGAATCTCGTTTTGGTGTGCCAGACGACGAAAGTAGCACCGATCAAGACGCCCACCATGAGGCCTAGGAAAGGCAGAGCGCTGATACCCGGTGCCCAACCTCGGATTTCACGAAACTCGATGGGGTATGACACGAAGACGAGGTACAGCATACCATAGATGAACGATTGGTATATGGTGACCAGGAGCAGTATTGGTTCTGTAGCCAGGAGCGCAAAGGGACGTAAGAGATAAATGCGCACGATACCGGCGAGAGTTGCTTGCTTCATGTTGTCAAACATCGTCTGGGCTTCTGGGTTCTCCCCGCTCTGGCGGAGCTTGAGAGCACGAGCGTTCAGGATCTTAGGGGCCAGTGTCTCGGGAAGACAGAATAGACACAGGAAGAACGCGCATCCGCCCATGATGCAGCTGATCCATTGGGTCCAGCGCCAGCCAAGGTATGAATCTTCAATGAAGTTGCCAATGATGGGGGCAAGAATAGGGGACCCGAAGATGGTGCCGATGCAGGCGGCGATGGCCACGCCTCTATGCGCGGGACTCCAAATGTCCACAATACCACCGCCAACAAGGGCAAGAGCTGCCGATCCGAAGGCACCCTGGAAGAAGCGAGCGATGAGGAGTGTCTCGAGGTTGGTGCCGACCGCAGCGGGGATGCAAAAGATTGTGAAGAGAAACATGCCGAGAGTCATCGGCCACTTGCGGCCAAATCGTTCGGACAGCGGCCCCCAGATTGGGGGAGCCATAGCGTAGCCCTAGGGAGATAGGAAGAGATTGTTAGTCGTCGGATTCGGTGGTACAGAATACATAGTACTTACCACGAGGAACAAGCTAACACCCAGAGTGACGACGATGTTGCTGGCATGGAACTCGGCTTTGATGGCTGTAGCACAGCTACTCCAGATGCTGCTACCAATGGCAACCACCAGATTGCCGTACACCCATATGGCTGTGATGAAGATCTTGCGAGCAATGGAGAAGTTCTGGGGGTTGCCTGGGTCATCGGGCGCGTTCCAGGTCACGAAGAGCCCCTCGTTCTTTTTGGCTGCGGCGGTCTCTCCTGCTGGATCGCCTGGTGAGCTCATTGGAGAGTCTGACATCGTTGATGATCTTTGATGCTCACAACCGTTTCTTCGGTGATGGTTGATATAACTGGCAATCAATGGTTTTGTTAGAACCAATGACAGAAGGGGCTGTTGGGTGGGATTCTCTCACTCAACAGACGCCTCTTTAACATTGCCGGCTTGTGGCTGACCCTCTTCATCTGTTGGTCCTTGCTGACCGGATGCAGGGGGTGGTGTATGCTGGCGGCGGACATATTTGCCGACGGGCAATAACAAACTCAGAAACATGGTGGAATGTTGGTCCGAAAAGATGGGGCGGTCCAAAGAAGAGGTTGATTGTAGCTGATAAATCCAAGAAGTGGTGGTGGTGGGGATTGTTGATTACTCGAAAGTGTGGTGGAAGAAGACAAGAAACTCGCGTCCCGGCGGCCGAAGCCCGAGTTGCTCATATGGACGAGGCAGACCAACTAAGCGCCTTCGCACCTTCTTCAAATGTTTGACCGTGGCGTGATTGCAGGCGCAAGCCCTTTCCAATGCGTCATTCAACTGAAAGAGATTTGATGGCTCCTGTCTCTACTTCCCATCCCTTCCTTTTGATTTCCCTTTGCATCATATTACAATGGCTGCTCCTACCTGCTCCAAGCCATCCTCTGAAGAACATCCCATGGCTCCTTTCTTGACCACTTTATCCCTACACTTGAGGATATCATTATGTAATGCATTCCCCTTGATGTAATTCCATGTTGTAGGTAGTGTAGCTATTGTCTTCAGTTGATACAAGAGGCAATAACACAAGTCCAACGACAGTCCAGGTAACTTTATCATCGATGACACGGCCAAAGGAGGATTAAATCAACGAGCTACAAGGGAGCATTGACTCAAAGCGTAATATATTGATGGGCGTTGGGCTATTGCATATGGATACTTCATCTTCCATCTATCTAGGTATCATAATCTGATCCTAATCTAAGGGTAGTGGCTATCTGCTTGCTTATTTGTGAGATACTACGCCCAACGACTCAGCCAGCTCCTTTCCATTGACGACTGGAGCTGTAGCATCAAGCGCGACGTAGAACACTCGTGCAAACTCAGTCTTGCTTGGGTTGCTCCAGGCGTGGTTGGTGGCACGCTGAACCGCGACGTCACCCTTTTTCACTATGTTTCCGGGTTAAGTTAGTGATTGGCATACAGACGATCAAGGCGCCAGCATTGGACAAACGATGATGTAGAAAGACTGGAAAATGGGAAGACTAACATATTCTCTTCTCTCCGCTTTCCAGCTCGAGCTGGATCTCACCCTCAATCACAACGCCGAAGTCGAGAGTGATGGTGCGGTGCCACAGAGGCGCAGCCCCGGGATGATAGTCGATGTAGCGCGAGACGAAGCCATTTGGTATCATAAAAGACTCCGGCTTCTTGACAAGGTGGCCCTTGTACGTGTCAAGGTCGGCGTCATGCGCAAGGGGTGCTGGGAGAGCATTGCCGCTGTAGGACAGGAACATGTCTGCACCGAGAGGCGAGCGCTCAAACTCAATCTCCTCTCCGATCCCCGTGTTGAATGTTGCATTTCCAGACTCGTCGTGGGTGGTGATATAGCGGTGGACTACCGGGAGAGTCTTTTCTGGAGTTGTTTGATTTTGGTCAGCCATGTTGGGGGCGCTGATCTAGGTAATCTTTCCGAGCGTTGAGCGTTGTGTTCCTGCATCAAATGCGATCGGCATGCCCCCAACAGTTGACTTTATATAGTGACAAGGCATCGGTGTATTCTTCGAAGACGCCGTGCGGTTTGAAGTTCGTCCGTGGTGCTGGTGAGCCACCAAAGCCCGTCGGATCGACTACTCACTGGCAATGCCGTGAAGTGTGAGTCCAGCCGTATCAACTCTTGGCTCGAGGCGGAGGATTCTTTGCTCCGCTTGCATGAGTTAAGGTGGAGACGTTGCTCATGTCCGACTCGGATGCTTGGATATGGCTTCGGTGCTCGGCGGCCGGTGAGCGAGAGGCTCCACCAGCGAGTCGGGTTGTCACCTACCGACCAAACCGAAAGTAGGACGGTGCAAAGAGAAATACCATGGCATAATCTCTTCCATTTTGGCGAGCGGGTTTTCTTCGATTGTTTTCCCTCGAATTTGTCGAGTTTCGGCGGGCTTTTTTTTCGGCGTGCTAGCTATGTCGGCGGCCGCAGGAGTTGTCTTGTCCGGTCACTCGTGATGTTGTATGTTCGATTATTGGATACTGCGCAATCGAGCGCTTTCTTGATGACTTGCTAGCTAATTCTAGCCTCTTAGAGCACATCTAGTCCGCAGCAGTTTCGTATAGTGATGACAAGCCATGAACATGGAGGATACCACCCTGTCGGCTCCGTATCGGCTCCGAAACGCTGCGACGTTGGTCAAGCGGTAGAATTCAAATTCGATCGATGGAAAAATGTCTATCGTTACATTTTAGGTTTGTAAGCGTCCGGATAATCTCAAACAATCAAGTGGTAAGTGTACGTACCGCGACCCATCATCCACCGCCATGTCGGGCCAAAACTTGAGGTCTTCGAAAAGTGCTGTTTGTCTACCTCACTGCACTCATCGAGACCACAAATAACGATAAAAACAATGCAATGGCGGAGTCTGCCTCATTGTGCATCGGTGTATTCTTGTCTTTGGAGTCGTTGTGTTGGTGGCATAGCAGCCAGACACTCCCACCCCGGTCGCAGTTGCCACCACTGTTGACAAACGATGGATGGAGGATGCCCGAGGACGCATCTTCAGCCCGGCCAATTATCGGACCACGGGATATCTGCTAATTGGTAGGCACGGCACTTTTGGAGAATGAGGTCCGACAACGAGGGTTATCTTCGGCGCAATCTCCAGCAAAAGGGGGGATTCTCTCGATCACTCAAGTCCCTTTCAACTCCTGCACTGTGTACCAGCCATGACTTTACTACCGCATCGTTGGTACATCTTCATACCCCGGCTGTTGAACTACAGGCTCTATTAGGTTTCCAGATAGGCAGCGGAGGCTAGTTTCTTCAATTCTTCTCGTAAGAAAACCTCGGCCGGCGATTTAAGCCAGAATGCACCCATGATTGCTATTCTACATTCGTATTCATAAATTAATTAGCTTTCAGCAGTCTCTAGTTTCTATCGAAAATGAATACCTACCCCAGCCCATCGGATAACGCATTACTGTGCCTCCTACCAGCCATTCCTCCAGCAGGCCAGTAGGGTGAAGAACGCCAAGTGACCTTGAAAAACCATCAAGTATTGAGCTGAGGGATGCATGCAGAGTAGGTGTGTGTTAATCTAAAGATCCAGCCCACGCTGTTGGTCAGCGCAGGATGGGTGGTTTCAAAATAGGACAACCACCCACACTCGCCACCCACCATCCACGGCCAAATATTGCCAGATTGGTACACACCTAGGTGCAGGAACGCGGCTCAGCAGCGTGGCATCCTTGGAGGGTGGCACCCAGGAGACCATCCGATTATGCACGAGGCCACCCAGGACAAAGGCCCCTCAGGACAATCGGCCCCCCATCTGAAACTGAACCTTGGCCGCAGCCAATTCCAATGCCGCCCTCACCGGTAGTGACATGATTGCTACTTCATGCCGATGTGCTACCAATGCCTCTCAACATAGAAATATTTCCCTTCTCGAAGTGGCCTCCCTCCCCAGATGCCGCCGCGTCTAATATATCAGGGGCTAGCTCACCGACTTGTGCCGACAAGGTGCATGATTTAAACCTTGCCACTTTTGAGGGATGGGAAGCGCGGTTTGGACCTTTGAAGGTCGTGGCGATTTAAATATAGCAGGTTTCTGTTTTGTTTTGGGGCATATTTTGGCGTTTGCAATTACAACCAACAAGTCAAAAGCGCACTGTCTAGCAGGATTCCTTTATAATGTGAGTCTTTCTCAACACCACCCGTACAGCAAAACTATGGCACATGGGAAGAAAATAATATCAATTCTAGTACTCTGTATCGTTGGCCGCTTTGTAAAAATAAAAATAAACCCGCCTACCTTCGGTCAACCGGTGACCAGGCACACGGTACATTGCACTCCACCCCTGGCCAACAGAACACTCCGTCCCAAAGCAGCCAGCAACGATTCCAGATCCAACATTCCCACCCCAGGCACGTTCTGGATGAGGAAGGGATCCGGTACCGCGGGAATTGGCCCCCCTGGGGCTCAATTCGAGAAGGCTGGGTGGAAGGAGGCCCCGGCGATACAATCCTTTACGGCCGACCAACAGCCACTGCGCCGCCCCGCGCCAGCAGGACCTATCAAAAACCTGGTCCCGGAGACGCTGCCGCAGCGCAGACTGGGCCCCTTCACCTTGCACACCTTGCTAGCGAGGGGGGCGGCCGACGTTGATGCCCACAAGAATGGAAGCAGGGGCTTCTTCGACTGATTGCTCGCGGGAGGCAGTTCTGAGCGGCAGGGTCTTGAACAGCAGAGTCCTGAACGGACAGAGGAAAAGGATAAAGAGGCAGTGTTTGGTGTCGTTGGTTTGCCTTTGGTCTAGGAGCTGGGCGCTTGTCATGAGTCCACGATGATTGGATCACAGAATCTCGAATATGCCCGGTGATTCTAGCGACATGCAGGGCCACTTAGTGAGTGGGTTCAGCGAGCCAAATCACCTAAAGCAGCTAGAGCGGAGGGGTGATGTGCCGTTGGCAGCTCGAATTTTGGCCGGCAGCGGTCCAGATCCAGGCTGGGGCCACTAACTAATCCGTTTAGCAGCCGAAGCAGGCGTTACGCGCACTGGAAAGATGGTGCGATATGAAGGCTAATTGAGCAGCCAATCCGCTCCCCGGTTGAATGCAGTGGCTCCTTGATTAAGGGGAGCCACCTGAGCAGCGCTCATGTAGCTAGGTACCGACCTTTAATCTGATAGTAGCTGGTGCAGTTGTTGATGATATGTGGCCGCCTCCCCAAGTGCCGTTATGTACCGTTACATGCCGCACCCCATCTCTACATCGGAAGGATTAAAATCATGGCAGGCGAGGTCTAATCGCCCGCAAATATCAATCAGCGATGGGGGCAGACCAACACAGAATCAACCTCCTCCGGTGACAACCACTGGAGCTATCCAAATACATGTACAGAGGGATGTTGGCTGCAGGTCGCCGAAGAACGGCCCTATTTGGACAAGATGGCCTTGAGAAGCTCCATATCCGATGCCCCTGTCGACCAGCTGAGACCCAGTCATTGCCTGGTGCCACGCAACTTTGTTGCATTGAGCCCTACCAACGGCAGAAGAGACGGACCAGGGGCCCTGTAAGTTGGCGGCAAGGGGACCCTGCTGGCCACTAACGACAGTCCACTACCGTAACGTTGCGCATCGTCATCATCGCCATCGTCACTACTGAGCACTCGAGCGGGTTGTAATATTATAATCGTATTGAAGAAGGAGGTCTATGTGAAGCGAAGATCAGACGCAGGAGTCTAGATACCAGATCTGATGCCCCTGTGTCATCTATATCCCTGCAGTATATACATCTTAACCACCAGCTGACATAGGTATTCAGTACAGATACCATACCTTGCAGTAAGTATTCTTAGCACTACCGGCTCATATCCTGCCCGTCCTCCATGGGGATCCTCCCCGTCAACATCTGGCCCTGGATATGCAGCAGCGCCCTCCACTCCTCCCTCCCCGTCGGCCGACAGCTGCGCCGCGCCTCCTCGTGGCACTGCACCATGTCCAGCAGCCGCTCCTGCTCCATCAGGTCGCCCCCCTCGAAGGACACCGCCAGCGGCATCATCGACTTGAACGACACCAGCGCCTCCATGTCCAGCATGGCGGGGACGAACTTCCACATGAGGATGCAGATCTTGCGGTACTGGTCCCACAGGAACTCGACGTCCTCCGGGTCGTCGTAGAGCACGCTCAGGTCGTACTGCATCCGCGCCACCACCACCCGCGCCGACAGCGACATGAGCAGGAACTCGCCCAGGAACCCCGGCTGGAAGCGGTAGCTGCTCTGGACGAAGCTGTAGGCGTCCGCTACCTCGACCAGCTCGTCGATCTCGCACGCCCTCTGCGCCAGGGCTGTCCACCCGTCGTGCAGCTGTGCCTCCTCTCCTGACAACTGGTCCATGAGCTTGAGCGCCGTGCTCCGCGAGGTGGCCGAGTGTGGGTTGCTGTAGATGGAGTTGAGCTTGGCCAGCACCATGGGCACGTTGGTGTAGTGCCGGGTCGTCAAACTAAGAATAGGCCCGGCGTGGGGTTTGATCCGCATGGGTAGGTGGCTCAGGGCCGTTTCCGATAGCGCTTGGCCCCAGGCTCCCTCCCCGAAGAAATTGACCGTGCCCTTCTTCATGAAATGAACTCCCTAGTTGTAGAAATTACTGGTTAGCATAAGAGTATCTCTTCCGGATAAGGCAAAATTTGCGGAATTCCTCGGGGGTTTCTGCCTCTCCCAGCCGTAGAATGGTAAACTCACCAGATTTCGAAAGTTCTCAAACAGGAGCCCAGCGTATAGCTCGTCTCCGGGTCTCGGGGGTCCCAGTTGATGTGACAGGCAGAGAACCGCCTCCGCGTGGACGTGGTTGAACGGCTTCCACGGCCAGTCCCCGAGGATGTAGCTCTCCGCTCTGTTCACCAGGGTGATGGAGGCAAGAGTTTCAATAGTCCCGGCCTGGTCTCCCCGCAGCGCCCTCCTCAGGCTCCGAAGTGCCTTTCCGTACTTGTCCATGGTCTGCGATTCCGAGGGTGACACCTTCCGCCGGTAGTCTGTCAACGTAGAGCAGAAGAGAGAGGCGGCGTCCCGCAGGCAGCCGCTGTTGGGGATGCGCTGGGGCAGGAACTTGAGGTACTTCATGTTGAAGATGGAGTCCAGGTCCTCGTCGTGCTGGACCAGATTCAGCAGGCGGGAGGCGGTACGGTCGCCCATAGTGGTTGGCCTGCCCCCGCCCCGCGCATAGGGCGGCGAGGCCTCAATGACGCCGATGGCGGAGTAGTAGGCATGGTCCTCAGATAACACGGGACGGGTGCCGTCTGTGATGATGAAGCGGTGGTTTGTGGGCGCGGAAGTAGTAGCGGGCGCCGCCTCTGGGCTGGATGAAGGTTGGTGGTGCTGCCAGAGCGGCTCGGGTTCTGAGCCTCTGTGATCTGCTCTGGAACCGCCGTGGACGAATTTGACTAGGGAAGTGGGACCGGAGCACTTGATGTCTCGGCGCTTGCAATGGGAGCAGACGGGCCATTTCTGATCGCACTATGCCGGGCGGTTAGGAAAGCGGCCAACGATTAGATGTTGAGACGTTGGAGATACTTGCCTTGATCTTGCGCGCCTTGCAGCTTCGGCAGCCATGAGATTTGGGAATGCCAGGCATGGTGACCCGATGTAACGGAAGGGGATGTCGAGGAGCAAATGTAGGAATGGGTGAAGGCTCTCTGATAGAATGCTATAGTCGATTGGTGATGACAGAGGTGTCGGAAGACGTTGATGGTTTTCGGGGTGTTCGTGATGGTAGTGAATGCGAAGAGTCGAGAGGACGAAAAGGGAGAAGGAAGCCGATTCTATTTATATGGTGATCGATCTGTGAGTGTGTCGTTGGCTTGCAGGACACGGCAGACCTGCCACCGCATGGCTTTGCCTCTTGCATGCAAAAGCGCCCTGCAGGTGTACAATTGGAGAATAGTTCATCTGAGTATGATATCGGGAGTCAACCAACAGTCCCAGGGCGGAACAGGGGTCCAAGTACCTGATTTAAGGCTGCGTTCTAAGGGGTGCTCCACTCGCGTATTCATCGCCGACGGCTAGAGAGCTCATGATTGGCCAATGGGGCAGGTCCTGCCTGGACGCAAGTCCAATGAACACCGGCAAGAACGACTTAGCCCGCCAGGCCTAGCTGGAAGCATGGAAAGTCGGGCTTGAGGCCAGAGGGGATGGGCGGCAGTGTAACGAGAATATCCACCTTCTGGGCTGTTGATGATTCCCCACTAACGAGCCAAATTGCCCAAAAAGGAGATAATTGTTGTGGAGCCCACTGGGTGCCATCACACAAGTCGCGAGGAGCAGGGGTCTCGAGAATAACCAGGGTCAACCCTAGCACATCATCATGCAAATCGAGAGTGAGGGTGGCCGGTATGTACAGTGGGTACTCTGCACGTGTCGGTCATTCAGCTGCGAGTTATCTCTCTCAATACGGTAATTCTGGGGGAAGGCTGCCTCAGAATGAAGCCATCGCGCGCCAGGCTTACCGTGCCCTCCCACTTCTTTCCCTGCAGTGCAGTGAGGTTGTTTCCCCTCTCACCCGCCCACGTCAAGCTAAATCAGCCGGTGGGCGGGAACCAGTCAACCAGCGCACCCACCCCACTAATCGGTACTGCCGCTCAGCGTCTGGCCCAGAGGCTAAGGGACTTTGAAGGCCCCACCCCTTATGTCTTCCTGCAGATGGGTCCAGCCCACCTCGAGCTCGAGGCAGATAGCCCCCAATTGAATTCGATGATCAAACGATCCAATCACCGTATTCCGCATCTCCGGTCCGTCAATGACATCTCTTCCGAAGGTCACCCCTCCATCATCAATCCCCTTACCTGTGAAAATCATACGAGCAGTTGCATATTACGTTGTCGTTAGGCGGCGCCCGCTCTAGTCAAATTGGGGGATACGCATTTCTGGATGCACTAGGCACTATTTGGCTCCGAGAGGATTTTGGTACTCTCCATTGATTTTATTGGGGAAAAGGCATGATGACAGCACCTGAAAGAATGCCTGATGCAGCCTCTTGCCTTCGGGTCTTGGCTATGTGCCTTCTCAAATTGAAATCAAAATATCATAATTCTAGTGCATATTTTATTTCTTGGATCTTATTAGTCTGTTGTTCTTGTAGAAACTATGCATGTCATGGGTGATCCTTTCGGCTACAGGGTAGGCCACATACAGCCTTGTGGGTGCATTGATCCAGGAATGTGCCACACCTTGATGGAGATCCCGCTACCACACACACTTTTGTGGCATCTTGCACTCTGGATGTACAAATGAGCACACACCACTTTCAGGCGGTCAATATAGAATTAATTGTCCGGCAGCCTCATGAACACCCTCCAAATCCAACGCCTTACACGCCCCACGACGACTCATGGCGACTCACCCCCCCACTTCACTGACCAATACCCGCATCACCACCAGCCCACTGCATGTGCTCGCTCACACACATATTGTCTACTTCCAATAATAACACCACCACACCTCCGTCATGTGGCTGCTAGGCATAGTCCAGTGGTGTCAGCTTCTAGAACTAACAAACCGTCGCTATGGTGGGGTCCTTGAAGACCGAAGGCCGGCTGACCAGAAAAGAACTTTGTTTGCTGATTTCCCCCTCAAACGCGTGTCCAAGAAATTCTAAGGGCCAGGGGATCGCAGCGCACAGTAATAACTAATCTCGTGGTAAAGGGATATTTAGGGAATTCAAATTCATCTAAGCGGTTGCAATGACGTTGTAAACTGAACTACGGAGTACACACATATCCTAACGTCTCCCCGCACGCGGCGCCCCTGTTCTAACCACCCTCTCCAGGGCTGTCCAGGGGTCTTTTTGATTTTGCCGGTCTGCCTCCGTGTGCCACCACCACCTCTGCAAGGGTGGGCAGGACAGGGGCTGGTCCAGCTGAGACGGAAATCAACTGCATAAGTCGACAAGCAAACAAGCTCCAGGGGCCGGACCTTGAGTACGTCCCGGACATACTTTTGGCCGGGTTCGCCAATCTGGTCCCAAGGAACGCTAAATGCCCATCGCAGGTGCTTTTGGTCAGACCTGTCAGCAGGCGCCCAGATGCGGGAGTGCTCCAATGCTGCAATTTCTCCAGCTGCCCAATCAGATATCCCAATCCGAGCCGGAAGACGTCATGTGCTAATTCTGATTCATCGCGTGGCATGCGTCCCTCTCTGCCTTATGTTGCTCACATACATGTACCCTCTTCATCCTCGTAGAAGCCGACCACCGATTGGTCAAGTTCATCTCGTATAAGCCGACCACCAATTGGTCAGCACATCCCGCCCCCAATTTCCCTCCTTCACTCTTTTGACGACACAGAGACGACGCCTTATTGCTGTGGCGTTTATAGGAACGTTACAAGCCGTCACCGCACTTTTGCTGCCGGCAGCTCGCTGGGGAAGACTCGACATACACCCTGTGATCAAAAGGACCCGTACCCGCGTTCTTAGCCCAAACTTGTGCGTGGTTCTCTGTAACCATCGTATTGGCGGTGGACCCTGTTGCGCGCCCAGTTGCGCACCCTGCTGCGCGCTCTCCTCGCCTTACTTCACCCATCGTGGACTTGAACTTGTGTTCGTGAAAAGTACGCGTGGCAATTGTGTTGTCACAGAATTGAACCTCGCCCACCGATTCGCGGGTTTGTGACGTTGCGAACTATCCCTGGACCCCGAGCCGTCGGAGCGTCCGGTGCCGGAGACCGATGTTCGGGTGAGATGATTCGAGGCTCCAGAGGCCGGACCGGCGATACGGAGCACACCACTAATAATGATTTTGTCGCGGAGTACCAGGGGATGCGCAGAATGAAGCTTGAATCAATTGGCCAGAATGGAAGAGTAGCCCTCATCTGCGAGCTTGGCCAATGCCTACCTCAGTACTCCAGCTTGGCAATCAAGTGCAAAACTTTGAATCTCGATGGAATAAAAAGTCTTCTCGGTTGCCGATATTATAAAAAGCCCCCCCCTCCAATTGACGGAGCAATCAGCCTTGATCTGCCGGGTGTAGAATGCATATTGTGCTGGGTGTGGTATAAATATTAAATATTGTGCTGGGCGTAGTATGTGTATTGTGAGGGACTGTGAAGACAGAATAGTGCCATTTTGGTGCCGCTCCAAATGCTCTAATTCAACGCTTCTATCCACGGGTTTCCCAGTGAAGTGCGAAGAGACCCCTCCAAATTCCTTGTTAAATCTCGCATCATCCATCATAGGCTCAGCTCTAGTCAATGGAATACTAGGAGTCGGGTCTTCTAAAATGGAGGATCTGACGAAGGGGCGGGATCTTCCACTGGTACTAATACGGGCACAAGCAAAGCTGTGCGAGGACGGGCCTGTTCGATAGTGGGAATATTGAAATGTTCCACATCAAGGCTGCCAGAGCGAGGGAGGCTGGCGCGTTCGATGCCGAGATCGTCCCTGTAATGGCCTGGTTCCAGGAGGTGGATAAAAAGATGGGAGAGAAGATCAGCAAGCAGCAGACAATCGCCGTTACCCAAGACGATGGAATCCGGACCAATATCAGCCCAGAGGCTCTCGCAAAGCTCAAACCCACCTTTAAGACGGATGGAACAAGTACAGCAGGCAACTTATCATAAGTCTCGGACGGTGCTACCGCTACCCTGCTGATGAAGAGGAGCACAGCCACAGAGCTAGGACTGCCCATCCTCAGCAAATTTGTATAGCCACGACGGTAGGCTGTGCCCCAGACGAGATGGGCATCGGGCCGGCGCTGGCCATTCCCCAGCTCCTGGAGCAGCATGATGATAGGTAACATGTACGACTCTGAAACAGAATCGTGCCATCTTGGTGCCGTCACGGGTACGGGCCCGGGGTAAGACTTTGCGACAATGATTGGTATCGTCATTTGCCTTATGAGGATAACTGGAAGTCTTGTAGTTGCTTCGGCACAGGCCAGGCACGTGCGTCGCTGAACCGGTTGATGACACCCTTGAGCGCCTTTCTTTCGTACCAGTCGATGAAATAATGGCCGTATAGGTGTATCGCTAGAGCAGCATTGACAACCACCGGTGGCGTCTTCTCTTCTTGAAGAGAGGTGCCGCAAATGTCCAGAACTATGCTCCGGACCTGGCCTTCGGCTTCACGGAACGCAAGTCGAGGATCGGTCGCTTGTCTGGTAGCGATGTAGTTAGCAACGGATATATTTCAAAATCTACCAGGCGCGATGTAACCCACGCTAGGAAAGGCGATTCTGCTATCAAGATCATTCTCGCAAGCATCATATGTTGCATTGCCGTGATTGCTGCCACCGAGCGGAACCATATCGTGGGAAAGACCTCTCCTTTTTCGCGGTCGGGAGGAAGCCACATGAGAGGTTTGAATTGCGTGGCTACCTCTTCCTCGAGTGTTCTTTCTTGATCTTTGAGACTCACTGTGGGCGGATGGTTAGTAGGGTTGCATCGCATGTGTTATAGTCTTCGATGCTACTCACACCACCCCTCCCGCGATTTCCCCTCAAACATCCATCGCGCGACGTGGCTGGCGTGCATGATCATGCGGTCTGCCGGAGACACGTTGCCATATGACTGTGGGTTTTGATCCATTTCTGGCGGATATCCCTTGAGTAGAGCATCGTACACTTCTTGCCGAAGGGCGATCCAGTAGCAGGCATTGAGAAGCTCAGACTTGAGAAACGAAACCCTCGGCTGGGAGCCTCGCAGAGCGGAGTTGATGATGGAGAGGAAGTTGACTCGACCTGTTCTTGGAGAGGGTGCTGTGTATACCTCCGCTCCTGCCGCCCCCTGTCCCTGTTCTTCATCTGCCTCGTTGTCGTGTTCCATCTCTTCGAACTGGCGGAGGATGACGGCTGTCGTTAGCGTGAGGATCCGGGTGTCTTCGTCAAACGTATCGTGGAACGCTCGTAGCGCCGGCATGCACCGCAACATGTACTCAACTGCGGTGCCTGGTGTGAGGCCGTGGAGGACCTGTCCTCGGTAGACGATGCCTTCTTTCGTCCGGTACCGATGGAGTCGGCATAGGTGGCGCGCGGAGACGGCATAGATGGCATTCAGCAATGGAGGGTAGCTCATGGCTCGCTCGGGGACCAGAAACTCGAAGCGGCGTTGGCGGTCGCATGTGTCGAACTATTTCCATTTTGTCAACTTCAGGAATCTGAGGGGGAAACGGGCTTAGGGTGCAAGAGTCTCTAACCCAGTGGGAAAGCTCGTCTATGTAATAATTTAAAAGACAAGCTTCTTGAACTGTCCTCCTGTGGTCTTCTTCCGTATACTGTTCCTCTTGTTGTTGTGGGACCCCATCCGGCGAATGGTGAAGCAGTTCGGACCAGCTGGGGTAGATATGAGGCGAAGCAGCTGCCGGGGTTGATGCCGCAAGCCTCGAACTACTGCTCGGCGTCACCCTACCGCAAGGAGGCTGTGGGGAGGAGGCCTGCCCACCCCCTTCATATTGAGAGGGGGACCAATCGTCGGCCCCATGGGCAGTTTGCTCTGGGGAGTCTGGAGTGGCTTCGATTGGACTGTCGTCGTAAGCGGTTTCTATCCGTTTGGCTCGACCGCGGGAGCCGTTGTGCAGACGAACTAGGGGCGTGCGTGGGTTAGCAGAAGCGTGCAAGGGCCTGATGACCGAGGTTGGGGGGGTGGAGGGTGTAAATACATTCGCGGGCGTTGGCCTTGACCCAAGTTTGTGTCTCAGGGAACTGGGAAGCGGCGGTAGACGCTCCTATTCGGAAGGGCTGCTTGCGACCGGCCCTGACGCAGGGAAGGTTGCGCTCACTGCATCGACGGCACTTCGGGGTGTCCGAGGAGCACTTCAAGTGCTTCTCCCTACACTCAACGCAGGGGAGCCTGCGCAAGGACATTGTCTTACTGCTCGGCGCTGCTTCCGCGGTCGTTGTTTGGCCAATCCGTCTGTAATCTCTAGGCGTGGGGAGGGGGGAGGGCGTGGATGGGATGCACGATGGTTGGTGACAGAGGTTCGGCGATATTTGGAGAATGAGGTAGTTGGGTTGTATGGTGATCTGGGGAAGGAGGAAAAAAGGAACTTGAATTAGATCGGCGTATGCGGAGAAGCCATTTCTCGCCGAAAATTACCGAGTCTGGTTAAGCAAGCCCCAACTCCCCCATATAATCCACATTCTGGTGACGACAACATTTCCAGCTTTCGATTACAGGCCACGATATTGATAGACAATAGTTGATAATAATAAAATAATAAATTATTAGGCGACCACTAGGCAATATTGTCTGCGACAATAATTCTGTCGAGGTGACTTTGCAGTCCCTGTTTTTCTGACAACCACTTGCCAGGTACTAAATAACCTGCCGCTGGATCCCCTTCTGTCAGGGGCCAAGAATGGTATTCATTCTGCGCGACAGAGCCGAAACAAACCCATCGTGGTATCTTTACTCAAGTATCGGCTGATGTTCTCGGGCAAGAAATTCCTCGAGGTCCTGACCAAGATCACTCCATTCATTCCATTCAAACCTGCTTGTCAGGTGAGCGCAAGGACCCTTTCGTTGTGCAGGGTCGGCTGGAAATGAAGGCAATGGGGACGGATGTACCAGCGGACAATGTTGTGAGAGATGAGATCCCTGTTCGCTTTCAGGGGTAGGAGGTTTATTCCCGGAGACTCCGTGCTGCCGGCTGGTTTCTCTGGGGTTGAGATTGTAAAAGCTTGCAGAAATTTCCTCTTGGAATAGGTCACAAGGGTTGGCGGTGTCGAATGGTATTGAATGGCTGGCGTTTGTTTTGGTAGTTGATTGAGAGGGGTGGCTATACACTTCGGTTTGGTCGGACTCCGTGACTGTTGGTGGCTCCATTGATGCACCAAATATACCGGCGGTGGCTTGTAGAGTATCTAGTGCCCAGGACAACCCAACTTTCATTCGAGAGTAAAACGTATACGATAGGTTTCGGAGTTGGAGTATCTGGAGCCGATCAAGGACTGCCCGCAGGAGAGAGACATCACTCCGAGCATCTTCACTATAGTTCTTCCGCGCAAAAAGGTGCCAGAGATGGAAGGCTACCAATTCTATGAAGGGAATAATTGGATAGTTTCGGAACATCCTCGCTAATGCAGCTAATTGAGTAGGGGTGGGTTTCCTTGCGGAGACTTGGAGAATCAACTTCAGGGCCGAACGGGAAACTTGAATTTTATGGTTCTGAACTCGCTCCGAGGTCTGTTCAGAGCCGAGAACAAGTAGTTCAGATACGTGGTAGCCGTATGTGAACTCAACCTGCAATGGGTTGAGACTTTCTGAGTTGTCGGAGTAGTTTAGTTTATGGTTCGCATGCCGTTGGGTAAACTCGTTCATCAAAGTATTCATGTGGCGTATCTGCTGATCTTTTTGGCTCCTGGGACCTGCAGCTTTCGAAGAGTACAAGTTGATATGGATTTCTTCCCATAGTGTCATCATGTGATTTGAAGCATCCTCGAGGGAGAATCCTTGTAGGTCGTGGTCCGAGTCAAACGAATAAAGATCGCACGGTTGGCCGGTCATAAACACTCGTTGTTTATCGAGGGTATAAAGAACCCAAAACAGACGCTCTCTTTCCTTTTCATTTTCTGTTGGTCGATTCGTGCTGTCGCTGTGACGACGGGCCTTAGATCGATGTAGGCCGAGAGCACGACCAGCGTGACAAGCTGCCTGGCATACTCTCTCAGCTGTGGCATTGCTGAAAAACTCTCGAGAGACGAGTGTCTAGATCATAGCTGAGGTTAGTCACTAGACTCAATCTCAGTGCAGAATAGGGGTTAGAAATGATTTACCAGTATCATAAGCGCCTCGACATTGACAACAGTTGGTACCATGAACGAGGCGAGATTTCGCATAGCTCGATCGCAATTTTCCAAGAAAGGGAACAAGATAGCATCATGCATGACGGGAGAGTTATTTTGAGATGCATGCGCTACTCGTAATTCCAGACCTAGTTGTAGAAGCACGATGGCGTTTGTGATGAGTGGCCATGCTAAATCATTATGAGCTGCCGATTCGGTGCTGTAATGCGTGTTTATGGCGCAGCGTAAGTCGTTCTCGTTAAAGATAGGAACTTTGGTGTTGAAAACTCGGAGGTAGCCATCCACGGAAGCATTGACAATGAAACGAGGTGGTGAGGTGATAGGCTCTCGATCCTTAACTAGACTGAAATCTACACAAGGAGACTTAAAAGGGAAGGCGTCGAGCTTCTGCTGGAGAGCATCTCTTGCTTTTTTGTCTTGGAGTGTATCGAAATAATTGCATATACCCTCGTTGGCAATGTATCGACTGGCTCTATGTTCATCATCTGTAAGAAGTGACGCGGTAGCCTGATTTAATAGGCATTTCATCAGCACAACAGGCGCTGGATAACTGTACAGATATTCGCCACCTCGATCAAACTCGACTGTCTCTAGAGGATGTTTGATATCTGGCGACTGACCATCCGGTGTCTGACCATCGTGATGATTCGTTCGAGCTGAATCAAAGTAAGGGGGGTTTTCCAGCTGCGTGGATTTGGGGTTTGCGACATCAGCAGCAATCTGTCGAGTAAGACTCGTTAAAGCTCCTAAACTTTGATCGAGATGGTTGATTTGAGTTAGTACAGCAGAGAGGTCATCTCGCCTGCGATGATGTAAAGACGCAAGAATTAGCATGATTAATACTCGATAGGTTTGGGATCGACATTGGAAGTCTGATCTTACAGCTCCTTAGTTTGATTCACCCGTTTGGTCGAGTTCGACGAGCTGCATTCTACTCCGGCCTTGGAGCAATTTGAGCAGGTGGGCTGTTGTCGATCACAGCGAACCTTGCGCTGACGGCATTGGTCGCAGACGGCGGCTGAGGGACTCTCCTCGTTGTCAAGTCGAGGTCGCTTGCTCATTATGTCCGAATGGATAGGGCCAGGTCGCGACCCGAATGGCTGGATTGCAATGGAGGGGGAGGGGGGCGCAGCGAGCACCAGAGAAATTTGCGGAGGAACAACCGGAAATAAGGAACGGCTCAAATTGGAATATTCACAGTGATTGATGATGGTGTTGATGGTCCTGTCTTCAAGGTGTCGGTAATTACTAAGGAAGGTAGCGGACATGACGGAGTTGAATGGACCCACGATGAGTAAGCCGTGGAGGACACGTGACATCCTATGGGGATGCACTTGGACTACCTGCGTCGCGTATCCAGAACCTCCAAGTTGAATTTCAGCACAATATCAACGTAATATTAAAAGAACTTAAGTAGTAATAAGCACAGAACTGAGCTTAATATTATAGTATAATAATATGAACTTCTTATTGTGATGTTTAGTATTATTGATAAAAAAGTGAGGTCCCTGACTTGCGTGAACAGAGCGAGCGTTGGCGTGCCATGTTTTATGTCAGTCGCTTGCCAACTAAGTCTAGCTAAATAAAATTGGAAATGATTTGGTCAGGAGTGCACACTTCAGTGGCCCTTTATCCAGACCGTGTACCTGTTGATTTAGAGGTTGTAGGGAGTTAGCCGACATTTTCACTATCATCGGCGTTTTAAGAACAGCCATGTCAAAGGCTTGGAAGTTTGGGAGAATACTAGAAAAATTCAAGATCACGAATTGTACGGGTGTATTTTTATTGATTATCCCAAGCCCACCAAGGGTAGCTGGTGATTATCATTGGGTTGTGTCCCGGTCGTTACAATGGCTAGCCACAAAGGTTGAAGGACGATGACCCTTGAATGTGGGAGCTTGGGGCTCTAGGGGGCCCTAAAAAGATTTCTATGCGCTCTGAAACTTCAATGGCTTCTGTACGAAAGAGTAAATAAATACTAGTACCTTAATGCCTGTAATAAGTGCATGTGCATGTGCCTACTGTAGCAATGGCTCGCCCCTGTAACCGACTACGAGCGCCTGTTACACTTCGCCATTGGAACATCCTCACGCTATGGTCTTCAAAAATACCAGTACATACCTACCGTAGGCACTTATCGTACCTGATTGTTAATTCACCTGACTACTTGGTGGGTCCGTACCTTTATCTTCCCGTTTCCCTTCCCTTCTCCTGAGCATGCCACCTTTTTCTCCACACAACAAACAGAGAAATCCCACTTCACTTTGTTTTTGCTTTGTTTTCCGAACGCGTTTCATGTGCAAAACATCTTGAGTTGATGGTCCAAACCCAATACGCAGCACTTCTATCAACTTCACATTATGAGACGATTAAGTGTCGACGCCGCTTGCTCGCTTTACTCCCACCACTCCTGCGTGACGCGAAGTTACGTGAAGTCATGGAGGGAGAACGGTCGCTTGGTAATGTAGCCTTTCTAAGAGACATTCCCCTCTTTACCCTCGTGTTTCCCTCTTCCATTTTTGAGATTTGATCCCAGTGACCTGGAAGAATGGTTAGTAGGACGATTACTCTGACTTTGCACCTCGGCCGACTTCTTGGTAAATTTTGGATCTCTACCACTCCTCCCTTTGAGACTACTGGAGTCTGAGATAATAAAGGCTAACAATCTTTTGCGTCAGGCTGATACCGCCAAGAAAGCAAAGGAAACGGACTTTCCTACGAGCGCCCCGCGGCTGGCCCGGTTCGTTTCATGAGACCATAGAAACTTGTACGTGTATATTTTTCAACCTTCCTCTCCTTGCTGGAGCTTACTGTTACATCATTTGGATATGATGACCGAACTTTGGCTCTGTTTGACCTCCCGTGATAAGAACCTTCTACAATCTGATCCTTGATTCCTCCACGCCCTCTGCCTTCTCTAGCACGATAAAAACTTTGGCTGAATTTGAGACCACAATCTGGACCTAGTTACGATTGCGGCGGCCGCTATGCGTTGATCAACTGAGAACTCATCAAAGATGACCTAGTTCATCTCACATAACCACAAAAACTTGTACGTGTATATTCTTCAACTGCCGTTTCATCGCCAATCTTTTCTTATTACATCAAATAAATATGATGATCCAAAAGGGTATTGATTTTGACATCCCCATGAAAAAAAACCTCGCACTTATCTGAATCTTGGTTTCTCTACATCCTCAGATCTTTCTAGCATACGAAGATAGTTGGCTGACTCCAAGATTATAATTTGGACTTAGATGCGATGATGATAATCGACATATTTTCGGTCACCTACACACGGCCCGACAGTTGACCTGGTTCGTCTCGCTTGACCCAGAAATACTTGTATGTGCTTTTTCTTTAACTGTCCCCCTCGCTGCGAATTCCTATTCCGTCAATCAACATGATGATCTGAGTGTATGTTTTTGATCTTTTATGATACAAAAATACAACCTGAACCTTGACTTCTATCTATCCATAGCTCTCTCTCTCTGGCACATGAAGACATTTGGCTGACTTCAAGATCATAATTTGGACTTAGATGCAGTGGTATCATTTAACCCAAAAAAACTTGTATGTGGATATTCTCCTACCGTCGTCTCCTCTCCTCTCTGCGAACTTCCATTACGTCAATCAACATGATGACATATTTGAGACTGAATTTGATCTTCTATGATACAAAAACATAATCTGAACATTGACTTCTCTCCACCCATGGCTCTCTCTCTGGCACTTGAAGACATTTGGCTGACTTCAAGATCGCGGTCTGGACCTAGATGCGATGATGATAATCGACATACTTTCGGTCCCTTATGAACGCCCCGCGATTCGTTTCATCTGACTCCAAAAAAGCTTGTATGTGGATATTCTCCTACCTTCGTCTCCCTCTCCTCGTTGAGGGGTTTTATTGCGTCAATCAATATGATGACAGTTTGACTATAATTTTGATCTTCCATGATATATAAACATTGCTTGCTTGATCTGAATACTGATTTCTATCCACCCACAGCTCTTTCTAGCATTTGAAGACGTTCGGCTAACTTGAAGATCATAATTTGAAATTAGATGAGACTCGAGAAACACATGTTCAAAATAGCGATAATCGACACACTTTTGGGCCGGCGTGGAACCTGTTGTGCCAATACTAGGTACCGAGACTTGTCTAGGTATTGCATCCCTTCAGCCATGAGTAAACTAGCAGGAGATATTAATTCAATGAACAGGGCATCACTGGATATAGTACTATTAATCAGCAGAATTCTGGCCATATCTACGACTACGATGGACTCGACTACCTCTGTGAGTACTTCCCGCTTGGAGAGCTTGACTACCTGCTTGTGTATTCTTCGTGGCTGATTGGCTCATCAAGGCAATGTAGCCGAATGGAACCATGTGATTTAAAGAGCTTGGATTGTTGTTCTTAAGCTTTTGAGTTGAAAGGCTGTCGATGGGCGATTCGATGACAGTCGAAGGATACAAGACCCTAGTTGAGATACTTTAGACTCAATAGAACACGGATCGTTTGCTCACTCTCTCGCTCAACCATAAGAGCAGTATCTTGCACGCTCAATAAGTGGATGGATTCGCACCCAGCTGAGGAAGTGCCGAAGCGTGGATCGAAGCGACGCCGTGAGAAGGAGGGTCCTCCCCTCCCTCTGACTGGGATGATGACGTGACGGAGCCATATTCCAAGAAGCCTGTAACGGATACCAAGCCCAAATTTTAACCTCCCTGAGAATGAGGGATGAAGCCTCGAGGAGCTGAGAGAAAGGGACTGGGCTATCCCTAAACCTTCTAACTTCACAGACAAACTGATATAGGAGGTCAGATCGGCATAAGACCTGGAACATCTGAATTACGACAAGATGTTGATTGCAGCCATTGGACCCCTGAGGCTAACAATTAGGGCAAGTGGTACAAAGAAAGGTTGTTCGGTTGCGGCGATAAAAAGCGTGTTTCTGATGATGTGGAACCCAGATGGTCGATCCATAACTGTCATTATTCGACAAAGGATGGAAATTGAGCACTTGGAAGTGCGCCATGGCTATAAATACCTCGAAAAGACTGAATTTTACTCTATGCAGTTTCTTTCCTAGTAATAGAATATTTGGAGTATGCGTCTGTAATTTAACCTAGAAAGCAGAGTGATGATGGGCACGGGTGGATATATTGATAAAGCACTTAATAGGCATCCCGGCGAATGTCTCTTTCTTACATGGTTCAAATGAAGCTTGGATGTGAATAGAATTACAAGGTAGCTAAAGAGGGCCTGCTACATACGGTATAAGAAGGAACAAGATTACATGTCTCTTATCAGTTAAGTCTTCGGCGCAAATCTTCGAGATTCCCGAGAACAGACATTTCGCCATCATATTTGTGTTCCATTTCAGCGACGTGCTCGAGGCTCACATTGTGATTTGTTGCACTTCTCAGGATGACATCAAAGAGCCAGTTCTCTCCCTCGTCTCGGCAACTCGCACATGCCGTATCCAACACGGTCGAGGATGAAGCTACCGATGATGAAACATTGACCTGGTCAACCTCGGAGTCGAGACGAGCCCCGTGCTCAATGAGGAGTTGTATCCGTTCCTCTAGTTGAATTTCGGCATCTCTTGAGGGGGGAAAGGGAGAGGGAAAAGGCGGGAGCAAACCACGCAGAATCGTCACCTCGGCCATCCTTTCATGTTCGAAGCCGCCATCTTCGTCTTCGTTGACTACCACCATTCGCTTGACCGTGGCGTGAGGGGAGGCAGAGCCCTCGAGTAAGATTTTCATACATTCGTAATCGGCAGCGCGTTCCGCTGCGTACCAAAGGGGTGTCCCCTGCCAACCTCTTTGCAGCGTGGTAGGCCGATGTTCAATGAGTTCCATCCTATTGGTTTCCTAAGCCTTTTGGATGAAAGCGCGTATGAACTCCTGATGCAGCTCGTGGTCGCGTCTGAGCTCGTCTAGGGGGCGCATATCGTCTGTGGGTAGCTGCAACGGGTGGCTCAAGGCGATTTCCAGAGCAATTTCTCGCTTCTCGGGGTTGGCTGTCGAATCTAGCTCCGCCCCAGCTTTCACGAGAGCTGTGGCAGCAGCCCAGTTCTGCGTCTTCACGGCGTATATCAGGGGAGTGCCAGCGTTACGACCAGGTGGTCGGTTCCAACCTTCGGCAACATGGTCTAGTCGTGCTCCTGAAGTTACCAGCTTGGGAACCATGTCTGAGATGCCCTTGGAGTCGCCACTGAGCGAGATGAAATGCAGAACATTGTAGCCCCCTCTTGCTGAGACCGCTTCAGCCATGTTGCTCATTAAGTGACCGTGAGGCCCGGCGGAGAAGTGGCGGTTCAAGAGAATGGTGTCGACTACTGGCCAGAAGCTTGCCTTGATGGCTGCATGTAGTGTCAATCTATCCGGGCTCCTTGACGAAAATTGGGTTCCATTTCGGATAAGAAGTTCGGTGATGGCTTTGCGTTCCGGTCCTTGAAGTCGCATAGCAAAGTAAAACGGAGTGTAATGGGCGCTGCTGGGAAAGTGGACATCCGCCTTGGCTTCGAGAAGAAACTTAACTATATGAACTTGCCCGTTGTAGCATGCGACATGCAGGGCCGTGGCCTCTTGTTTGATTTCTTTCTCCTTCCGTCTCTGGGTATACTTGTTGAAAATCTCCTCAGACACCGTATTAATGTCAGCGCCATGATAAAGCGCAAGCTCGATGGTGGCTATATTGCCACTTTCTGCGGCTTCAAAGATGATGGGCCGGCTAGGGGGTTCGGTGAACAATGCGCGCCTGTAAAGGATCGGAGCGAATACGGCATTGAAGTGGCGGCTGGTGCGTGCAAGTGAAGCGAGGCTGGATATGTCGCAGAGTGCACCGCATTCTGCGAGCATCTCGTTCGGGAGAGTGTTGAGTGAGGCCATCTTGAGATGTACGGATATGTATGAGGGAGAAATCCGTGAAGAAAGTTTGAAAGGGCACCTTTGAGAAGAAGAAACCAAGTACGCAGGGGTCTTAGGAAGGTGAGCCTGAGGCATGTGCTCCCCTCAGTCAACACGCGGGGTCAGTAAACAACTGGCTCCGATGGTAACGCCCCAGCTTGAGCTTTAATGCACACAGGTCGGGGTTCGTAGCCTTAGTTATGATACGCAAGTATACTACTGGTTACTACTTCGACTTCGTATTTTTCTTCCTTTTTCTATTTTCTTTTGGCTTTCACCTTGCCTATAATTTGTTCTATTATCGTAGCCATCGGGGGCGGTTAGAAGCAAGTAGCAGTGCCCATGACAACAACCCCTGAGCTGGCACAGAATGTTGCCTCAGGCAGTGCTTTTTTTCTTGGAGGCAGGCTCACACCAGAAACACAGCTCAGCACTTCAAAGTGACTGGATCAATTACTATCAATGCCTACTTGGGTGAAGTCGGTCTGCATCATGATGACTTTTTGGTCCTCTGCATCGAGGATACTTCATATCCAAGATGGCGTACATGTACTCAGCGACTTATGATTAAATTCCTATCAAAAGTGTTCTACCGAAGACTGAGCTTTCACTCTGATTTTCCAGTAGCATAGATAGTTCAGCTATAAATACTTGCATTCATCAGAGCCAGCAGCTGACTTGAGATGACCTTGTGCAGCCAGAGACTCGACGTGTTTGTGCAGAGCGTGAACATAACGTTTGGTGGAGCCTTCGCTAATCCCCCCCAATCACATTCCGTTCCTGGTGCGACTCACATGCAGCCAGTGGAAAGCGAGTCAATTGCTTTCCGTTCAAAGAGCTTGAATTTCTAGACGCGAATAATTAAGCATCTATGTTGCACAAACAAATACGTGTCCTAGCACGCGCGTGCACGATCAGCACGCCAAAATTGAACCCTAAAGCTGCTGGACCTGTTGGATGTGGCCGAAGAAGTGTGTTGAACTTCACCAGGGACACAGGGTGCACTGGGTTGTTGGTAACGGAGCCACCACACCATGGCCCACCTGCCAATTCAGTGATGCATTTAGGTGCCGAGTAGGTGCCTACCCTACAGTTCCGGCTCGGATGTTTCCTTCTCCACTCCAAACACCATCTAGCCGATTAACCATATCTACCTACCTAAGCAACATCCCTGCTGCGGTGCCTCGGCGACTCGGTTGCATACAAGGAGGTTGTGATCCCGAAGTCAATATTGATTGGAAGGCAACTCAACGTCATACCGCACTGCGTGAGTAAGACCCAAATCCCGTCTTGCCCATATTCACAGCAACACCCTCTTTCACGAGACTAACAAGCCAGGGTTGATATAGAACATCGCTTCAGCTAGATCATTTACACGCAAGATTCGTTTTTCTACCATTCTTTTATCCCAAAATCCTGCGAAGAGTCACTTTCTACGGTTTGATTCGACGACAGACGACATGGAGCAGTTAAAAGACCCGAAGTTTGTTACCACTGTCTCGCTACCCGAGTCGCCAAAACAACTGTCCAGGCTGCCTAATGCGAAAATACAGTATCCCAAGTGGTTTGGAGGCTCGGCATCGTTATTCGCCGTCGTATTCTCCCACCCTCTGGATTTGAGTTAGTTTCCATCAATTTCCGGTCGTGGCTGGATACACTTTTGCTTACGCTTCTCTAGTCAAAGTCAGGCATCAAACAGCGGCCGGGACCAAGCAGAGCATTACGTCAACCGTAATTTCCGTGGTTCGGATAGAGGGGGTCAAAGGTCTATATCGAGGTGTAAGTTACCCCCACCCGCTTGTTGTAAGGCCAAAACTGATCGCAATATAAACTTTCAGCTGTCCGCGAGTATGCTCAGACAGTGTCAGTCACGCCCAACTCTTCAAGATCCAGCTGCACGTAAACTAAGTGCTAACCACATACCGTAGTGACGTATGGCTCCACAAGATTCGCCATCTACGAATCCCTCAAGGACCGTGCCTTGGCAAAAACAAAGGGCGACAAGCTACCAATGACATTCCTCATGTCCGCCGCGACGTTTTCGGGAGCATGTGGCGCCATAGTCGGAAACCCTGCCGACATCGCCAACGTTCGCATGCAAAACGACCGCTCGCTGCCGGACAACCTGCGGAAAAACTACCGCAACATCTTCGACGTGCTCGCCCGTATGGCGCGCGAGGAGGGAGTCGGTGGCTTCGTGCGAGGGATCATCCCCAACGCTATCCGGTCGGGCTGCATGACCGGCTGCCAGCTTGGGTCGTACGACTGGTTCAAGGACATGCTGGATAAGGTCCCTGGGATGGGGAATGGCGGGATGGCCACGCAGTTTTCGGCATCTGTTCTTGCGGGTCTTGTGGCTACCACCCTTTGCAACCCTATCGATGTCGTCAAGACGAGGATCATGAGCGGGAACTCCAACGGCATGTCCGTGATGAGAACGGTGACGGACATGACACGGACCGATGGCCTGCGTTGGACGCTTAGAGGCTGGCTGCCTTCTTTCAGCAGGCTGGGGCCTCATACAGTAGCCACGTTGCTTTTGCTGGAACAACACAAGAAGTTATACAGGCAGTTTTACAAGAGAGAGTAGTGGAGGAGAAATATCGAGCAATCCATTAGATAAAAAATGCTTTTAGTAGGAATATGAACGCAAGACTTGACGGGCACACTTTTCCTATTACTCTCTGTCGAGATACTACGGACGTTCAAGTCACTTGAGATGAATCGTTGCAAATCTAGCAAGTATAAAAATGATCCCGAGCTTTAATTTTGCCTATCCCTTTCTCATATGAAGGCAAAGGCCAGAACGGATCCTTCCCCTGCCAAGGTGTAGCTTGGACAAGTTCATTGAGGTGTTATCTGTTGACCTCATCGTGTATCATAAATTTGTAAGAAAAAAAATACTGCCTCGAATTTTCTATCGGTTTACATCAGTTACGAGGTGCGCAGGTCGGCTATTCGACGGTGATATGATCACGTAAGGAGCGGTTCACCGTTGACTCAAGTAGCCGAGCCTACCCTATACCCTCCCCCAATTCCTCAACAAAGAAGAAGCCTTCTCACTTCTGGCCTGACGAATCACACATCAGGCTAGACTAATTAGAGGTCGGCTAAATATCGAACAAGGAAACTAGAGTTATAGGATAAGGTATTGGAGCGTAATTACAAAGATCAAAATTAAAATCTCGGCATGGGTTGTTCGCTTGCTCTCGTAGTGGCCTGATTCTGAATGAAATTGTTTTTTTCATATGTTTGGGCGCCCTGCATGGTCGTGAATTGTCCGACCTCATACTATTCAATTTGAGAAAAAGGACTTTGGAGAGTGCTCTAAAGGATCAGGATTGTTCAAAAACGTAGCAGCATATGCTTGGCTAAAACATACTATCCAACGGCAGGAATATACTAAGTAGGGGAACATGTAATTTTGAAGGACGAAAATGGAGGAACTGCCAAAAATATCCGTCGCGTATCTCAGAGCAGTGATCCTGAGCGGGGCGCAATAATGCCAGACGCCATACCAAAGCCTTGGGCGCTGCTATTGAGATGGCGCCTCGGGTGATATTGCTAAGAAGGGCAACAGCCGATATTTGAAGATAGTCGTATCGCAAGACAGAGCAACATCGTTAGGCACTACCTACCTACCTAGCCATGAGAGAATAGAGTATAATTATAGCCGCTGTATCCTTTCAATAGACAGTTTTTCTCATCCAACACACAGCAATCTCGCCAACCTTCGCATTTTTCATCTCCCCTTAAAGTCAATTTGCTTTCGCTTCTTCTATCCTTCCTTTGTGCACTGCTTTGACTGTCGGAACTCCTTATAAACGACCATTATTCTTTCACTATGCAGTTATCAGCAGCTCTTCTCGTCTTTGCCAGCGCCCTGAGCGCCGCTTCCGCCCACTCCTTCAGCGATGGTAACGGCATCGGCCTTCAAACCCGCTCCGCCAAGGGTCTCCTCCACCACCTCGTCCGCAGCCTCGACGAGGACGAGGCTAGAGAGATTGTCGCCCGCTACTACGATGACGAGCTCGAAGGGCGTTCGCTCTCCAAGCGTAGCGATTATAATTGCTCTGAATGCGGCAAAGCCTACAAGACAGCGGATGGGCTCGCGAGGCAGTAAGTTGATAACCCATCCGTTGTAAGCCGTGAAAGGAAATGTGACTGAATAAAACTGTAGCCAGGCCTTGAAGCATGCAGGAGCAGCTAGGAAGGCCTCGGCCAAGAAGGCCCCGGCCAAGAAGGGTCGCAAATAGGCGTTGAGCGCCAGATTTTCGTACCCAGCAATGAATGTGTTGGAGGTTTTGGCTGGAGAGAAGGCTGGATTGTAGATATTCCTCTTGCTCCTAATTCCTGGGTTCTCTAGGTTTCACTCCTGCCTCAATGGGGATATTTCCTGGAGAAAAGGAGGTGGGCTTTTTTTTAATAGAAAAACATACTTGCCTTTGTTAAAATTTTGTCTGGATTGTGCCTTGATGAGGCGGTTGTTAGAGGCGCCAGTATCCAAGTGGTTTAGTGTCTATTTTTCTGAAGAGAAGAGAAGAAGTGGGATTAATAAATCGGACCATCGCGACGGCCTGGTCTGGGCATTTCCCGAGATTGGCGCCACTTTGGTGCCGAACTGCCCTTTTCATACCAGCGGCCCGCAGCCTGATCAGACTTCGGTCGACGCTAGACTTATTGCCGAGGCTACCATCCACAACAACCTCGCGAATTACTTCAAAAACACCGAAGTCTTTGTCATTCTGATATTCATAACGCACCACAACTGGAATGGCGGATGCGTGGTTTCTCGAAAATCTTTTTCATACAGCGTGACCTCCCGGTTAGCTTTTCACTCAGCCACGTTACCTCGGGCTTATAAGGATGCCGCTCAGGTACAGATATAATGTGGCGGCCCTCCGCACATAACGGGCGATGGACCTTGGATATCAAATCTCAATTCCTCGGACCCCATTCAGAATAGACCGTCATCATGGATATAGACAACTACCAGCGCCTGACAGAAGTCTTCAACTTCGACAACACGCCCATCCTCGCCGCGGGCGTCGCAAGCTTCGTCTGCGGCTACCTCCAATATGTCTACGCCATCCGCCTGACTCTCCGAGAAGGCAAGGGCCCCATGCCGTTCTGGATGCACTCGTTCTACCTCGCCCACGACTCGACATGGTCATATCTGCTGGCGAATGCCGCACCGCGATATGACAACCACTGGTTTCTGTGGGGTACATCGTTTGCCTTGGCCATCTGGGCGGCGCTTGAGATCTTCTGTATCCACAGGGACGTAACCAAGAACCGAGAACACATCTTCGCGCCTCTTTTCGGACCTCAGCCCCAGCTGCCCCAGATCCTCTGCTACGTGGTCATGATGCAGCTAAGCATGTACTCCGTCGTCGCAGTTCTGATCGTTCTGATGGGTGAAGGCTCCGTGATGCAGTGGTTCTGCCTCACCAACGTCCTGATCGTTGTCGGCCCAATCACGGGATATCTGGAGAGGGGATCGCGGGACGGCTTGAGCCTTGGGTTTGCCCTGACCAATGTTGTCGCCATCATCTTCACCTTCGCACCATTTAGCTTTTGGGCACTGTCGATCCCGGAGCTCTTCACCCAGCCGGCTTATTATGCTGCTGGAGTGGTACAGTTTCTGATGTCGCTTTATGGGGTTTATATCGTTGCAAGCTACCCACCGAAAAAGCGACCAAAGTACGGACCAAAGCCTATTTGGTAGAGTATTAGGGCTTCCTGATCAAAGGGTTTGTCTTGGCGAGTGAATCTACCTGTTGTGAGGATGAGTGGCTACCCGGATTTGGGTTCAATGTAGAGTAAGCTTTTTCAGATCTCAGGGCTGGTTGCGTTTCGGGGATGCACCAGGAGACTTATGTATTGTAGGCGCGATAGAGATAATGTTTGATAGCAATGTCCGGACAACCACCAGCGAAGTAGCAACTTAACCACCAATTATCTTCGTTGATATCAATGAGCAGTTGCACTGGCTTCGTCTGGTCTGTTGACATCAGCCCCTGCGTCCGTTAGCATTTTGATAATCTCGCCGTGTCCTCGCTTCGTTGCAACCATAAGTGCTGTTTCTTCGGTTTCTTGGTTTCTCGCATGGACGTCAGCACCTCGCTCGAGCAGAAGCCCGACAACGTCGCTGTGGCCTTCAGAAGCAGCTGATACCAAAGCGTTTCCGTACGATGTGTTTTGCGAATTAATATCCGCTCCAGCGTCCAAGAGTTGTCGGACAATAGGCGTCAAGCCGCAAGCAGCAGCCGCAACGAAAGGCGTGCCAAGTGGTTCGCCCTTGGCGTTGACATCAGCACCAGCATCCATCAGCTTCTCCACCAGCCCCTCGTTTCCTGATAGTACTGCTGCCTGTAAGGCGTTGCCGAAGTGGCCACATTCGGACTGGATACGAGCGCCATTATCCAGAAGCAGCTGAACAACTTCCGCATGATGCCCTGGACGATACTCATCTTCAGTTTCGTCAGGCTCATGACGCGTCAAGAATGCGGGGTGAGGGTAGACAGGACTTTCGTCCGTGGCTAAAGACGAGCTGGAGGAGGGTCTGCCTTCACCATTGGGCCGTTCCTGTACCTCTTCAGCGTCTATGGCGGCTTCAAAATGTGCAAGAGGGCTCTCATGTCCCACAGGAAATATATATCCGCTCGAAGCCGCTTGAAGGGCGTCGCCAAAGAGGCCACCCCTGAGATTTACCTCAGCCCCGTGATCAAGTAACATTTTCACAATCTCCGGATAGCCGGCCCAGGATGCGGCTTGGAGCGCGCTTCCGAACTTCCCCCCTTTTGAGTTCGTGCTGGCCCCGTTCGCAAGTAAGACCTCAGCAATGTCTTGCCCGCGCATCATACAAGAGACCTGCAGTGCATTACCGTGCTCACCAAATTGGAAGTTCACATCGGCTCCACGAGACAGTAGAAGTTCAACGACCTCTTTGTCCTCGGCAAAGCAAGCCGCATGAAGTGGGCTTCCCAGCTGCCCATTTTGCAGGTGCAAGTTCACATCTGCCCCGTGGTCCAACAGCATTTCGACGTTTTCCCCGCTCCCCGACATGCATGCTGCTATGAGAGGGCTTTCAAATCTCCCACCTTGGGAGTTTACCTCAGCTCCAGCCTTGATCAACCTCTTTATTGATTTCTTCCTGTTGGCAGAACACGCAGCCTGGAGTGGGCTTCCGTACTCTCCGCCTTGAATATTAGGATCGGCTCCTCGTTTCAGGAGAAATTTGAGAAGATCTGGAGAAAACTTCGCTGCCGCCTGCAGAGCGCACCCAAACTTCCCACCAACGCTGTTGATATCGGCACCACGTTCGATCAGGTCATCTGCGAAAGAATAGTTTGACTCAACGACGGCTAAAGCTTGCAGAGCATTCCCGTACAAGCCGCCCTGGACACTGACGTTCGCACCTCTCTTGACCAACGCCCGGGCAATTCCGAAATGCTTCTTAGTTATAGCGGTGTGAAGCGGGGTGCCACACTGGCGCCAAGTTGTATCGGGGGAAGCGCCTTCTTCCAACAGTAGATTTGCCGTCCGTTTTCTATCGTGGTAAGCAGCTACGTGGAGAGCCGAGCCATACTTGCCGCCCATGGCATTCACATCGGCACCACGGGTAAGCAGGAACTTGACCGTCTTCAGACTGCCGACGCTGGCAGCAGCTTGGATGGCGCCTCCCCACCGTCCGGCCTCGGGGTTTAGGTCTGCACCGTGGCGCAGAAGCAGGTCGATCACATGAACGTGGCTGCCCTCGGCAGCTGCCTGAAGCATATTTTTTCCATTCTCATCCTCTCTGGTAATACGTGCACCATTTTCGAGCAGATACTCCGCTATCCGTAAACGCCCGCGAGCTGCAGAGACTTGAAGGGCGCTCCCGAAGGTGGCGTTCTGGCCGTTGACATCAGCGCCAGCTTCGATCAGCATCTTCGCGATTAGTCTGTGGCCTCGTTTTGAAGCGGCGTATAGTGCAGTCCCGTAATGTTCATCCTGTGAGTTGACGTCGACACCAGTTCTCAGGATTCTCTCTACCATCTGAGGACTGCCGTATCGACATGCGGACCGAAGCGCTATGCCGCTGTGCTCGTCCTCGAGCCTAGAAGAGCCCCATAGGTGGTCAAGCATGTCACTGTGACCTCCTGCGGCGGCGGCCTCGAAGACGTTTTGATACTGCGAGGACGGGCTCGCCGGACCGAGCCCATTCTCGAATAGCATGCTGACGATGCGCGAGAAACCCTTCCGCGCGGCAAGGTGCAGAATACGTACGTCGGCCTCTTTTTGCTCATCGAATTCAGAGCATGATCCAAGGAGCAGCTTCGTAAGATACTCGTCCCCATTGTTGATGATCCGTGCCATTTCAGCTCTGTCAACCCAGTCTTCCAAGTTAAGCCGAGCGCCTTTCTCTATCAATAGTTTGGCAGCCTTTTCATTCCCTCCCCTCGCAGCAAAGGTCAGCGCCGCGGAATAATCCAACTGGATAGAATATTTCTCGGCCATTTCGAAAACGATGTCCATGATGCCACCCTTGCCACAGAGAGCCGCGGTCCGGAGCGCCGAGATATAGCTCTGCTTTCTCTTCGCAGGGTCCATATCGACACTCAGCATAGCGGGCATAAGTCGGCGGAAGTCCTTCCTAGCCACTTTCTGGAACCCATCTTGATAAGATGAAAACACGTTGGCCTTCGCGTCTAAGAGGAGAAGGCACACTGACTCATGGCCACTATCCAAAGCCGCAAAGAACGGGTTGTCTATGCGGTAATCATCCGCACTCGGATCTGCGCCGTTCTCGAAGAGAATCTTTACAAACTTTTCGTTGCCGTTCCTTGCAGCCCCAGAAAGTGCTTCGATGTATGAGCTTTTAACTCCATGAGCTGCAGCCCACTGGACCAATCTGTTCAGACTTGTTTCGTCGCCGTTCTGGGCTGCTACTCTGACTGCTCTGCCCAGCAATTTGTGGTCTGCGCCGGCGCCAACCAAGCGCTCAATAATACCGTCTTTGATCGTGGGGTCAAGAGCGGTTGCGAACTCTTCGTAGATTTTCAGGTCCATGAGGCTGGCGCCGGCATCCAAGAGAGGTTGAATGAGAAGCTCATTCCCAGACAGTGCAGCCAACCTTAGGGTGCTGTGCATTACTTCATCCGGCCAGCTTATTTCGTCATCTTGTCTATCTTCTCCACGGACTAACCCAAGTCTCTCCCACTGGCAGTCTTCGTCGAGTATCTCACGTTGAGACCGCTCGAGCTCGGGTGCCGAATCTTCGACATCTTCGTTTGCATTCTCTGAGCCATCACCTCCTTGGTCATCTGGACTCGGGTCGGGCACAAGGGGTTCCTCTATCTGGATTGTGTGGGGAGTGGATAGCAACGTTTCCTGTGGAACTTCTCCATCCACGTCGTTGCTTTGAACGGGAATGTGAATTTCGCGGACGTCCGTAGGGTTTGTTGGGAAAAGCCCATAGATTTCTTCATCAACCCCATTGTCTTCCGAGGAGTCGAGAGTATCGGCACCTGAGCTGTCACCCCAAGAAAATGGGTATCTTGTAAATGAGAATCTTCTTGCGTATCTTTCCTTTCTCATTTCCATATCCACGACGGCGCCCGAGTCCAATAGTAATTGGGTGATTTGAAGATGGCCCTTACTGACGGCAGCTCGCAAAGCAGTCCCATACTTTCCACCCCTCGTGTTTACGGCCGCTCCATGATCGAGAAGTAGTCGCACGATACCCAAGTGGCCTTGTCTGGAGGCTGCCTGCAACGCATTGCCGTACTTGCCTCGGTCTGTGTTGATCGTTTGGCATCCTAGCCCAAGCAACGCCTTTACAAACTTCTCATTGCCACTGTCTGAGGCAGCCTGAAGCGCACTGCCGCGGCAGCCACCTTCCACATTGATGTCAGCGCCAGCCTTTAGCAGAGTGTCAATGATGTGATCGTGGCCGCTGGACACAGCGGCCTGGAGCGCAGTTCCAAATTGGCCCCCAAAAGCGTTAACAGCTGCGTTTTCCCCAAGAAGAAGGGGCAATAAATCCAGATTCCCTCGCTTGGACGCCGCCTGTAAGGCAGTACCATGCTTTCCCTCTTGCTCGTCGATGCCACTTCCGGCTTGCAGCAGCAATTTGACCATCTCTATATCGCCCCTAGCGGATGCTTCGTGCAGAGCGCCTGGCGCAGGAAAGACTCCTGCTTCAAGCAGAATGCGCAGTAGATTCTCATCGCCAGCTCGTGCCGTTAATTGTAAGGAGTTGGATAACATCCACCCACGCTTCCTGTCACCCATCACAGTCAACATTACTGGTGACCGACCTAGCATACGCAAAATAGTTTCATGCCTGCCGTAGCAGGCTGCTTCAAGTGTTGACCCATCAAACGTGGCACCGAGCTCAAGCAGAAGAGCTACAACTTCTTCATGACCGTTTTTGACTGCCGCCGAGAGCTCGGGGCTCGAAAGATCATCATAAGCTGACGAACCTAGCTCCGCACCGTGATTGATCAGAAGTCGGATCATTTCTGCATGACCACCTTTTGCTGCAGCGCAAAGAGGGGTGTTGTCTGTCTCTTTGCCCGTGTTCAAGTCATCGTTGTCCAGAAGCAACCTCACCACGCCGTGATTGCTTCGGGCGGAGGCGGCTTGCAGAGCTGTCCCGTATTTCCCACCGTTGGCTTGTAAATTGGCGCCCCTTCAAAGCAGCATTTTGATGACCTTCTCATTATTCTGCGTCGAAGCTGCTTGTAGTGCGTTTACAAGTGAGCCTGCCGCTCTGTTTACGTCTACGCCCCGCTCGAGAAGCAGGATTTTGGCAACCTCTTCTTGGCCAGCCGCGCAGGCAGCTTGAAGTGAGTTTCCGTACTCTCCTCCATCGGCATTCATTGGGTCGGCTCCCATCTGGAGCAATTTGGTGACCGTATGTGCGAGTCCAGCCAGCGAAGCGTAATACAAGGGTGTGGCCATCTTATATGGTCCTGTGATGTCGGTTGTAGGAAAGTCGGGATTATACAAAGAACTCCATATGTCCCTTGTTCGTTCATCAGAGAGAAACCGGATGGTAGCCTCACGAACTTCAAGGACTTCATCGGAACCTTTTGCATATTGTAGCCAGTACTTCGACGAGAACTGGGCAAGAGGAAATCGAGTTCTGTTCTTCCGCGCCTCCTTTTCATTGACATGGGACAAGTAGGCGAGGCACACCTTGGTTATGATACCTTGAGCCCTCACCGGATCCGCGATGGAGTAGAAATTGCTGCCGCTGCTAAGGGATATGAGATACTCTTTGACAGTTGCGTGTCCGAGTTCAACGACTTCGATAACAATACCTTTGTTGCTGCCTTGGTTGTTGTCTTCCGCATTCAGCTCTCGACTTGGGCACTTCTCCAGGATGCCTTGTGGGTCTGGCATTCTTCTTCCAGGCTCAAATTCTGGTTCCCTCGAAAGGTTGACAGCGATCGCGTCTACCAACCCGTTTAGCCTCAAGGGCCTCTAGCTGTAAACAGGAAATTGGAGGTTGCGTATCCCTTGTGTGATGGTGCTCTCTGATGTCGCGAAGAATTCGCTCATAGACTCCTTCGAGGGTTCTTGGTAGGCGTTTGGTTTTTTTGGCATCTACGGCCCATATACAGGCGATTTTACGGGTTGAAACTAGAGGATCTGTAAAGTGACAGGCAGGTTTTTCGGCAATCCCAGGGTATAGGGTAGGTCGGTTTTAGCTAGCATTGTGTATCTTACCCCAAGGTAAATTACTTCCCAATAGGGTGTTATCTAGTTAAATGTATTACCACTTACACATTTTGGCATCTACAGTGCCCTGTCAACTGGGATGGATTTAGCAGATGTGCTACTCGACATTTCCTTCACGCCCAAAAATTAACTTTTGTCAAGGAGACCAACGAGTTCTATCGCCCTCGGCTTTTAATCCACTTCGAGAGGCAGGACTACACTCAGTAATTCTTTGGCACAAGCCGCGGCCGCCGCTGCAGCATACCGTTGCCATCGATCATTCTTGTGCGAATCTGCATAATTTGATATGCCTCGAATTACAAGGCAGGGGAAGTTGTTCATCAAGCCCGCCGCCCCCATCTCCAGGCAGATGGCATTGTGGTTGCTTCTGATTTGGTCCCTTGTTGGCGCATGCCGGACGACCTCAGACCCTGTCGCGATTACTCCATAGTGTATCACCGGGATATCATCTTCTCGCTTGTCGAGTGCCTTTCTAACGGCTCTCCCCTGGTCGCAGTTCTTGCAAGTCGTGCCGCCCAAATGCAAATAGTCAGGTGGAAACAGTATATCCTTCTCTAAGCCAGGATGCATCCACATGGACCGCATTTCCCCTGGCAGCTTCACAAGCATCTGATCAATGTACTTGGGTATCAGGTTATCTCGAAATTCGTGTGTAGCTTCAAGGTTCGCCAAAGCCGTCCGTAGAACTCTGGGTGGTTGGTCAAGATGGTAAGCGACTTCGAAGGATCCATCTGCTAGCTTCTTGCCGAAGTTATAAGCAACCACGCCGCCGGTCTTCTTATCGCTGCCGATGACAACATCTCCAAGGTGCACATCCTCCTCTTCGTCATCGTCGGGATCATCGTCTTCGTTGCCAGAACATCTAGGTATACCTGCTCCAATGCCAACTATCAGGCAGAAGCGTATGTTGGGGAAAGTCCACATCATGTTGTGGGCGACAAGCGCGGCAGGAATAACGCCTACCTCACCTCTTGGGAGGCAAGCGATGACGACCTTGTGGTTGTGAATTTGTCCAAGCACATAGCTATTGGTGTCCCTCTTCTGCGGCAACGTTTGTGGGTTTCCATGCTCTGCATCAAGCATGCCGCGAGCCGCCGCCAGCTCGACGGGTAGTGCCGAAATCCAGCCAACTTGGTAGGCATCGTTGGGGAACGGCGAGCGCTTGTTGTTCGTGACATTGTCATCCATGCGTTTTGGGATGTTTCTGGTCAGCTGCTGATGGGTTTCCATCGCCTGTGTCGATGACATGATTGGCAGGCCACGGTTTGTGATATCCGTTCGTCGGCCCAGAGCATCCAGCCGCATTTTCTTGCTGGCGCGGGGAACGAAGACGTCGCGGCTATCACGTGGCTCCATCTTATCCACACAAAAGAGAGATTGGGGACCCGAAAAGAATTATGGTGCATGCAGGCTGACAGGATGTTTTCTGTTGTCTGCTGTTTTGCAGGGATCTTAAGGGCGCATTGGCAAGGAAGGTACGTACCGAAGGCGTACTATGTATTGCGGCGAATAATTTGTTAAGCGGCAGCAGTGCGCCTTCTTAATATCAATGGAAATTGCTACTACGCCAAGTCTGATTAAAATTAGAAGCACGTCACCAAGTGTTTTCCTGAGATTATGTCAATTCCAGGCAAGACTTTCGAACAGCACGAAACTCACATCAAGCAGTCCTTAAGTCCATAAAAAAAAGGGGTTCGTCCAAAGCAGAGGCGCCTACTCTGCAGAACTACCTCAGACACCTTCGGCACAAATATGTATGTGTTCTTGAAAGTTTGTGACAGAGTTCAATCCCTATGAATTTGACAACCTCGTGATACTTCCGTCCTTTAGTCATTCTTGATGAGAATGGTCTTTGAGAGTCGAAGTCCAGACCGTGCAACCTTAGCACTCGAGGTGCACGCATGATCTGTGACAGACATTCACCCATACCTATGTCTACAATTAGACATTAGACAATAAAGCCATGTCAGTGATCAAGCCATTAGATGATAGTCGCACGAGTATGAGCCACCTTTGGTGCCATGGCTGCTTGGATCCTTCTCACGAATGGGACTGAGGTATAAATATGTGAATATTCTGATGGAGTCTGGTTTCATTTCCTCCCATCTCAGCCTGCTTGGCACTTGGATAAGACCATTCAAAACGCTCTCTCGCGACTAAACTTGATCTTTGATCTTATCCCAAAATCCTATCTAGTATCGGACTGAAGCTTCTTCCCTGAATTGCACGCAAATCGTCTGCCATTTGCAGGTGGATTAATCAAGTTGAAGCACATGAATTATACTAATGGTAGGCAGAATCGACGAGATGGCTTTTACATGTACAAGCTGCGACCTGGCCCGAACCCAACAATGTATTAAATGCTACCTCTGTCCCCGTTGCGGGTCATGCAATCGATGTATGTGTCCCAGAGTTTAGATGCCGATAGTACTCGCCTTGTCAGATACGGCTCATATTGACAATAGGCGTGTTTTCTCCTGCTCGTCATCTCTTCAAGAAATGGATGGCTATCCTCTCGCAAAGGAATGGTGAAGTGTAATTCTGGGTTATGATGATGCAATCGCACAGAACAATACTCATCATCTATTGCCTTGGGCCTCGACGGCGTCTATGACCCCTTGTTATTTAGTTAATCGGGAAAATCAACATCTACTTCATCTTGTTGAAGTCTACATGTTTTCAATAACCAAGATAGCCTCGCTACAGTTCGTTTGGGCCGCCCTCCTAGTGGTGGTTCATGTTTCACTATGCGAAATGCACAGCCATTTCAGATATTAGACAACAGCGGCAATGTCAAATGGAAACTCAAAGTAAACTATTGCATTCAGTCTGTATCAATCCCGTCTTCATTGAACATGAGCTGGAAGCTTCCACTGCAATTTAGGCCTATCTCACTCTGCCGTTCCATCGCTTTCGGTCTTACATCAACAATTTTCTCCACGCGAAAATACTCGAAAATGTGCGAGTTCACTCCTAGAGAACTCCTCGTAAAACTGTGCCTTGATCCGGGAGAACACCAGCCACACCCGTTCAAACTCGCCGCCAAAAACCGAGTCCGCTGCTTTGTTCGAAGCATCTGTCTCCAGGGATCTCAGAACCTGCTGCAGCTGGAAATGGTGGTAGCTTGCTCTGCTGGATGTGAAGTTTTGTTTCGCCATGGTACCAAACAAGTTCTCCAACTGCCCTCTATGCTCGCCAAAATATTCGCGGAGGTGAAACAGAGCTGCCCAAACACGGAGAGGCTCATCACTTCTTTCCCATTCATAGAAAAGCCTGATGCAACTCTGCTTGGCTGAATCCCTGATTGACGGTTCTCTCCCGACAACGTCCCGCCAGGGTATACGCGGAACTTCATCTCTGTAAAATTTGACCGTGTAGCTGTTCTTTCCGATATCTCGCCAATCGAGCTTGGCGACGTACGGAAGCCTGGGAATACGTGTACATGTAATGCAGGAACCAGAACCATCGAACAGGCGTGATCCAGGATATTGAACGCTGCTTTGCCACGTGTGACATCCAGTGCAGCGAATCATCCATGTCGGCAGCCTGACGTCTCGACACCCAATCTCCCGTGGTAGAGGGTAGTAGAATTCTACACAGTCGTCTGGATCAAAATCCTGGAATCGTGATGGTAGATGGTCTAGGCCGAGTTTCTCGAACCAGCATTCGTTGCACCGGAGTGGACCTTTCTGAGCAGCGAGGTGAGCGTCGAGATTCTCGTCTTGTAGCCGATAGAGTTCGGTGGCCGAAAGAAGAACTTCTTCAGGGATCCGCTGGCTCTTATGGGTTGAACTGCTTGCGAAAGGAAGCAGAGCATCGTTCTTGAAGCATAACTGGTTCAGATTCTGGTTGCAGTCCTCACAGGTGAAGAGGTGACTCTCCCACGGCTCTGGTTGCTGATCGTACTGTTCCATATCTTCGTCCATATCTTCGTCCATACCTTCGTTCATATCTTCGTCCATACCTTCGTGCATGTCTTCCTCGAGATCTTCCACGGAAGTATGATGAAGTTTGTCAATAAGAGAATCCATGGTAGTGATCGACTCGTCGTCCGGATTGGAATTACCCGGCTCGTTCGAAGGTTGGCTTGAGAAAGCGAGAGAAGGCGATGTCTTAGATGGAGGTATGTGGATGAAGGTGTGTGGATGAACGAGAAGTGGTGGTCAAGACGCGACGCTCCGCAACAGCCAACGGAAAGTGGGACTTCAGCCGGCTATTTATGCCTGATTTACCGTAAGTGATTCACGCTCTCAAATGGCAGTACCAGGTATATAGACAAAGGGCATAGGTCTTAGTACTCCCCTCCGAATCTAATAAAAGAAAGGACCAAGAGCAAATAATAAGATTTAGAAACGATTACCGCGCTTTAGATATTCATAATCTGATAAAGGAACGGGAGAAAGGTATAGAAACAAAATAATTAATTTTAATATAAGACTCAGTATAGTAGCTAAATCCAGCTAAAAGGTGAAACAGTCTACAATCATCCCACCTTTGTTCAATGCAAGCTTGGCAACCAACATGAAAAGACAAAGAAAGAACAAGGAAATCAAATGATCCATTTAGGGTTGTTTTTCTGCTTGCACTAGTACATGTATGCTTGAGGAGCAGTCGTCGAGGAGAATGTGAGCGTTGTCTGGCCGTAACCAGCCGCACACAGGTGCCAACTCAGGGGGTCACCAAATACTAGAGGGATTGGTTTAGTTAATTCACGCATAGATGCTTGATTGAGAGGCATTACGTCATTGCATTGAAGCAAATAATCTGAAATTCGATCCTATCCTCTCAAGTTTACCCCAAGTTCACCACCATCGCCTACAGTACGCTCTCGTTTCTCCAATCATCCAGAGCTTCACCATGTCAACGAGAAATGCCGAGCCGTTTCTCGCTAACATCCCTGACAAGAAGTTGAACGATCACAGCACCCTATTAGCTTGTAAATTGCCTGCCATCAATGCTGTCAAGAAATGATGCTCATCACTTAGAAGATCACGAAATTCAACGCCAATACACACAGACCGAGTGGAAAGCAGACTTAAAATAGGCTCGTTAACTACACCAATCTATACATAATCTCAAGAATATCTATGCAAGCAGGTTCTTCACCTCCACAGCCACCGCAGCCGCAAGCGAATCGGTCGTCCCCGAGCCTCCCAGATCCGGTGTCAGCGCCGTCTTAGCTTCCACCACATTTCGCACGGCATCGCGCACAGCCTTGGCCTCCTTGGGCTGGTTGGCAGCATCCAGCAGCTCCGCGCCGCTCAATATGAACGCAAGCGGGTTGGCGATCCCCTTCCCTGCGATATCGGGAGCCGCGCCATGGCTGGCCTCGAACGTGGAAGCGTTGTCGCCAATGTTGGCACCTGGGGCCAGGCCGAGAGACCCGACGAGCCCGGCAGCCAGGTCAGAGAAGATATCGCCATACTGGTTCGAGGCGACAATGACGTCGAAGCGAAGAGGATCGCGGACAATGGTGTAGCATGCCGCATCGATCATCATGTCGTCCGCTTCGATCTCTGGATAGTCCCTGCTGACTTCCTGGAAGCATCGGAGGAAGAGACCGTCGGTGAAGTTGAGAACGTTGGCCTTGTGCAGGCAGGTGACTCGCTTGCGACCGTGCTTGCGGGCGTAGTCAAAGGAATATTTGGCGACCTTGGTGGCAGCTGCGCGGGTCGTCAACTTGATGGCTTCGGCTGCGATGTCATCACCTATCTGATGCTCGTGTCCGATGTATACGTCTTCCGTGACCTCCCTCATGATAATGACATCGAGCTTCTCATGGCGTCCGGAAATCCCTGGGAAGCCTCGAATAGGACGTGGGTTAACGAAGAGGCGCAGTTCACGTCGGATCGCATTGTTCAACGAAGGGTATGTCTGCGAGGTGCCGTCGGTCTGGACACATGAGATGCGGCCTTGGAGCTTGTTGACGATGAGAGGCGCCTTGATGCTAAGCTTGACATCGCTTAGCTGTTTGACGGTCTCAGGAGGTAGCGGGTGGCCATGTGCGGCGATGGCTTCGTCTGCGATCGCAATGTCAACCCACTCAAGCGGCAGGCCTGTGGCTTCCAGCACATGCTGAGTGGCAGCAGTGATCTCAGGGCCAATGCCATTTCCCTTCAAGACACCGACACGCATCTTTGTGAGTCTGGCTCAAATCTTGAAGCAGTGAGAGAAGAGTCGCCTGAGAGAAGGGTCTTGTCTCGTTCTCTTCCTGAGTTTGCGTGGTCATTCAGTGATCAAGGGTCCGGGTATGCTTACCTATATACAAGAGCACATGTTGCAGCTGAAATATCTCCCATACGAGGTATAAGAACGTAAGCAGGCTGACCCGGCATAAATCCCACTTCGACACCGGCCAAATGTTGCCCTACGGCTTTAAGCCGAACGATCCCCGGCCATTGCAGTCAGGTGTTCATTGTGGAAACCCCCGAATTGTCTTCCCCACTGCCTCCAGGAAATGGAGAACGCTAAACCCGCCGTCTGTGGGGTTTGGCATAGCTGAACTCTACTAGGCTTGTTGATGACGAGTCAGGGACTACGGTATGTCAACTGAGTTGAAGCATTTGCATAGGCGTACGGAGGGCGAGTTCCTTTATTAGCATTGCTCACCAGATTCCTGGAACATAGATTCGAGATCATTGTCTGAGATCCAACAGATGCAAATGTTAGGTTCTGGTTCGGAGAAAAAGCTTCCCTACAATATCGGCCAAGAATCAAATCCAATGATGATCAAAACTTGCCCCCAATGTCTAGCCATGAGACCGTTAGATGTCTGATTTTACTGATTCGACACTACTTTGTGCTTTTGTCTGTGGTATAGCAGAATGGAAGGATTCCACGCTATCCATTGCTGGGATTATGATTCCTATCAAAAGCACATAAGCAAGCATGGGGCATGGAGAATCCTGAATCAGAGAGAGGCGGCAAAATACCGAGTTTCCACAAAGTCTCGGGAACATCAATATTATCCCACTTCTCCATGTAGTGGAAGGGAAATCGGCGGCACACGCTACTCACTTCGGATGGATCCGACAACGAGCGCAAATTGTTATTATCGCCCATGGCCACGACAGTCCTTCCAATAAGAAAATCGGAGAGCTCTTTGGAAACAAAACCATTGTGGGGGATCACGAGACTTCTTTGACAGCATGATTCCATGTTTTCGTCTGTCCCGATCGAAGCTATTAATACTTGAGTGCCTATTGGAGAGGAATTAAAATCCTCGCTAGATATGAACTGCTAGGTCTACTACAGGAGATCAGGTGCTTATCAGGGTATATTGCTCTGGAACCGTGCCAGTAAAGGCTTGTTCTATCGAGCTTGCACGTGTTGTACAGAGCGCCATGAACTTTCGGTATTCTAATGGCTCATTGATATCCGATGTCTGGACAGCTGATGGGCTGCGACGAACCATAAGCGGAACAGTCGTTAAGCTTAGCTCCTTCGAAAAGCACCATCCCGATCACGGGACCTATCAGGGCTCTTATTTAAGTCTACCCTCGAGCACGTTGCTTCGGGTTTACCCCGACTTCCCCATGTTCAAAAGTCGGTGATTTGGGGAGGTTAAACCGATCCCCGCACAACAACATGACCCCAGACCTTTGGACCATGTCTAGCTCAGTCTCCCCGGTGTTTGCATGCCCTTGGGATGATGCGTTTTGAACACGTCTATAAGTATCGCTTGTTGGGAAGCTACTCAGACGCTCTGCTCGACTCAACCTCGTAGCCATATGAATCTCTGAAATACAGCAACTATGGGCTTATCAACCTCCCCTTTCGCCAAGTACTGGAAGGCGATCAAGGAGTCAACTCCAGGAATCTACAACCGCAAATTGATGTTTACCGTTTTTGTTTACGCCCTTTCAGGCAGTTCAAGAGGTTGGCTCACTCCCATCGTCGCTTGCCCCTATGTTGTTACTCCGAAGCTGATATTTTCTTTCGTAACTAGGCTGGGATGAAGGTTCAACCTCCGCCATCACCCAATTGAAAAGTTTTCAGAAACAATTCAATGTCTCCCCCGACAAGGACGACGAGATTATCTCCAATATCGTCTCGCTTGTCAATCTGACTGCCGGTGTTGGCGCTCTTCTCTCCTTCCTCCTCAACGATCGGATCGGCCGAAGGTGGTCTCTGCGGTTATATCTGGCCATTGTAGCAGTTGGTTCTCTCATTTCTACCCTATCTTACGGCTCAATCGCCGCCTTATATGTTGGACGTCTTGTCTCTGGCTTGGGTATCGGTGCCCTCACCGTCACCGGTCCCATGTCGATTGTCGAAATCTCGCCACGACTGACACGAGGCCTGATGACTCTCTGGTTCAACATCGCCATGCTGAGCAGTCAAATGATTGGCATATTTGTTGTTTATGGGTGCAATCGGAACATGTCCCCGACGCTAAACCTTCAGTGGCAGACACCCTTCTTCGTGCAAACATTCATCCCCTTCATTGCCACCTTCCTGTCCTTCTTCGTTGATGAGTCGCCCCGCTGGCTTTGCATGAAGGGCCGTGTCGAGGAAGGTTTAGAAGCCTTGGCCAACATCCGAGGCTGTGCTCGCGATGAGCCCCATCTGGCGGCCGAGTTCGACAGCATCAACGAGCCTATTCAGCTCGAGTTGGCCGAGTATGGAAAGGACACATTGGTCTCAACTATTCGCGAGACATTCGGCAAGAGGTCGAATCTTCGCCGTGTGCAACTAACCATCGTTGCCTACATTCTTGCCCAGATGTCCGGCGCAAACTCAATCACCAACTATCTCCCACAGATCTTCGGCTATATTGGTGTTACTGGGACTGATGCCAAAATCTACTCGTCCGGGTTCTACGCCCTGGCCAAGCTGGGATGCTGCGTTCTTGCCTCGCTATTCTTCGTCGATGCGATCGGTCGACGCAAGTCCTTGTTTATTGGTATTACTATCCAGATGTTCTGCCATGTCTATCTCGGCTCGTTCCTTAATGTCACCGGGTCTGGCAAGTCCGTCACTCTGGGCGCCTCCGACATGGCAATCGCAGCAATCTACATTCACGCCCTTGGTTGGGCTGTTGGTAAGTTTGAGAGTTCTACTACGGCATGAGTTGGATCATGGTACTAACCAAGTGAATGATAGGTCTCTACAGTTTGCCATACCTGTTTGGCGCAGAATTGTGGCCCAACCGAATCCGTTCCTTTGGCGGTGCACTGTCCCAGTGCTTCCACTGGCTCTTCTTGTTCGCCATCACAAAAGCGACGCCCTCTATCCTTTCGTCGATGAACAAATGGGGCGCCTTCATCTTTTTCGCTGTCTGGTGCTTCATCGCTCTCATCTACTGCTTCATCATGGTGCCCGAGACCAGTGGTCGCAGCCTCGAGAGCATGAACAGGCTTTTCGAGCACCGCTGGTATGAGATGCGAAAGTATGCATATGAGGATATCCCCATTGGTAAAGCAGATCCGTAAGTGCCGGGCCTCAAAAGATCCATTCGAGCATGTGCTGATAGAACTCGACACTCTAGAGAGGTAGAGGACAAGGATGCGGAGCGCGGCTCTGTCGAGCGCGTCGAGCGTATTTGAATCCGAATTTAAGGATGAGATATATTTAGTCAAGAAGGCAGGTTATTTTCGTCGTAAGTGGTAAGACGATTTCTCAAATCAAGCTTCGCCGTTACAGCATCGTGTTAACTATGGTACACAGGTGTAGACTTTCAGGGAGGTAGATGTAGTCAGTAGCCTAAGATCAGAGACGAGGCCTCAAGCAATATCTCTGGCGATATTATGTAGTAGTCTGAAGACTGGGCAGTTTAGAACTTAATAATTTCGTCTGATTCATTCACCTCGCAGCCCAATGGTTCCTCAGTGATACAGATGAGGAGAAGATAAGCTCACACCGGTTGGTTGAGGGCCACCACTAGCCGCATGTTGTTGTGCGCGAACCGTTAAATAGCTCCACCTTAAAATCCGGTGTTCAAAGTTAAAATGATGGGTTTCACGATAGGGTAGGGCGCAGCTGTGCACCTTATGGTATCCAGAGTTCGATATACATAGATTCGAGCTCAATATACCTGGTTTCTGGCTTCATAGCAAACAGAACCACAAACCAGTATAGGGTAGCTACTAGGAGCCAGGAGGGGATCCGAGATCGTGATGAAGGAACAGGGAGAAGGGGCTAGGGCAGGCTTATCTCTAGTCCCCTTGATCGGCCGTCTAAATTAAGCTACAAATACCTGGCACCAGGAATGGAGGAGGATTCCCTCGGCAGCTCGAGGCACGGTCCGAATCGTCGATGAACCCGGGCGGGGGTCAGACTAGCGCTTGCGGACTGTCCTCCCCCTGACCTTGACCATGGAGTAGAATTATGGGCGAGCTGTGGCAGATTACATACATAAACCGAGATGCATTTAGTATAAGTTCACATCGTGATGCCCCCAGAGCCCCGTGGCATACCCTCGTGAGTCGTCCGTAGCCGAAGGAGAGCCACCAGAGTCACCACGATTGCTGCTCGCCACTGAGATGATAGGTCATGGTCATCATGGCAGAAGCCTCCGCTTTTTTTCGTTTCTTTTTCGTCATTGTTATTGTTAGTTTCTTTTTGCGTTTCTGCCTGTCATCTCCGGTGCAGCCGACACCAAACCTTCTCACCACAGCTGCATGAAAGCCCAAGAGGTCTAGCGAATCCAGTCCCATTGTGCAGTCGTTCTGCCTTGGAAGTGTGTAACTAGCTGCCCCAATGGGCCTTGGTGGGTGGTGGCGGCGTGCTGGATGCCGTATGTGTTTCACAAAGATCGAATCAGGGGCGACCGGAGAGTGGATGGATGGGCGAAAGTGGCTGGCTGAATGAGCTGTCCGTTTCAATGTGCGGAAGAAGGTCTCACCTCCCTCACGTCCATGCCAAGTACCGGTACTTCTGTCGGTCCCCTCACACCGGCAAAGGAGGGATCGACTTGTGCCCCGATGCAATGGGAGTGACCGCCACGTGGTTGGGGTCGTCCGGGCCAAGAGGAGAGGTTAAACTGTCGGTTATCGAACATTTCAGGTAATACTACACACTCGCTGCACTAGCCTAGCTCGTTAGGCTGGGATCAAGTGAGATCTCTCGAGCCCGCGAGACTGATCCCAAGGATGTAGCTATCTTGGGCATAATGGGGACCAGCCTTTGTCAGCGTTGCATGGGCTACTGACCGCGCGGAGACTCAGCCGGGCGGGGACGCTGCCGGCACGGATCCCTCTCCTCTGGCATCTCATTGGGAGACGTCGCGCTCTGGGTTGACCGAAAGTGTCGAGCTGCATGATCTGCCCAGCGCTACGCCTGGCCATGGTCTGCACATTCCGCGCTCAGCTGGTGTGCTACGTACGCCCCGTCCTTGCCTGCCTGCCCCCGCCCCGGACGACGCAGGAGGGAGGGTTATTGTCGTCTCACTCGCATTTGCCATGGCCAGATGTGATCAGTCACACTCGTGGCAGGACAGGGCGTGGTATCAACCCATGACGACGTAGTAGACGTGCATCGGATATCCTTCATGCGCAGCGTCGGTACGCAAGCTTGCATTGAGGTGGGCTTATTCACGAAACTTACTTATTCTGCCCATCCATCCATCTCCTGAGCCCATCCGTCCCTCCATCCCTCCTCCCCTTCCCACCTCTCTTTCTTGTTCTCCTCACGTGGACAACACACTGTTGAGTCTAAGCCCATCTCATTCCAAGCCTACACCTCTACCGTTCAACATACCTATTGCTCACACACACGCTCTGCGTATGGTTGTCGCCTCATCTTACTAGATCAAGTCAAGGCTAACCCACGCCCAGGCACCCTGTACAATACCCATTCTTTCCAGCCATGTGCTACTCAGTAGACTGCGAGGGTGTGTGCGAGGACGGCCACCTCACAGCCGTCTACATGGCCATCGAGGCGTGCAGCACCGCCGTGGCCACGAGAAAGTCGTGCGAGAACTCCGTCGTGCTCGGCCTCCTGCGCTGCCACATCCCCATCGCCCACTGCGAGACCTGCTGCCTCATCGCCTCCCCGCGGGAGACGACCCGCCTCCTCGCCGAGAGCTGCGACGAGAGGATCAGGGACCTCATGTTCTGGCAGCCGCGTCCGGAGCCGGATGCGAAGCCCGTCGAGGAGTGGGTGAAGTATGTGCAGCCCTTTGCTGGGATGCTCCTCTAGTTAGTGTTTGACCTTGATGATCTGTATTGCTTGACATGGATTTTGCTTGGTCAGTGCCATGATGCTGGAATTGTTTGTTGGGGCTCACAAAATTGATGTGGTATGAAATTGAATGCTGGGTATGGATATGGATATGGATATGGATATGGATAGCAAGTAGCTTCGGTCTTTTGTTAGTGGGCTTTTATTTGTGATCTCATTCTCTATCCCCTGTTTTGTGTTTTGATACTTTCTTATGGTTCGTCACAATTTGAGTAATAGGAACCATTTGCCAATTAGTCTTCAAATTGAATTAGTGTCTTCCATCTTGTACAATCATTGCTCTCTAAGTCCCCCATTACTCCATCTAGGTCAATCTTTTGGTACATCAGGTATTTTGATTTCCTCCCATAGTTAATTCATTCTAATCTGAAGAAGACTTTTCATCGACTTCTTTCTTGTCCATCATCCTGATATCAGTTAGCTCCTCAGCCCTATCGCTGATCGTGTGGCTATTAAGGAATCTGAAACTAACCAGAGCCTTTCAGTTCGACTTATCATCGGCCTCGTTCTTGCTTTTTATCTCGGTCTTTGATTTCTCTTCTTTATTTCTCCTCTTCTGCTCCCCCCTTCTCGCCCTCCTTCTCGGCCATGTCCTCCTCGGGTGCCGCCGCGAGCGGGACAGACTTCGGAAGGAACTTAGGCTTGGTTCGGCGGGCTTTGCAAAGCTCGCCGCCTAGGCTCTCCTTCTTGTCATTCTTTTGGTCTGGTGTAACCGAGATCACCGGGACGGACTTCGGGAGGAACCTAGGCTTGGTTCGGCGAGCTTTGCAAACCCCGCCGCTGATCACTCTGTCGGCACGAGCACGGGGCTCCCGGTCCGAGCTGAGAGGGGAGATTCCGGGGGTGCTCCCAGTCTCGGAGCCCCCCGCCTGCTCAGGCTCTTTGGCAGCCGCCACCTAAGAGGAGGTGAAGTGTTAGTGGGAGACTCTCACGAGTAGCATAAAGTGAATGTAAAAGCCTGAGTGAGGTCGTCTGCCTGGGCTGGGCTTACCTTTGTAGATGTTCTTGGGGGGGCTTCCAAGAGGCCGTCCGGCTTCTTTGGGTCGGCTTGGTCGGCCCTAGGCAGTTTGCCTTTGGAAAACCGCCGCCGGAAAAGATAATCCATTCTGGATCTCTGTTTTGGATCTTGTCGCAAGCTGTGGTGAAGAACCTGGTGGGTTGCCGCGTTGTGCCGAAGAGCCGAGTTGCTTCTTTGCGGTTGGTGAAGAGGCTTGAGTTGTGAAGTAGGTGAGAAGGGGGCAGTGGTAGACGAAGAGGGAGGGAGAGAAGTTGGCGTTGGGTGGAAAAGTAAAGCGTAGGAAGTGAGGAAGGAGTGAACGCGTGGTATTCAGTGCCTTCCCAAGTTCTAAGGAAGGAAGCTTCGCGTTGGGTACAGCAACGCGTTGCGTTTGTTAAGGCAGGAAGGACCAAGGCCAGCGTGGAAGGTACTTCGTTTGGGCTCTCTTTACCCCGTCACTCGCACCTTCCACGCAAGTTACTTGCACAGCTGCACATGTAGTTCAGCTTTTCATAAGGCATAAGAAACAGTCACCAGCAACTGACAACGGTAAGAACCTCCCTCTTTCATTGCATCTACCTACTCTAATGGCGGGTGCTCACTGGATTCCTTCTGCAGCACTGTCGGGTCCAGAGCAGAGGAACCTTCACTGGCTGCCCTTTGTGAGTAATCCCCTCTGCTGCCTGCCGTTCACACTTAGTCCGTTGAATCGTTTGTTTCTTCCACCGCCTCCTTTCCCTCCACCTACATCGTTCAGAAACTCACAAGATTGTTCGACACCCAGAAGGGCGATCCAGCAGAAAGGGATCTAAGTATGTCTCGGATTAGACAACATCTGATCACAAGCTAACAGATTACAGGCAATGCGGGCGGTCCCGGGTCAGGGCGATGAGGGCGGAGCGAAGTAAGTAGCCCAACATGATCCCTTTGTGAGGCCCAACAAAGAAGAAAACACAACAATGCCAGCTAACATCCAAACCTCGTGGACAAAGACCCGTGCCTCGCTACGGTTCAGCACCTACAGTGCCGCCGCCCCATCGCCCGCCGCTACCGTCGAAACTAACGACTCGGCGACCGCCCGTGCCCGTGGCAGCCAGGCCACAGAATCCCGTTAGTCCCCTCCTCCCTCTAACTTGTGGTGGGCAGCCCGCGAGGCCACAGATTCATGATGTATCTCGTACTAATTGGTCCAGGGAGGTGTGTACAAAGGGCAGGGACGTAATCAACGCAAGCTGATGACTTGCGCAGCTTTGGGACAGAGAGCGATTACTTCGTTGATGCGACGATAGCCTCGTCGCCGGGGAAGTTGCCCCCGATCGGCAACTTCTCAAAATCAGTCAGCAGGCAATCGCAGTCACTCTGGTGGGCGAAAATCAGCTCAGTATTCCCTTGATGCTCGTGCAGTTTGCACTTCAGAGCATAATGAAGAGTGGCAAGTTTTGCATCAATTGCCATGAACACCTGAGGCCTGCGTGCCTCGCCGACTCGATAAAACTCTTCTTGATCCTTGTGATGGTTCACTTGAAAGTGAAACGTCCTGTACGAAGGAGGATCTTTGGGTTGATCAGGCATGGATGATGATCGTTAATGATAATCGCCCGCCGAACCAAGCCTAGTTCCTAATTGGAACATCACCTTCACTGATAATGTGAGTGCAATATTTCTGACGATTACTGCTTGGGAAACACCATTTTGACTAATATTGCTTCGCTTTACAGTTACGGAAACGTATTTGACTCGGCAACCCACTAAGTTCTTCACCACAGCCTGCGAGGTGATCCAAAGCGGAGTATCCTTTTACACTCATTTACGGAAAGTCACAGCCAATGGGGAGTGACATAATGAAATCGGTGCATAGGCGGTCTTATTACTGGCTATAAATCATCTGTATATATTTGATACCCTCCAAATCCACATTCAACGGCAATATTTCAAACTCTCATCCTATATTGGGCATTGCTGCGGGTTACATGTGATTCCTGATGCTGCTCATGACGCCCAGCAGATTAAAAAGGACCAGCAGTGGCGTGACTGCTCCAGCTCGAGTGGCTTCGGTTACAACGACGGGTGGTATTTCAGCATGCGTGATGCAATATTGATTCATGACCTTTTGATGGTTGCAACTCTCGAGGATCAAAGGAGGGTCAATGGACGGGCGCTCGTCGTGCGCGATGCTGCGTCTGGGGTGGCCGCTAGTCCAGCCACCAGACTCCAGTGCCTCAGGCTGTACCTCTTGCCGCCGTACACATGCCTGGAGAGCCCGCCAGGGCATTCAGTCAGTGGTCGTCTGTGGTACTCGCGCGCGCATGTACTACATGTACGCTTCAGCATCCTCGTTTCATCTGCATCAACCACCGTCCAAATCAACCGGCGGACACACACCGGCCATGCATTGCCAGCGTCTAAGCGCCCGCCCATACATTCAACTGATGCCAGATCTACTGATTGGCTGGCCGTCGCAACCCTAGAGTCGTATATTGGGAGCCATTCTGATTGCGCGAGTCTTGCTAACACACGGTGATTGGCAGTCCGACGAGCAAAAACCGACCATCGCCGTTATATTAGCATTGACTCAGCCTGCAAGCACCCCAGCACTCGCGTCCCGTGGCGCCACAGGAAGGGTTGCACTCGAAGCCAACAACGGCACCGGTCAAGATGCAGCAGGGATGTCGCTCCGCCCAGATCTCCATTTATGGACGGTCCGGGAGGCACTCCGCCGGGAATGCTACTGCGGTGTTTGAGCTTCTCGCCTCGCCCCCATCTGACGCACCAACTAGAAGGGAGCCATCAGGCCGGGGTGGCTAGAACCTTGTGGCACTGACTCTGCCCCCAAAGGCTGCATGCAAGGTCGTGTCATCCCATGCAGTGCATGATGCGAAATCACACATCTACCAGCAGGCCCTTTTGACAACTTACAATGGCCAGGCAAATGGTACGCTGCCAGGAAAAGCTTCCCCTGGAATTATCCCAGTCTCCTACCAGCCCCTGGCCCAAAGCTTGAGATCGACGAGCCGGCTTGGACCTCGAGAGACAGTTGTACTGGTACATTGCCCAACCTTTTCTCAACATACCCCCAAGGGGTCTACGAGCCCCTGTTTCCGAACATCCCAATACCGGAGACCCTCGCAGAGGCCGCTAGAGTGCCATACTGCCCGGAAAAGGTATTACTCCAATCGAGTACAGGCATCTGAGATTCCTAGAGCTAGGATAGTGGCTTGACTTTGGATAACTATTAGCCTCAGTGTGACATAGCAACCTGTACTTTGCTCGCCGCGAATATGCGCCACTTCTAACAGATTCTGGCATCTAGAACTTAAACTCGATTACATTTCATGGAAGCTATAGTTCCACACCCGACAACTTACAGTGTGGTAGCCCTGGCAGTCCATTGGCTCCGGTTTTGATTCGCCGAGACTCAACAGACCATTTCAGAGCTGGATTGGGGAATTTCAACATCTACCCACACATTTCGATAACAGGGGTTCTACGAAGACGAAGTAATGTCAGTCAAAAAATCCCAGAGGGGGCCACGCAATGGCTAACGATACTTAGTGATAGAGAGACGAAAAGTTCCAAACCCGACGGATTCGCTTGCCCAAATATTGAAAGAGGAGGGTCTATATACGGAGTTCCAGGCTCTGCGGGGGTTATTGAAAGAGTCTGATATCAGCCATGTCAGCCGTTGAGAAGAGGCTTGGGTTCAGTGACGAACCGTCTTAGTCCAAGACATCAAGGGACCACCAAGAGACCACGAGCGGTACAGTAGTCCTGTTCGCCGTCTACCTTGTAACTAAGACCCACGCCGCGCTCCCGGCGCCGAAGAACTCAATTAGCAAAGGATCGATGATCTATGATGCCGAGGCTAGCTACAGGCCCTCCAGGTTCACGCGGGTCGCAGCCGGCTTGGACCGAATCAACCGCTAGCAATGTGTTGCAGGCTGCATCTTCGAGGAGCTCCGCTAAGGTTATGTGATCACGCGGGAGTGATCCTCGTCACTCGAGGGTTTCCAAACCCCCAGGACTAAGAAGAGATTGATCAGACCTATGAAGGTAGCCAGAGTGTGCTCCTTCTCAAGGGAAACACTTCTTTCTTCTGCATCTAGAGATAGACTTAGTAAACGGCCTCCCTAGTTGAGTAGCCCTAGGGAGCTCTCATTTACACAACGCAAGACTTCAAATGTAGCAATCTCATACCACTTGCTCTCCACCGTTTTCAGCGTAATATGGTTATGCGTCAAATGGATAGATATGCATTATTTACATCAATCCATTGGTTTCGTCACCCCAAATCGCCATAAATTCATGATGTACAAGCGGCTCATGCACCAAGCCCCTTTTCATCAAGCTGAGAGGATCAGACCACCCGCGTTGCCTCATCACCTGCACTGAACCCTTGAGTCTGTCTAGGAACCAAGATCTTGCTTCAGAGCCCTTGTCGGTAGCCAGGAGCCCCAAAATGTAGTGTGGTGATGTTAAGTCCATGTAGGGGCAGGCTTTGATGCGAAACTCGCTGATGGCATCTTTCAATTCGCCTCCTACAGACTTGAGATTCGTTGGGAATAGTAGAGGCCAAACTAGATTGAGATATATTTCGAGTGACCGGGAGGTGACCTTTACGTAGGGTTCGTTAAATTCTCGAAGAGCTCGAGTTGCAAGCCGTAGTCTTTGTAGTGGTCCTTCCACGTCATGGGAGGCTCGTCCCGCATGACCCGTTTTTGGAGCACCTACGGCGGTCTTGAGTAAAGATATATCGGCCGGGATTGGAGTTAACGTGGATATGACCTGGTCGCCATGGCTGCTCAATATATCGACCACCTTGGTATGATAGAATCGTGGGAAGCCCAGCACGTGGTTCATGAAGTCCCTAAACCATTAGCATCCACATCCATACATGCAATCCGAAGGGGCTATACGAACAAGGCAACGAGGCTGCGTAAAATAGGTGGTAAAGAGCTGGCGCCATGACGCCGTCTCTGCTGCATCATCTTGATCAGTCCCTCCATGTGCACATTCCACGCTTCGTCATTGTCTGCCATGCGCTCCCCAAAGGCCATGGTCATCACAGCCCCTATCATCGCATCTGACGGAACCTGCTCGCAGCTGATGCGTTCTACGAGGAGTTTCGTCGCTCTTGATAGGTGGAGGTCGGCGTTTTGCTGAGACTCCTCGTCCGGGCCCCAGCACCGCATGCCCCCGGCCAATGACGCTTCGAAGACCACTGGCTCCGAGGTGATGAGATCGAACCAGGCCTTCTCTACTGGGTCCTGGACGGTCGGCCGTATGTCCAGAAAAACAAGGTAGCGGAAATTGCGGACTATAATGTGTCAGGTACACAGCAATGGTACGGGGGGAACCTTGGGCGCCTCTAACTTACGCAGCTGCATGGACGGGGCACATGGGGGAGATTCCCTGGTTGGCAGCTTCGTCGGACTTGCTTCCGAGGCGGTTTGTTGGCTCTTTTGCTGACACCTCTTCCTTCGATGCAATGCTTGTTGAGGGGCCTTCTTGCTGCCCTCGTTGCCCTTGATCTCCTCCTTGGATATACGCTGGCGTCGCTTGGCAAAGTTGGATTTGGTAATGTATGCCCTCATCTGCCGCGAGTCGGCACGAGACAAGACCGGGGCGCCCGTCGCGTTAAGGAACACGAGACCTTGTTGATTCATTCTCTCTGGACTTGTTTTCTGTTTATGGAAAATGATGTTTATGACCAAGATTGCTGGAGAAAGCTGGTAGTGGTGAGGTTGATAATCTGAGGAGAGGTCAGGGGAGGGTTGATTAATAAGTTGAGTTATACCCGATTCGGAGAATGAGATTTTAGTACAAAGTCAAATAATCCCCAAACGGCATGAACTCCACTTTTATCTTCAACGTCCTTTCAACGCTGCCAGCGGGCGTCCCATTGATAAACCATGAGTATACGTAGGTAAGGTATGTAAAATATACTCTTAGGATTTTATTCTTGAAATTATTTTCAAACAGGACAAGAAAATAAAATAAAAAATAGATATTACCTGTTTTAAAAAAGGCTTGCATACTTGGTAGTTGGGAGTTCTGAATAAATTGTCTATACGGGTCGCACCTGCTTCTTAGTGATTGCGGACTTGTGATGACTGCACAAAGTCCGTCTCTCAAGGATCTGTAATCATTTCGGTTCTTCCACGAGTACCCCATCCAGCAAATGCACCACTTCGCCTCGATGGGGCGTATTACAAACCACCGCTCTCGGGGCTGGTGGAGGCCAGTCTTTCCAGCCTCCAGAGAAGGATATAATCCCTTCCGATGTACGTCTTTATACAATCCATTCACCGATCTTACCAGACACATAAGACTTGAAACTAATAGGAAAAAGATCATACTGCGACCCATCTCCCACCTCACACCCCTCGCAAGATGTCTCGACGATGGATTTTAACCGGACAAGAGGGCTTCGAAACCTCTCTCGAGTACCAGCAGGATGTTGAAGTCCCATCTGCAAGCGAGCTCGGGCCCAAGGATGTCTTGGTTGAGTTGCACGCCGCCAGCCTCAACTACCGAGAGCTTGTTATTGCTGGCCCGGCTGTAAGTCGAAGAATAGCTGTGTACACATTCTAGATGCTAACATTCGATCAAGGGTATCAATGGTCCTATCAACCCACCGATCGTTCCCGGATGCGATGGCGCTGGTGTCGTCAAGGCTGTCGGTCCAGCCGTCCAACAATTCCACGTCGGAGACCGTGTCATCACCTACCTGGCACCCAAGCTTGCCGAGAGAGACGGCGATGACGCGTTGGCTGGCTTGGCTGACGCTGTGCTCTGTCTCGGCCAAGGAGACGATGGAACTCTGCGGTCTCACGGCGTGTTCCCGGAGGTTGGCCTTGTCCATGCGCCCAGGTCCCTGGGGTGGCTGCCTGCTTCAACGCTCACCTGCAACTGGACCACGGCCTGGAACGCCTTTTTCGGCCTCAAGGGCCATCACGTCGGACCTGAGTCCTGGGTCCTAGTGCAGGGGACTGGCGGCGTCAGCGTTGCCTGCTTGCAACTTGCCGCTGCGGCCGGGGCCAATGTGGTAGCAACGACTTCCTCGGATGAGAAGGCTGCCCGTCTCAAGGCTCTCGGCGCAAAGCACACAGTCAATTACCGGACGAGCCCTGGCTCCTGGGGTCAAGAAGCTCGTAGCTTCACTCCTGATGGGCGTGGCTTCGACTTTGTCATTGACATTGGCGGCAACGAAACCCTCGCACAGTCCCTGGCCTCAGTGCGGGTTGACGGCCTAGTCCAAGTGATCGGTGGCGTTGGAGCCAACGCGGACGCGGTGCCCCTTTTTGCTGTCCTCCTCCATACCTGCGTTGTTCGTGGCATTCTGGGCGGTAGCAGAACACACCTCAAGGAGGCAGTGCGCTATATCGACGAGAAAGGAATCGTACCCGCTGTGGACGATGTAGTGTTCGAGTTGGCCGAGGCAAAGGAAGCCTATAGGCGCCTGAAGGAGAAGAAGCATTTTGCGAAGGTGGTCATCAAGATTGACCATCCAGAGGCTTAGCCAGTGACAATGGGACTCTGTAGGATAGTGGAGGGGAACGGGAGCGTTATGAGAGTCGCTTAATGATTGGTCTTGCGCAACAAAGCCTCAAAGCATTTGCCTTGAGTTTTCTTGCGTACCTGTCTAGACGTTTTTGCATCAGTAGATACGCTGCTGCGGCTTTTAGCTCAGCCATTAGGTCACGATGCAAGGCATGAAACAACAATCAGATCTAGAACTGAGCACGCAGAATTTGAAGAAATATTTGTGATGAAACTTATTATTCATTGTGTTGAGATGTCGGGTCTAGTATCTTTGTTACGGTTTTATACTTTGTACTCGAACTCTCCCATCCGTGGTTTGACCTATAACTTCAACACCCTTCGCCCATCTTCCTCCTTCTTGCGATAAAATATCGTGGAATAATAAAATAGGACGCATAATTCTATTTTGTCTTTTTCTAGGACCTCTGTCCTTTTCTAGGACCTCTGTCCTGTATTGATTAATAGGGACAGTCGGGGGCATCAGTATTCAATTGTCAGAGGTGAAGCCCGCCCTTGTTCTGCGACACAATTATCGACTAAAATGGTAAGAAAGCAAACTCCGCCCGTGCGCCCAAGGTCATGAGACCCCGATCACAACAAAGATGCTAGCCGGTGCCCTGGTGGCGTAATGCTAGCATGGCAGGCTGATGCTATTGTGCAGCCTCGAGCAGGTAAGTCAGACCCTTCCTTGATCTCGTTAACCGCGATCGAGTTATCACAGATGAGTCGCAAATACGAGGATTAATCTTCCCAAGAATCTTCCAAGGCGGGTGATTAACCATGTCAGCGTAGGCGGCCGCAGACAGGATCTTGCCGGCCTCGTCAGCGAGGTTGACGGCTAGGTCTCGGCCATGTCTAACAATCCGGCCGTTCCATTCGGTTTGCTCTTCCTCCGCACCAGTCCCGAGCTCAGTGGTCAGGCTCTGGTAGCTTCCATTGCTGTTAGACTTTATTCTCTTTCTCTCATGACAGGCTGATGCTATTAACACAGTTGATGTTGATCCATGCGAGGTGGGGTGAGTTGCACTGTCGCGAAGAAACAAGATGCTTTTCGAGACAAAGTGCAATAGGCGGTAATGAATTACCGCCTGTCTTCCGTCAAGACGAGCGATTGCTGCAGGGCGTCGACCCTCACGAAAGCGGCCGCGTGCGGTACGTCGTACTGAGGATGCCCGGTCTGAGGACACCGCCATGGTTGAAGCTGTGCGCTGAGCACTCTTCTTGAGGCGCCCAAGCCACGCCGGCAATAGTTGCCAGGAGCTTGTATGAGACCAAGAGGTCCCGAGTATACAGCCTGAGGAGCTGGAAAAGCAGCCAGGAGCTTGCATTCCAGGCCATAGTCCAGTTGCAGGTCAGCGTTGAAGCAGGCAGCTATCCCAGTGACCGAGGAAGACCAGGAGGTCCCGAGTACACAGGCTAAGGAGCTGGAAAAGCAGCTGCCAGGAGCTTGTGTGAGACCAGGAGGTCCCGAGTGCACATGCTCAGGAACTGAAGGGCTGTTGAGACGAGTGATCGCTGCGAACTGCGGACCCAACGTTGCTCTTTGCGGAGAATCCCAGCGGGGTGTAGGTATAGAATGCATAAAACGGTGCCATTTGAAGAATCCGTCGTGGACGAAATCACCAAATTAAGAGATTCCCTCGAACCGTCCCCAGCAGAAGGGTCCTTCCCTGCGTTCGACTTTGGCAGGCGCTGCTTCACTGACTTTTCCTTCAGCCTGATCGTGAGAGGGGCGTTTATTGCCGTTATTGTTCTTCTTCTTTTGAGACTCGATCTTCTTGACAATTATGGAGGAGGCTAAGGTCTCGGGGTTGTTGAGCTAGGTCTGGATTAGCGAGACATACTGAAAACAACGTTGTGTGCTTGTACGTACCGCGGTCAAGCTTGGCATTGTCTTCCGTTGCGGCCACTATGACACGAACGGGAACGAGGTGTGCATTAAAAACGTAGTCTGTATCGACCTGGACATGGGCGGGGTGCAATGAAGTGCCAACTCGGATGTTTGTATAGAATCGTAAGGAGGAAGAAGGAAGGTCTCGTAAGCAGAAGCTTCCTCGCTTGTGCATACCTACTTACCTACCTAGGTACATCCATACCTGATACATTAGTGATCCTTACAGGGGTAAAGCCACTACAATGAGTGTTACAGGGAACTTGAGGCCCTGACCTGTGGGGTTTCGGGGGGTCACGTGTTATTTTGATCCGACCAGCCTCCCTAATCAGGCCCTATCTCATCCCAGCAGGTGCTGTTGGCTTCTCCACCTAAACCCCTTTCTTACAGAAAAGCCTGGCTCTGCAGTCCGTCATATTTGCAAGCAGAAAAGAACCATGGTATATTGTGGGAAACCAAGCCGGGGATGTGAAAACTGTCGGTAAGTTTGTTATTATATCGTTGGTCTAATTTACTAACACCAGCTGTCTGCTCAGGAGATTACACACCAAGGTAAAGCAAGAATCACACAATACACACATCACTTTTTAACCACTACCTACATAGTGCGATCAGCGACAGCCCTCTTGCTCACGATGCGTACGGATGGGAAGGACGTGTGTTGGGTATAGAGATCAATCAGCTCTGATCTTCCGTGACGAGACTGCGAGGACCCAAATCAAGGCTCGCCGAAGGCATGCTGGGCGGGCCGCGAGTTTTCCCCAACACCTGGCTCCCCCACCATCGTCTCTTCTTTCTCTACAAAGCCAGGATATTGCCATTTGCCACTTCTATACCACCACGTTGAGCAATCTTTCAGAAAAGGACCCCACACGGCAGCTTCAAATGTACCTACCGAACCTATACACCAAAAGCAGGATAGGGTCTGCTCTACGCTTGGCAACTGAGTCAGTTTCACACGTCCTGCTTCCGAATTTGGTACCAGACTCCAGGAGAACAGCAAGACAAAGATATGATGCGGCCCTCATTGCAATTCAACGCGCCATCCAGGATCCTATCCAAGCAAAAACGGATGAGACATTGTACGCAGTCCTCCTCCTCTGTGGCTACGAGGTTCGTGTTTGAGATTTTGGATCGAAATCCTTCTTCTTTTTAGGCTAACAATGGGTCATCCTACTAGACCATAACTCGGGAAACAACCATGCGTTCAGCTTGGGACACTCATGTCAGCGGAGGAGCTGCTCTGGTACAATATCGAGGGTCAAATATGCTCCAGTCACAGCTGGCCCAAGGCCTGTTTTGCTTTGTTCGCAAAAGCATTGTAAGCTTTTTTCTACAGATTATAATCCATTATCAGCTTGCTAAACTTTGCTCTAGGTTCTGAGCCACATGCAAGCTTGCTCCCCAGTCCACGAGGTTTTCACCAAACCCAGCGCATTTCAGGACCCAGAGAATCAGCTGTTCACCATAGCATCCAAGATACCTGCACTACAGAGCCATGGCCTCGATTTCTCAATCGGCTGGAAGGTGCCGATAAGTCTCACGCCGAGAAGTTGGCTAAGAGCGTCGAGGCTATCGACGAGGAGCTCTCAAATTGGGCAGACAGCCTTCCAAACTCCTGGTCATATACCCAAGCAACTGAAATCAAACACTCACCACATTTGCGGGACTTTTCTCCCAAGCATATTCATCGATATTCAGATTTCTACGTGGCTCGTGTTTGGAATTTCTATCGCGTTTCGCGCCTCATTTTGATAACGCTACTATGTCGAGCAACAACCTCATCACGAGCAAGCCGCCACGACAGTCAGCACATGGCCGCCAGAAACGCAGAAAGAGAAAGCCAAATACAAGACATGGTGGATGATATTTGTGCCAGTGTTCCATTCCTTTTAGGGCATGATCTGTCGAGAATGACTGTACCGGCGGGTGTGGGAAAGTGTCAGCAGCGAGGCCATGAATGGTATGGCCCCCCAGAATGGTATGGCCCCCCTGCCAATTGGGGAGATGGAAAACAAGCCAAACAATTTCCGACTGGAAGCTTCTCCCTTATCTGGCCCTTGTATGTGGCATCTGGCGCAGCCACGATTCCAGAAAATCAACGACGATGGATCAGATGGCAACTCCAGGGCATTGCTGCTAGCGGAGATTCACAAGCACGGCTGGCTCTGAGCACACCGAGCCGTACTCTCCTCGGTGGTCCTGAGTCGCTTCGGTTTGATTGCGTGTAGCATTCAATGGTTGTGCCAGCGAGTGAAGTGCGGAACCAACAACAGCGTCAGGGGTCCATGGATAACGACAGGGATTCAAAGCCTGGCTCCATCCAAACACTAAACCACATGGAGTATGCTTTGAGATGTCCATTCAGCGTCGAGGAAGTTTGATAATCAAGCCCACTACTGCAGAGTAATCTTCAGCTCAGGACACTCTCCTTCAGGTCACAATCAGGACTTAGCTGCTATTCGCATTCTTCTATTTGCCTATAGCTGCCTGATTTCCCAGGCCTGCTCAACGATTTGTTGGGCTATATATGGCTTCCTCCCAGCGCTCATGAATCACACTTTCTCTTCACTCTACTTCTCCATAATCTCGCTGGTCAACCCTTTCTTTCGCACGATGGCTCAATTTGTAACACCAAGCAAATATGGCTTACTAGAATCACCTTCCACACAAAAGCTCACCCCACTAGACATGAACGTGCCAAGAGTGTACGGCGCAAGGTGGATATTGTGTTTTCCGCTGGAGAATGGCGCCGACTACCACGAAGTGTATGTATATGACCATCCTCCCCATCTCAGTCGAAGAAACTAATTAACATGTTATCAGGTACGACAAGTTGAGAATCGGACTTGCCCACACCATCCGCTCCATTCCTTGGATCGCCGGCGTTATTGTGAGTATAACCATTATGCCAGTTCCCTCTTGCCGCCCCTAGGTTAACATGTTTTTCTTTTCCTCATAGGGACCCGAAGAAGGCAGTGAAATATCGAAAAATAGAATTCAGATCGTGGAGTCCTTGTCAAGCCTCAGCTTTTGGTCAGTGCATACACAGCCTTCCATCTCTTATCTCTCGAGAACATCACAACTTACACCATCATTGCCTTTACCTAGCTATCGAGACCTAACAGACGTTCTTCCACCTTACGATGATCTTAAAGCGGACGGCTTCCCACTTTCAAGACTTTCAACTGACGATGTCGGCCCAATCGGAGTGATGGCAGAACCTCCACAGCCAGTGATGAAGGCACAGGCCAATTTTGTCAAGGGCGGACTGTTGTTATCAGTAGGCATCCACCACGCAGCGGGAGACGCCACGGCCCTTGACACAATTATCGGCATCTGGGCACAGAACACAGCTGCAGCCAGCGGTTGTAGCTCTTTCAGCACTTATGACTCCCCATCACACGACCGTGAACCCCTTATGAACGGGATTTCCGGAGCACCCTTGTCCCATTTTCCAGAGTATCAACTGATACCAGCATCCCAACTGCCACCAGCTCAGATGTCTCCTCAACTTCCCTCACTCGTCACACACGTCTTCTGCTTCTCCCCGCAGACGCTTGCTGAGCTCAAGTCCTCCGCCGCTGCTTTCTCGACCAACGACGCACTGTGCGCTTTCTTGTGGAGCAGAATGACAGTCGCTCGATGGACCGGTGAGGCCTCCTCTACCCAAGACGACACAACGAACAAAGCTTCTTCGATGTGGTACGCTATCAACATTCGCAGCCGTACAAGTCCACCGCTTCCGCCAACGTATCTAGGCAATGGATCGATGTGCACAACGACGGAGCCACTTACCGCAGCTACCCTTCTCGGTGAGAACGGGCTGAAGCAAGCTGCTACTGCCATTCGCAAGTCCCTAGTTGCGTTCAATAGCCCCAACAGAGTGCCTTTGACAATCGGTCTCCTCGGTTCGAGGCCTGACCCCACAGATTTCAAGCTGTTATTCAACGCTTTCCTTGGACCAAACGTTGTTGCCACATCCTGGACTGATGTGAAAGTTTACGAAAGAAATTGGGGTGCATTAGGTTTCATCGATTCCATGAGAGTCCCGGGCGAGGGCTCAGATGGTAATATCATCATTCTCCCAAGATTGAGAGACGGTAGCCTGGAAATTGTTGTCGGGCTAGAATCAGAGGCGATGAGCAGACTCCTCGCTGATGAAGCATTCAACAAGTTTGCAACAAGGTGTGCTTAGGCTACCCATGTCGAGCTATAAGCTTACCAACATTGAGCAACCCGGAATTCTCTCCGCACAGCTCTTTCGATGGCATCGAGCGCAGTCATATTTTCTGAAGGACACGCCATAGAGTAATCGAAATCAGGCGTCCAGTAGTGCATCATTTTACCTTTTTCACCATCATTTATTCCACCTTATAGCATTATTGCCGCCTATGCCAGCCTAACCAATCTCTTTATACAGGAGACCCTCCGTGAGACGAACAACGGTCAATATTTCTCATCTTCATATACGGGGCTCTATCAGCACCCCCCTACCACAATGACACAGAAAGGGGTGGAAAGATCAAAGAATACCATCCCGAATAGTCCGACCCCAAATTCTCCCTTGATCTCTAGCTTCAGATTCGGACTAGGTAACAAAGCTTTGCTCTTTGTTTTCTCTACCTCACCAAAAGATCTCTCTGATCCTAAGCTGGATTGGCTCGTGCCCATTCCACACCTCATATGTCTTTCACGTTTTCGTAATTCAGCCAAGCTCAATTCTTTTTCTAAATTATTTCTCCCGTCGCGACGAGCTAAGAGCTGCTCTTGTATGACTACTCAAACCCACGACCAAGCGAGGAGCGGAATGGCAAGCCCCTCCCGGTATGTTATCCCTGCCCTCAAAGACATGAATGGCCATACCTAACAAGAAACATTAGATGCGCCGGCTTGAAGTCGGCTGTTGCCCCCGAACTGCCAAGTCCTCGCAACCTGACCAAGGCCCAATTCTCTGAATCGATACACCGATCGACGAGCTCGACTGTCTTCACAAAAACCGACAATAAGCAAAATGAAATATGCGGTCCCTCCTTTCGCGAATTGTCTCTCTCAGTTGCGGTGGCCAACAAATTTAGAGTCTTTCTGCTGGAGAATTACGGATCCCTTCAAGTAGTAGGCAGTTCGCCAATGCTGAAGATGTTGACGGTGTTCACCCAAACGGGGGAAAGAGTCATCATGCCGGGCGCAAGTCATTGTTGGAGTTGAGTCTCAGGTACGGCCAAGTGCAAGCCTCGTGGCCGGACAAATGTCTAACCTTGAGGTGTTGATCGTGTTGACGCATGCCTGCCGGAATACTAGGGGTCGCTGGCAGATGGGACTTTGACATCCCGCTGGTACTCGAGAGAGGTTTCGAAGCCCTTTTGTCCGGTTGAAATCCATCGTCGAGCTAAAATGCGCGGCCCAAGATACGATGATTCACGGAAATCTGCAATTCACATTACTTATCGCATTTCGTTGCGTTCTTCATCGACGCCAGCACCAAGAGATTCGTTGATGAAAACTACTCAGAAGATTCCAAACCAAACCAAGAATTATCTCGGTTGCAAGCAAGCAACAGTTCCGGAGGAGATAGCTTGAACGTTAAAACGAAGAAGATGTCAGACCCAACAAACTCAATACAATGAATACGAAAGGTTAATAAAGGAAGCTTTGGCAAGCAACAGTTCGAGTAACCAATACGCCTACCTCACACCCCTCGCAAGCCAGACTAGCGGTTCTGTATCTGTAGGGTGCAAGCATTCCCGGTTCAGCATCACCCCGAGCCAGGCGTCGGATACAGGGCACACGGGACCAAAACAAGAATCAAGGTTGCAAGCAAGCAACACTTAGAGTAACCAACACTCCCACCTCACGCCCCTCGCATGCCAGAACAGCGGTTCTGTAGGGCGCAAGCATTCCCGGTTTAGCATCAACCCTAGGCAGGCGTCGGATACAGGGCACATGGGACCTAGGGTGATTCCGCCGAAACCTATGTCCATGCGTGGGAGAATACGATAAGAAACTTTAACAACAATGAAGCTGCCAGAGCCCGGAACAACTCAGCGCAATGAATAACCTATGTCCATATGGGTGTGGAAGTTGTGTCCTTGATAGGAATCAACGCAAGGTGATAGCTTGCGCTTACTAGGGATTCCTCGTTGAAGAGCAATAATTGCAATGCTGAGACATCACTGTCAAGGCTCAAGCCAGAAGTTGAGTCTGATCAAGCCGAATGCACAATGGGTGAAAGATTTCGAGTACAAAGTGACAAAATAGCCATGAAGATGCCAGGCACGAGATTTCGACACAACAAAAGGTGGAAAAGGGCTCTGCCAGTCCAAGGCTGCAGCCATTCAACTTTGTAAATCTGCATGCAGTATACCAACGACTCATTTGCCGTCCAGGCGAGCTGCTCGTCGAATGTAGGCTCTCTCGCCTGGCTTCATACTCGTCTTCATCCAAACACTTCAGCTCACCAAGCTCGAGGCTTTCGGGCAACCCAGTCAATAGGAGTAGCCCCTTGACCAGAGCACTTACACTGGCTGGCAGCAGGACCATCGAAGAATGATGCAGCTAGAGATGATACCCAGCATCTTCCTGTACATGCTGGAGGGTCGAGCAGGGTGGATAATTCAAGGGTGTGAGAGTTTGAGTAGCTTGACTCACACAATACGAATGCTCGATCCACAACTTCCAAAACCTCAAGACCGCACCTTGTCACTCGTTTCCCATGCCACTTCCGACCCTCAGGATTCATCCGAAGTCATAGCAAGTGAGAGGGCTATACAGTTATGCGGCAGCTGCTGAAAAAGAAAAAGGGGGGGGGTTCTAAAACACCAAGAATTTGAAACTTGACACCGTACCCAGTATCACAACACATTAAACTTCAGTCTTTTTGCCCGGCTACGAGGCTTACGCCCGGCCGTACATAAGGTCATCCGAAGTCATAAGCATGACTACTTCAACACCCGCCGCGCCTGAGAGTTCGTGCATAAAGTGAAGAATAACAATAGAAGATGCCAGACCGGATATTTTAACCCAACGAGGATAGTACCACGAGTCGGTTTCAGATACGAAGGACTGCCCGAATGCAATGGATACATTGAAGAATCGTGCACCTGGAAACGATACGGGGTGGTAGTTGAACTTAGTTCTCCTATTTGTCGTTTTTTTCTTTCCAGTCCAAGTCTTGATTTGTAAGGCATGGAAGCTCAGAGAGCAACGGAGGATACATCAAGATGCCATAATGGAATGGATTTGGTTGGTAAAACTCAGGGTTACAAACACTTGTCTTACAAAATCCGACATCTAACACAATGAATAAGAAGTGAGAGTATCTTATCTCGACTTCAAGACATCAGGGGAAGCACTCGGTAGCTTGGAGCTATATAAAAACCGGTCTATGTTGGGTAAATCGAGGCGAAGGACGGCTTAATACAGATCGTAACAACAAGGTTACTCTTTGTGGTAAATTGTGCCAAAGAAATCAATATATTTCAGTTATGAAGTACCTCATGTCTGCATCTTACCACTTATAAGTTCTATGTAAGACAATAAATGCCGACTCAAGAGCCCTGATACCCCCAAGCTGAGAACATGACCCAAGAAATATTACAGCCACCAGCACATTACTTATACCCCTCCAACCCAATCCTCCAGTTACCTGATCCCGAGTGTGTGCTTAGGTAGTCTCAAAGCAGCATTTGTTTGTCAACTTGAGATGTGGGATGTGGCCAGGGGGATGATTATTCCGATGACGTTGTCAGCACCGCAATCCACACGACTCATTCTCTTGTTGACCTGCTTATGCTCCTCGGGGGCATCGTGCGGGTTTCGGTCTGATCGGTGCTGCAGAGTCAAGTCCCTGTTGAGGACTTTAATAATTCAATAGCTATCGAGGTAGCCACGTGGAGGTCGAGAGTATCCGCCAAGGGTCGAAAGGCCGCTGGGCATTGTGTAGGCGAGTTGCGGGTTGTCGAACAGGTGATATCAAAATCTCGTCTTCGGGAGGTCTAACAGGCCGGCGATCTGGGAGGCAGGAGGTTGAGGTCTACTGGCTCTCGTTAGCACGAGCTCGCGGCGGCTGAGAATGCTGTGTTGCCCTTGGATGTTCTTGGCTGCACGCACGCTACACTGACGACCCCGTCGTGCTATAGATGAAGCATTGCAATTGTCTACCATTGATAAACATTCCCTGGGAGGCGCAAGCCATCTGCTCGCCTTGATTTCGTCCTTGGCCTTTGTACGCACCGCCCGTCGTTGGCTTCTCCGGCCGAACCGGAATCTGCATCCCGGTGTCGGCTTTCACGCTGGGGGTATTGAGTTGCTCTATTTCTTGTGTTGAGATGTCAGGCTCTGGCATCTTCCACTGCCGTTCAACTTTGTACTCAATTTCTCTTACGTACGTATCAGTATGCTCGTACTTCTTTCGGGGCCTTTCCATACTCCGCGGTCTCTTATTGCCAGTCGTTGTTGGCATGCTTGTTCTCCTCCAGTGTAGTGCTGCAACCTTCTTTGCTCGAAAAGTTGTCGCTCAATCTGCAGGGCCGCGTTTGCCCTCGTGTATCGCAAATTCAGAATGTACGGATCGGAAACGTTCGATGAGGTCAAGTCCACCTGTGATCGTGGTTCAGTTAAATACAATAAGGAAAAGTCGGACGATGAATAGTCTTACAGACAGATTGGCATATAACCAGGGAGAGGAGAGGAGGTGATAGGCAAAATCAAGATTTCGGCGTTGATCAGTCGAGCTCCTTAGCGCAGCTTTCGTGAAGATGATTCGGGTTGCTAATCGGTGCTTGGGCTACGTCCTAGTTGTTTAGGTCGGAGGGAAGTTCTGGAGCGGGAGTTGCACTGGTATTCGAGGGCCTGCACCAATGTATTTTAGCTACCCTGGACTTCGCCCTTTTCCCCTCAAGTCCTTCCTATGATTCAAGTTCGGTCACGTCCGCACGCCATCTAGAGAGTTGAAATGTGACAAGTATTAAAAAATTCAAAACCTAAAATTGCTGAACTTAGTATTCTGAGCTATTGGTAGGTACAATCTTGGACTCTCGGGCCCAAAGGCATCAATTTGGTCCATTTTCACCTCAGCTTCGTCACCAAAATAATCGATTCAAACTCCTTGCGCCAGTAAACTTTCCCATCCGGATTTTCAACGATCAAAAAACTCCAATAAGCCTCATCCTTCGTCCTGTTGCCTGATATTCGGCATTCTTGGGCAGAGGGAGGACGTGAATTAGCATCCATGTCTCGCGTATCGTGGTATCGCTCGTAATTCGTCTCTTTTGAGCTTCGGGCTCTGTCAATATCTATGTAATCGAAAACGTGTCTGTCGTAACTGCAATCTGAAGGCTTTTCTGTGAGGTCGGTCTCATGTTGTCGGAATGTGATGTTGCCCCATCTTTTGTAGTGCATGAAGCTTCGCCGTCTGTGTCGGCAGACAGTCTACTCTCTAATCGTCGGCATCGGTGACTGCGTGATGGTGGAGCGATCGATGGAACGCTCGGCTCTGTCAAATGACAATCTGTGAAGTTTCTTCTTCTCCACAAGCTTCCGGCAGATGATTCTTTTCACCAAGGCCGGCACTGGGTCCGAAAGACAGACAGCCAGAGGGTGGGTTCTTGTTGCACCTGGCAGTTGCTTGAGCGCATCCATGTCTGGATCCTTGTACACCCCTACTATGGGCAAAGGTTCCTTGGGCAGCGCGATCGTCTCGTAGTTTTCTTCTGCGATGACGATGTATCCATCCACTGGGCTGCCGTGGTCCGGGTTGTGGTTACTGATCAAAGTGATTGTATGGTCCCCTATCTGCAGGGTTTCCGGAATTTCACGCCGGTGGTTGACCCAGTCGAGGACCGTCTGCGGATCATTCGCCACAATGCCGATAGAGAAATTGGATGGGGGGAAGACTGGTAGTCTCACTCTGGTCGAAGTGTCGATAGCCGAAGTTCCATCAAAATCGGCTGAAGGATTTGCTGTGACGATGGTGCAGCGGTCGGCTGGGACTCCTCGGAGTCGGAAGTTGCGTGAAGCGACAATAACTCTGGACTCTTCATCTGGAATTTCAGACAGTCGTTTAGTGAGGAGTGGATCGTTCACTGATCCCACGGTAAGTAGAACGACATCTGCCTTTGCGATGTCGAACACCCTCATGCTTTTGTCGATAGCACCTTCGGGCCTCACATGATCAAACCATATCGGATCATCGTTATGACCTTCGAGAACAAACACCTTGGGCTGGTCAGAGGTAACGGTGTCGGGTGTGGAAGATTGGCCTAGATCGGCCGGGACCAAGAGTGGTTCCGAGCTGTGACGAGTTTTGTCACTTTTGATATGCCTCTTAAGCTTTTCGAGGCAGGAAACGATCTCGAGCTTCGGCTTGCTAGAGTTGGCAACTGCCTTTGGCTTTAGGTGCCCTTTAGGCTTCGGGTGCCTTGTGAACTTGGGCATGTAGGCACGTCGATCACATACTTTCTCTGAGAGCGACTCTTTCTCTGTGTTCCGGTTGCATTTGAAGAAGTTGGCGATGTGCTCGAGCACTGGTTTAGGTGTCTTCTTGACACTGGCAGGCTGGTCTTGGCTTGTAGGAACTGAAGATGAGGGTATTAGTTTCATGAATGGTCAAAGGTTTCCTCGATATTTAGGGAGAAGTAGTGACGTACGAGTGATTCTTCTGGACAAAAGGCCGCCCAGGACGCCTCGGATCGGGGGGCACGGAGCCATACCAACGCCTGCCATGATAGCTGGACTTTGTGTTCGGCAAAGATACAAGTGGCAACTGCAAGCTTGGATGTTTGAAGATAGTTTAACTTGCTAGTTCAAGAACAAGGTGGCAAAGGAATCCCAGAGAAAAAGTTGATGTGCAGAAGTTGGAAAAGATGAGAAGTAGGAAGGAGGAAGAGGAAGAGGAAGAGGGGGGGAAGGGGGGGAACGAGAGGAACGAGAAGGCTGGGTTGCCAGACAACGCGTGTTTACTTACATCCCCTCAGAAACAGTGCCCCTCTTCAGAGGCCTCTTCAGAGGGATGTTTCTTGAGATACAACCGAACCAAGTACCTGCAGCAGGTCTGCCCAGTGACCTGAATAACCGAACCCGGGTGGACAATGGGACGGGAGCCCATATGCGTGGGGACAAACACGGGGGGTACTTGCTTTGTTTGTCTTCATGAACGTTCTAGGCAACGAAGGCATCAACAATAAGATACAATCACGCGTTCCGGAAAGCAGTGCCGTGTGTAACGGCGAAGCGATGGGGCGAGATGCTCACGTGGGGGTCACTCAGCTATTATTTACTTGTTTTGCTGCCATACACAACATGAATAGATCAAATAGCAAAGGTTCCCGTCAAGCTTGCTAGGAGAACAATACACGGAGCTGTCACGACTCCTTCTAAGGTCTTCTTCAAACGTGCAGGTTGTTCTCTTTCATCTAGGAACAGACATATCTTTCCCCACAAGATGCAACATTCCCTGAGTCATGTTCTTGGAATGCAAAGCTTAATTCAGCCTTATGCCATCTGACCCACCCCTTTTTCTTTCCCTCAAGCTAAGACCACCTTAACAGGGGTCTTGTGTAGTCACTGGCTAATCAGTCTTGAGCTTATATGCCCACTGAGCAAGCAATGCCACACTGGACCTTTCACAATGTTACAGAAAGTTACCCGAGAATTCCGTCTAGCAGATCTGGGATATGTATTTTATTCTTGCGAAGTGAGTGGCGTTGGTCTGGTTTCATCGATTGAGCGATTCTTAGCTTCGTAGTTTGGTAGTGCACTTACTACATGTCACATCAAGCTGGGAAGTAGGAATTGGCAACGTGAAGTCTCACCTTTGAGCAGGCTTCAAAACAATCAATCTTCACGTAGAATTCAATTATCTAGCTTGGCAGGCTAAAAGATGTCCGTGCAACATGCGAGTACAATGCGTTGTGACTCCTGATTCGTCACAAAGACAACGGCCATAGATCACAGACTGTCTTCCTAACTGCCCAATTATGACTAGAAGCCCAAATTCAAACCGCTCTGGAAAGCAAAACGCCCTGAGCTTGACTTTAATGTTCACTACCGCAGTATCAAGCTCTAGTGTTCACCCCCTGAGGCGCCGGCCAGCTCCCTCAACGTGTTGCTGGCCAGCGCTTCAATGAGGGTGCTGATGGTAAACTTGGGCGCATCGGTCCTCCCGCGGTCCGTGTCGTCGGCATCCAGAGGCAGTCTGATGAAGATAGGTCCGTCCTCATTATGCTCGGAGACGTAAAGTGTATTGCCCCTGAATCTGGCTTGGTGCAGGCATTCTAGCAGAAGACAACATCAGCCGAAGGAACGAGAAAAACCGATGGGAATAAATCATACCGTATGCCTTGAGGAAATTATGCCTGTGCTTAACACAGACCCATCCCTGGCCCGTTTTGGGGACAACAAAAACGCGATCGACTTCGCAGCTCTGTGATACGAAGGCCTCGAGATCCTGCCACCGAGTGTGGGGAGGGAGCTGCATCCAACTGGTCAGCCATTTCTGTCACCTGTATGGGTACTATTATGATCCCCCAAGAAATATAGGTAGAACTCAACGTTGATCAATTTTAGATAGTAGGCCTCGGTCTTGCTTGCGCTCGACACGTGGTCCTGGCGAGACATGGTGGTGGTGGGGGGAGGAGGCAAGTATTTTTTCGGAGCATTTCCCCAGGGAATCTAAAAAGACAAGAATAGAAGAGTCGTGGGTTCTTATAATTAATCGCTGTGGGATGGGAAAAAGAAATTCGCACTTATTTCTCACTGAAATCCGCCCGTCACTTGTCATTTATGAGCGAGGCTGCCTATTGGGCCAGGTCTCCCGTACCCAAATGATATCACAATGTCTCAGACAAGGTCCATATCCAAGTCAGAGCTAAGCATGGCTGTTGGCAGTCCGTCTGGCACAGCTGCTGCACGCTCGTTGGAGCTCGGGCACCCAGCTGAAAAGACATGGCTTGGTGGCTGCAGCTGTCCGCACACATTCACTGCTCAGCCAACGCAGCCAACAGCGCGTGTGCATTTCTCCCAATGACGTATGAGCTACCCTGCATCTGACTGGCCACCAATTTTCTTTCTCTGGGTGACATTTGCCCGTCGTGCAACACTTGTGCTTAGTACGCTGATTTATCAATCAACAACCATCCGAGATCTCTCACACTCATCAGTCTCAAATCATCGCCATGGAGCCACACGCGACTTCGATCACTTTCTTCGTCCTTTATTGGTTCATTCTTCCGCTGGTCTTTTTCTCCATCCTCATCTTCCTTTTTTTCATTCTGATTGTCATCTCGCTGTTTTTGTTTTCTTTTGCCCGAAATCACCCTCTCATGATCCGGCCCCTGTTTTTTGCCTAGTCCCGCTTCTACCCCAAGACTCGGTCCTGCTCCTTGCAAATTCAGCGACTCTCCTTTCGGCGTCTATCAATTTCGCGTGTCTTCAAACAATCAAGTTCAAGGTGAGCCAACAACACGGACGTTGAGGGTCACAAGCTAAAAGTTGAACAAAACTCAGGTTCCGACAAAGACAGTGGCCAGGCCCAATCAGAAACAAACCCCCCCTTCCCACCGCGATAGTGGCGGAATATGTGTTCTGGTCTGAGGATTCTTGTGGGAGAGTTTGAGACAAAGCTCGGTTAGGGCGCTTGGGACCACTACCAGAGAAATTGGCAGACATGGGCATCGCGACTCTTAGCACTTTCGGAGGGTAGAGGATCGGAATTTGGCCCATTACGAATCCAGGAAGCCTTGGAGGGCCGGAACAATTATCAGTCACTTGTAATTACGTTACTGCCTGCACGTCTGAATCAAATTTTGCTTGCGACTACGCCAAGCGAATTTCCGCCCGCCCATGCCCAACTCCACGCCCAGTCTGGGGAACCTGGTCCGTAGGAGATTGCAGGGGCAGGGATTCGAAAGGCTGGGAAGTGGAGTGATTCTGTTTAGTGGATCATTGTTCACGTGTAGGACAGCTGGTATGCGGATGGAATAGCTCCCAGGGAGGCTTGTGCTGATCATTCAATAGTATAAAGCTCTGGCAAAGTCATTAGTCCTGGTCGTGAGAAAAATGAGCATCCGTAGAGGCAGCAACTTACCCATGAAAACAAAGAAATTGTTCTGATCTACAGGCCAATGGCCGATGTAGATGAAAGTGAATTGCCACCCTTCCGTCTCCAGGGCATCCCACTGCATATATAGTACATACATTGGTGGCAGAGATTTCAATTGAGTGTAGAATACTAGTACGATAATTTGTTTAGCAGTAGACTTCAGTGCTAGCAGGACAGGGCAATTGGTGTTTGATAAATGCATACACTTGGCTGTTTGTTTGTTATGAAGAGTTTGATTTGTCTGGCAGATGGGGAATGTAACACGGCACAAAATAGAAAGGAAGGAGTAGTAGCTGGCCATGGTAAGTAGGGCCACAAGCAAGAGGTCACTCCACCGCCCTCGATGTCACTAAAGCGAGAGGCGGGAGGCAGCTCGCCTCAGGCATCAGTGTCCTACCGAGCCAACTGCCGTCAGCCTTCAAGACGTCTACTGGTGCCTCCCCATTCTGTAGTTAAGTCGAGGCCAGATACCCGACAGAGCCCAAACCACCCAACGCTTCCACGCCATAATTTCTCCCCACGAAGACTTCCAAAGGAGGGACTCGAGGCTTTTACAATGTTTTCTCATTTCCCAACTGTCTTACAATAGCTACTTTTCCGTCACTCTTCGCTTCACAAGGTTCGCGATACCACCCCATTTCTTGCACCCAAAATCACGGAGGGGCTCGTTCATTGTTTCACCGCTGATCCCGACACAATGACTGCGCTCTTCGCCTTTCTAGGTTCGGCAAGCTTGTTGATTGATTCGTTTTGGTGCCTGTATATTCTGTCGAAAGTACAAGATCCAGGCACAAAATGGTAAGATCCCCTTCCTCTTTGTTCCAACTTCACCCTCTATCGATGAGTCGACCACTAGTCCATTCATCTGCTCCCATTCATCGGTCTCTTCGAAGCGGTTTGTCTTCTCTCGTTCTCTCAGACGCCGTACAAAGATACTAAACCCACGAAGTCACAGCTCCCGTTCTGCGCCATGTTTTGGTCTGGGTATGACAAGCTCAAAGACAATGTCTTCTTTGCGCCCCAGTCAGATGTGAACCGAGATACTCTTGGGCACCAGTTCTTTGTATGTGTTCAACTGAGCATGCTCATCTTTCGGCCGCTTTGTCCTCCATTTACTTTGCTAATCATAATCCAAAGCTCTAATCTGTTGCCTCGACGATGTTCTACTCGATTTGTATACTCACAAAGTGTGCAATCCTCCTCCAATGGGCCTGAGGCCTCTTCTATCGCGGTGCCTCGCCCCCTACATCCAGAGCTTGCTATATCCTAATCGTGGTCATCCTCGGTCACTTCTCAGCCATCATTATATTCTTCAGTTTGCGATGTCGACCGCTAGGGAAGACATCGAGTCCGTGGATCCCCGTTTCCCGCACTAGCAACGCCCCCGTTGCCTTCGCTACCGGCTAGGTGAACCCCTTAGTAGATCTCACAATGTTTAGTTTGTCATAGCAGGTTTTATGGGCACAGAGATCAAGAAAGAAGATGTGGGTAATCTGGGTGGTCTACTCGATTGGTTTCTAGTAAGTCTTCCAGTTCATTTCTCCCCGTTCATTACGAAAAGACTCAACCAGCTAACTTTGTGTGCTTAGGGGTGTTTGCTGTGCTGTGGGCCGACTACAAGCATTGCATCGAGATCGCAAGCGAGACGACGGATCAAAGATCATGTCCGAGACATACCTCTGCGAGCTGGCCGAAAGCACCATTGTCCTCATGGTATCTTGCCAACCCACGTTACGAGAACTCGTCGATAGCACCATCCGCAAGCGAGTGAGGAATCAAATGCAGACACCAGCATATATTGCGAATGTGTCCTAGTTGGCCGAGGCAATACAGATGAAGAGAATTTCAAATGCAAATATTACATATCTCATGGAAGCCCCGCTCCTGAACCGACAGTGAGCAGGATGGAATACTGGTTCGGAGAGACACTGCCTTCGATCCAGCTGATACTGGTTCCAATCTAGAAATATTGCATTACTTTAGACTGTAGCACTACTACCTATAATCAAGTATTCCTTCCTCTTCTGCCACAATGTATCTTCTACGTTTCGACTTCCCTGCTGCAACAGCCCCCTGATTGTAACTTTGACTTTCTCTCGTGAAGAGAAACTTGTCTTGCTCAAAGAGCGAACTTCAACGCTGGTAGTCTTTGCCTTCAAATGCAGGTATCACCGGTTTCCACCCCATGATATTGTAAACTCTCCATCCTGATGCAAACCATAGGCCTTAAAAACCTATCCCTCGTGCATCCAATAATCTACTCTGTGCTTCGTGCATGCGTCTTGCCCTTCTCGGTACCGCTCTTGTGGTTGAAAATATTAAGGGGTAGGACACTAGAAGAAGTGGGATGGTAGCTTGGTCGACGTGGGTGTGGCTTTCTTCTGTGTGCTTCGATGATCTGTGGGATGCTTTTGCGAATAGCTTCAGTCGTTGGGGTGCACTGTGGGATACGTCCAGTCAGTTGAGAGTGCAGGCCAAATCAAAACAATTCACTGAGCAGAGGAGCTTGCAGGTGGTACGTACTCCTACTAGGATAGTTGAAAATTTGAAAATATATTTGTCAGATTGCATGATGAAAATACTAAATCATCATCTTACGATTCCTATGGAGCAACAACATCTATTTTTTGGCTTCAACAGAGTAGCAGCAGGGCGTCGAGGGCCGAGTGTACGCGTATGGGCTTTAGGAGCGGGTGCTGGGCTGCAAGATACCTCCCTACGTTCTGCTCACCTTGGGGATGGAAAACAAATGCACCCGGATGCTCATTTTCAAAAACCATTTTAATTATTGGGCCAATGAGAATTCGGAGAAGCCAGGTCAGTGAAATTCGACGTGCCTGCAGTCCGAATTGGGAAGCACGAGTGCTGGCAACTGAGTGATCTCTGAGGGCCGTCACGTGTGGGAGGAGTGATTGTGCGCGTCCGGACCCCACTCTCTCGTCTTTAAAAGCTCCCTCTTTTCCTCGCTTCCTCTTCCTCCTTCTTTCTTCTTTCCTTCATCACAGGTATGTGCCTCTTTCTCTTTTGTTCTTCCTCCCCACCTTCACTGCACAATTTACCTGCTGCAAGCTATGTCTTGAGATCTTCTCCTGACTGGGTTTGTCAGATACGCTGCATCTTCAACGTCTCCTGGCCATGCCTTGGGCTTGCTCAGGGCTGGGTCTTGCTGACACCTGGTCAACCCCGGACCACTCACGCTCCAGTTTGTTTGTATTTCTTTTTGTTTCTCACCCCCCCGTCACTCCACTCCCCTGTCCTGCTGCATCCTATGCTCTTGGGCTCCTCCCTTGACTGGGGATGTCAGATACACTGCACCCGCGCCTCCTGGCCATATCTTGGGCTTGCTCAGGATTGGGTCTTGTTGGCATTCCCCGGTCGACCCCGGACCATTCCTTATCCAGTGTGTAGTTCGTTCTGGGGGCTCGTGGGTTTGGCATCAACAGTTCGCTCTGGGGGCTTGTGGCTTTGACATCATCAGTTCGTTCCGGGGGCTTGAGTCTGCGTTCTGCAGACTCCCGCATAATGATGACAAAAACAGTTCTTCAAAAGCGGCATCTTTGTTGCTACGAAGCTATCTGGATTGGTCTCTGAACCGATCAAAGTCTGAATGTGGAGTGGTGGATTTCCATTTGTGTTTTGGTACTCAGTGTGGTGTTTGTTTTCATCAGAATATGTACATTAGAATCTTTGCAAAACATCATGGCTCAAATGCAACTTGTTCCATTCTCCCACACTTTCCTGCAATTTTGGTGTCGTAAAAATCATAACAATTGTGTTGAATGCGCGAGTGACGCGTGTGCGTGTTGTGCATTTCGTGGGGGGCACCAAACCTACTCTCGCGTGCCTGCCACCTTTCTGAGGCAAAGGTGATATCCAAAATCTACCCCCTCGTGCTCCAGTGCCAGGATTCGTAGTGGTACACGTCATCCTTTGTTGTTGCCCATAATGTCCATCTCGCATTCGCCGTGTTGCATCCAAAAAAGGGGGTCGTGGTGAGCGGTCCAGAATGTGATCAGAATGCGATGTGAATAAACACTTGAGTAAATTCCAATAGCCTACGTACGCAGAGAAGATAGGGACGGCCAGGGACACTATTGATCTACTCGGGCATCTCGCACTTCCTACGGGAATGGATTCTACGTGGTGTGGGTTGCTCGTCTAGGCACACGGCTATGACAAGCACATTCATTCAAAATTGTCTGCTCTACGGCAAACGCTAGTTGACCAGCAGCTCTACAGATGGAAACAGCTCACGACGAGGTCTCCAGCATGTGATAGAAAGGTTCATCATGGTTTGCAGCCTGTAGACTTCAAGAGCGCTGTGTTGACGACTTGGGAGGGGATTTTCGAGTTCGTCAGGGAATTGCACGTTTCGAATCGATCGAAGCTTGGGACGAGTCGGTATTGCAGGACGAGCACGTTGGACGGTGGCAGTTCCGGATGAGGAAGAGGCATTCTGCTGAATAGCACGATCATTAGTGATATCGAGATACATTCCAAACTTCGATAATAAATGGCATGTACGAGATATTGAATACCCAAAGCCCCTCAGGGATAAAGGCAGCTGTGATCCTCTCGTCATCTCCACAGCCCGGAGGGTGGCGGGCAGCAACTTGACACTTCATGTGTACCAGCTGAGCCAGCTCAGATTCGTTGCCAGGGGTGAGGGGAAGTGAGCCGCCCAGCAACCAGTCCAACAAACTCGGCCCAGAATGACGTTTACATTATGCAGCTAGGAAAAGTACCTCCGAAGATACCTGCCAGAGAGAAGCCCCTCGCGCCTTCCTGAACTTGCAGGCGTGTTGTGTTGTTGCCTAAGGCTCGCCCACTTACTCTCAACCAAAACCCCCGCCCCCTCCGGCCACAAGATTCTCCCCCCTTCTTCTCTTCCACAACACCCCATTCTCTTCACCACACTTTTCAAAATCTAATTAAAAAAAACACATTATTAAAACAACACCAAAACACTCAGTTCAGCCGGCCCAACGGCTGTCGTGGCTCAATTTCCAGTCAAACTGAAAGAGCCATGATGGCCGTTGGGCAAGGCCGCTCTCCTGGCCGCACCACAAGATCAGCCCTAGACCTCTCGGATCTTGGTGCGGCCGGGAGAGCAAAGAACTGCGGCCCTACAAATCGTAGGGCCGCAGTTCGCCCCTCCATGATCGAAGGAACATGCTCTCCCGAGGCCGACAGCACCAAACACCATACATGTCGGCCTCGGGGGAGCATGTCTCTTCAGCAAAACGTCGAGTAGTAAGTGCAGGTCACGGGCGTGAGAGTTCGAGCAGCTTGACTGACACAACAAAATAACAGCAATGGAAGATGCCAGACCCGACATCTCAACACAATGAATACAAGATGCCCAGAGAAGTGGCAGGGACCGTAACCGTGGTGGGAAGAAGCGTTACGCTCCCCCCGTCATCAACCGATACACACGTCCAGGAACGCAAGATACTCCAAGCTTTCCTCCTCCTGTATTCAATCAGGCGCCTCCAGCGTCATATGGAGCGCAACAGCCTCCGTTTGTGCCTGCCCCACCCCCGGGCTTCAACCCATATCACCCTCAGTCTCAACCTTCAGCATGCACTCGCGTTTGTGGAGAGTGGGATGATTTCTCCAAGAAACAGATTCAGTTTTATGGTATGTGAACACTCCTTCAAAGTCACCAACTCCAATACTTGAGCTAACTCCCCTCGTTTTTGCAGATCAAACACTTCATCACACCTCTGAGAAAACAATCCGGGGGCAGTTCCCAAAACAAAAACTTCTTTCAAGGTTAGTCAACGTTCCTTCAAATTCAAGGGCGACAGAAATTAGGCTGACACCTTGCATGTTTGCAGATCAAACCTCCATCATATCTCCGCAGCACCACTGCAAGAAGCACAATCAAAGTTCACGGTCGGTCGCCGATGGTCGGCCCCACACCAACGGCTTCAAACGCCCCGGAGCAGTAGCTTCAGCACGTTTGGCTCAAACTGCCATGGCAGTAAGTACAGACAAACTAGATTTCGGAAACAGGCTCGCTCGATCATGAATGCTAACATTTGTTGAAGGCAGAAATTGGTCTCCAAAGAATTCGAGTTGTCTATTCAAGAATTCCTCGCTCCAAAAAAAACAGATCCTCGCTTGGCCCCACCTGCTTGGCACTCCCCGTGCCCGAGAACCGCGATCCCACTTGATGAAGAAGACAAGAATAACCGGAGCTGGAATGACGGACGGCTGCTTAACGGCAACGGAGCGCACTTCAAAGAATATTGCGTGTTTCACTACTGGGAAGATGTGCACGTTGAATACGGGGTTCTGAGTTGGGCTTTTGGTATGGTTGGATAAAAGATGGATAGGAAGAATTGAATTTCATGAACACTATCTTTCAACTCGAAACAATCTCTTGCACGTGTAATTTGAAGAAATGTCGACAAATAGAACAAAAAATCAAACATCCGTCTCGTTATCTCAATGCACTGTTACGTTGGTATATAATCAGCACTGACATAACGCGAGCAAACCATTGAGCAATCAGACAAATATTTAACTGCTTTATTTCCCGTAGACAATAGGGCATATCTTAATAAATAAAACAGCTTCTTGGCTCTTTGGGTCAAATATTTGTGGACGGCTCAGGAGAATCTATCGAAGTGAAGCCTACCCTATACCTCAAACCAGCTCCCCACCGAATCGTAAAGATCGTGTACTAGATCCCTCGAGCCTAAGGTAGTTTTCAAAAATCTTCTGCGCTCCAATGTGCGCCTGCCTTACCAACTGTTTTGTTGCTTGCTTGATCACAAGCTGTGGGCGTTGTGTATGCTGACTCGGGCTTGGACATTTAACACGACTGAGTGGGCTACAAGTTTACGTAAATCTCATTTGCACAATCCGCTCGATTATTCTCGTCGTTGGTATTGACTTGCCCGTTCCTGCAGTTCATCAGCTCCACAGGCTTAGGCCAATCTTGGAAGGATCTCACGATTTCACCCAATCGTTCAGGAGATCAATGGTGGTTGACGTGCTTGCTTGATCCCTGTGCAGCAAGCAGCCCAGATTGCAAGCGGAGCTTTGGAGATATTTATAACCTTAGGTAAGAAATGCCGGTAATAACCCCTCGGAGCTTAGCACTGAACCAGGGGACCGGATTGGCTCGACAGTGAGGTTATTATATGGGTGCAGGGGGAATGCGTGTTCTGACCAATCGTTCTGGGTCCCGGTTGTTGCGAAGGATTTCGATGCCGGCGTCTTGGCATGTTTTGGGCTTTTGGGGCCGTCTGTGACAGGCCCCGATCCTACAGACCAGGAGAAGCCGGCACTTTGCGTCAGCAGCAGCCCTAGGTGAAATCGCCGCTCGCTTGGCCTACAGACGGCATTGGACGCGCAAGCAAAGCACAGATCGTTGGCGGTCTCGTCCGCAGGGGTCGCAGGTCTCGGGTCTCCAGCATGGCTAAAAGGGGGTTAGCAGTCTCGAGTTTCGAGTCGTCGCTGCCCCATGTCGCGTGATCGCTAATTTTAGGGATTGAAATCCTGATGACTTGCATCGCTCAACTGCCGGCCTGGGCCACGGATGATCCTACGCGAGAGTGTATTTAGGCCTCTCTCCTCTCTACTCCGGGTCGAGGTCTTCTTCTTTCCCATCATCAACCTATTCCTCAGTATCAATCAACCTAGCAGCTGGTCTTCTAGCTTTTCCTTGAGTCGGTCTATTTAGCGTTACCCTTCTTTTTCCCGAACAGATTCCATTCCATCTACCTTTACTCCATTCCCATCCTTCTTTTCCTTAGATACTCAAAATGGTCGCCGCTAAGAACCTCAGCCTCGCCGCCCTCCTGTGGGTTGGCCTCGCCAGCCGCGGGCTCGCCCTTGAGATCGACCAGGGCACCAACGACCTCACCCTGGTCCAGAGATCCGAGGCCGAGTCTCTCGATGCCCGCGCCGTCGAGGAAGCCTCAATCCTTGACACCCGCACCATGAGCATCCAGATCGTGCCCAACCCCCCGTCTTCCCACGCCGGCAAGCGAGAGGCTGAGGAGGTCGAGGAGCGTGACATCGAGGAGCTAGAGGAGCGTGACATCGAGGAGCTAGAGGAGCGTGACGAGGAGGAGCTCGAGGAGCGAGATGAGGAGGAACTTGATGAGCGCGATGTCGATGAACTAGACGAGCGAGATGATGACGAACTCGAAGAACGTGACGTTGAAGAACTTGAGGAGCGGGATGAGGAGGACCTCGACGAGCGGGATCTCGATGAACTTGACGAGCGCGATTTCGAGGACGAGCTTGACGAGCGTGATCTCGACGATCTTTACGAGCGCGACTTTGAGGAGCTGGAGACTCGCGGAGCAAAGGGCGGCCACCGCCATGGAACTGGCGTCCACGTCAACCGTCCAGATCCTCGCGATATCTACGAGGAACTCGATGAGCGTGACTTTGATGAGCTTGATGAGCGTGATCTCCATGAACTTTACGAGCGATATGTCGAGGAGGAGCTTGACGAGCGCGACTTCGAGGAGCTGGAGACTCGGGGAGCAAAGGGTGAACACCGCCATGGCGCAGGCGTTCACGTTAACCGTCCCGGTCCTCGTTCCATCGAGACCCGAGGCAAGCGTCGCCATCGCAAGGCTGGTGTTCACGTTAACCGCCCTGATGCTCGTGATATCTACGAAGAGCTGGAGACTCGGGGAGCAAAGAGCGGTCACCGCCATGGCACAGGCGTCCACGTCAACCGTCCTGGCCCTCGCATCGAGACCCGAAGCAAGCGTCGCCATCGCAAGGCTGGTGTCCACGTTAACCGCCCTGAGTCTCGTTCTGTCGAAGACGAGGTTGATCTCGAGACGCGCATAAACCGAGCTGTCCCGCTGGACAAGGCGCCTAAGACCCCCTTTAGCAAGAATAAGTACTGGTCCATCAGCCGCGCCTGGAAGGACTTTACCAAGCTGCCCCAGAAGGCCTAGATGGGACCTCGTGTCAGGAACCTACTAGCTAGTCAGCTGTCCCTGAGGGTCGTATATGAGAAATACTCGTCATAAATTGAGGAAATACGGAGAGGATATAACGCGAGGAGTTTATTTTTGAGCCGGATTTGTGCTTTAAGGTCGCGGGGATCTGGTCGCATGGCTTTTCATTTTCAAATTTCTTTTAACCCTTGACTCCTTTTTGGGAGACCTCGTACATATCTTCTATACATATTTTCAATGCATGGGCTAACTGCCCTTTTCTTTTTGCCTCATCAATCGCTTCTCTTGAATCTTCTCTGCGTTGATCTGTAATATGGTGAATTGAAATGAAAAAAAACTAAATGTGGCTGACTGATTTGATCGTGTCTGTTGGGATATGAGATTGCACAGTGAACGTCTTATCTGTTCAGTTCGACGAACAGATTCGTCGAAGAGGGTCTACGAATAGGAACCATGCATCTCACTGTTGACTCGTTGCGTTCTTTCATAGACTAGTCGAGTTGTTTGTCATGATCTTGTATCTAGCCTTGGAATGTAGAGGGGAAATGTATTCTATTGACACAACAACATAGCATGAGATTTATGACTAAATGGTTCTAGAGCCCTATCTACGGGCTACAATAGTAAAAGAAAAACACCACGCCTTAAAATCCATAATTAGATACAGGGTTCAAGTCCTAGTTTCCCGAGGGCCAGCTGTACTGATCCGTCATAAAGTCAAAAGCGCCCTGGCTTGAGAAGTTGGTGAAGTCGCCCGGGAGAAGCCCGTTCATACCCCCCGACCCAGCAAGATCATATAGATCGCTGCTGGTGAAGGTCAGCGGCTGCATTATACTGAATGAATCTTCCAGTTTCACTTCCGGGGTGTTCCCCAGGTTGCCCCAAGCCATGCTATCGGTGGGGGGTTTGCTCTTGGCCTCCATCTCCCATATCTGCTGGACGATCCGTGGAGTTTTCAGCGGCTGGTCCGACTTCCATTCGGCTACGCGGGCATCCCAGGATCGGAGGATGAACTTTCCAAAGACCCGGGTGATGGGGCCTTTCATCCTGGACATGGTGTGTGTTCTGAAGTCGTAGTTGTTCGCCATTACCTCCCAAGCGCGGTCAGAGTACCGACTGAACGGGCGGCGTCTGAGATCATAGATGATATGCATGTATCCAGGAAAGGGGAAGTGCGATCTTATGAACCAGAGGAAAGGCTTGGTTTTGGGTGAGGATAAGAGCTTGGTATCACAGTCCAGCATTTCAAAGGCGAGAACCATGGCATCATCCATTTCCGTTTCTGTTGCAGGGAGACCGGAATGAGCAAGAGTAGCATAGTATTGTATCATGCGCTGTTTGGCGATGAAGGCATGTGTTGTCCAGATCGTCAAGTAGTGTATGGGGTTCTCAGGGTCACAGTACTGGAGGTAATCATTCTCTATCCGCTTGCGCAACGAGAGGAGAGACCCGCCATCTGGCAATTCCTTTGCAACAGGTTTGAGCCTGGGGTGGTGGAAATCTAGGAACGCGGACGTGTGTCGGAGGAAGTCGGCCAGCTCGCTCCGGACAACCACGAAGATGGACTCGGATACCTTGGCGCCGCCGGCTACGATTTCCTTCATGTCAGGCCGCAGATCGGAGTCGTTCACGTTGGCAGGGGTCTTGCGCGACCAGGCCGGAGATAATGATGCATCATCGCTGACATCGGCTACCTCGCAGCGGCGAGTATCATCAAGCGCAAGTGACCACCAAAGTCTTCGTTGCATCTCGGACTCGAAAACTGAGCATCTCTCCAGCGGCGGTTCTCTGTGGAGCTTGAGAACTTTTGCAATTCGTACGGCGATTGAGAACATTGCGCTGAGCGATCGCGGATGCATCTCGGGGCGAAGAGATAGCTGTCGTGTCTGTTAGAGAACGTAACATAAGACAAGATGGGGTTTGACCAACGAGGAATAGATACAGGGAGATCAACGTGTCTCTTTCCCTAGAAATTAGGAACCGCGCATTCATTAGAGCCTGTTGGCATCCGAAGTGATACTTGGTTAGCAAGTCTGCCTGGGACATCCCAAGCATGGACTGGCATTCGTCGTCGCTTAGACTGGTGATGGCTATGCAATAGATTGAGAACATAAGTGACTCCATGGGGGGACTGATCCCATGAACATTGCCAACGGCCTCTATGATGCGTCCTTGCATGGTGGGCACGTGGATGACTTTGAGGAGGGGGTTGACATTGTCGAGGTAAATTTGCCACAGCCTGAATATCTCGACAGGTTGGGGGTGGAATGTAGAGAGGTCTACAGATGCTTGGGGAGATCCAAATAGGAAAAGATCGTAGTCGCTTCCTCGTTCCATTTCCAATGCATCCTTCACAGTACGTTCGAGGTTATCAGCACCCTCTCCTTGACCGGAAGAAGGTGATGCTTGACCCTGGTAATCTGTTAGTGTTGTATCTCGGTCTGATAGCTCGCGGCTGTTACCTCTTGGCAAATGGCTAGCCAGATGCTCCTGGTCTTCGTTAGTGTCATTCACAACCTTATTTAAACGAGACAGCTGCAAGCACGCACTTGGTATCAAACACATCCAAAGGCTTCGTGGACGGTGTTGGCGACGCCGCCGAGTGCGAGTGCGATTGCTCGTCATCCGAACTATCAGAATCAGCACCGGCATCGTTCCCTTTCCCCGCAGTGCTCGGGGTCTGGTGGAGGGGGTTGAAGCGGATGTTGTTTGCGCGCAAGAGGTCCTCGTACTGCGCGAGCCGCCTCAGGAGGTCCTTCTCGGGGAAGCGCCGTCGCCTGCGGGCCTGTGTGGCGGGGACGCACTGCAGGCCCTGCTTGAGGCAGTGGGCGCAGGGGAACTTGCGGTCGCATTTGATCTTGCGCTGCTGACACAAGACGCAGGCCAGGACGCGCGTGGGTTTCGGCGCCTGGGGAGAGGGTAGGGGGTTTGGGATAGCGGGAGAATCATTCTCCGACGGGGAGAGTAGGCTCGACATGGCGAGGACGGCTGATATGCCTCGGGGCCGTGGACCTTGGCGGAGGATCAATTGATGCAACCGTTGGAGTCGTTGGGTAAGAGATGAGGTTGAGCGCTTACGATAGCCTGCTGACTAAGAATGCAATCATTGGTTGAGGCCACCTCGTCTGAAAGGCTCCACATCCACCCGTCCGCCAATTGTGTCTCGCCAATAATCGTTGGGCAGGTGGTGACGTATCTATCTGGAACAGGGTACACTATCCTTTTTCTAAGACCAACCTTCGAGATACACCCAGGTCGAAACATTCCCGATTTTTTTCTCCTTGCAAGACTTGATCAAGAAGAAATATGGCAAACCTTATCGGTGCATGTATGCTCTGCTAGAATAATCGTTCCAACGGCGAACTGAGTCATCAGCAGCACGAAACATGGTAACAGGAATAAGTGACGCCGAGCTCGTGGGAATTCGGTTGCGATTTGTATTCTTGTTATACAGATTGTGTAAAACCAATACGAACAAATATTATTTTATAAATAGGTACCTGGAAGATGCTTGTTCTTCTGGTGAAAGGTAGTATATTGGTTGAGTTACACTGTAACTCTTTCTGAGTGTTTACCAGCCTCATGTCTTAAGCAACCAAGGTACCATTTTGTAATTTATAAATTTTCAGTAAGATCATGTCCAGTATGTTTGAGCATCAAGTTACGTTGCATTTATTGCTCTTATAGTTACAGTATATTGTTTTCATCGCAGGGGTTTGTCATTCATTGTGTAACGTACTCCCCCAAAACTCGCGTGGGACCTACAACTCACAACCTGCACTCACTTTTCCACTTGTTTTTCTTCTCCAACATCAGCCAAACCACCACGCACCTCCCTCCATACTTCCTCCACATCCTCAACAACCATGGCTGACCACAACCTCTACGCCTCGTACAAGAGGGATCAGAGATACCTCGTGTGCTGGTTGATTCACACATCCAATCGCATCATCGTGTCGCAACACGATGAGTCTCTCGCGGCCAACACGTCTGGCCAAACCACGGTTTCCGGCCTGGTGGCCATGTCATCCCTCATCGCCAAGCACAAGCCCACCATCCCCTCCATCCTCCTCCGACTGCTCCATCCATCATTTCCGCTCGTTCGCAGGCTCATGGCATTTTCGAAAAGATGGCCGGCTCGGACCCAGACCCCGAGTTGGAGAGAAGCAACGCCTCGCATAGACATCTCATCGATGTGCTCAAGCAGACCTTTGAGATTCTGGGAGGGCTCACCTGGCAATCAGCAGAAGCAGCAGGTCAACGCGCAGACGACGAAGAAACCATTGAGGAAGTCATCTTCTCCAACAAGTTTTCCGCCCTCGACATCGGTGCCGCCGTTAATAGTAGTTCTGAGGAAGAGGCTGAGCTTCCCAAGAAATTTGCGTCAAGACGGCGCCAGACAAACAAGTCTGGTAAAGGAAAGAAGGGCAAAGGCAAAGGCAAGAAGGGCAAAAGCAGCAACAAGCAGAACCAGGTGTCATCATCCTCACAAGCCGCTCTGGAGGATCTGCCCTTGGAAAGCTACAAGATCGTGGAAGACTTCAACGCTCGCAATGGTGAGAATGGGACCGGCCTTTTGACCGACTACCTGATGGACGTCTACCTCGTCTTCCGAAACCTTCTTGTCCTGCGTGCATCAGTCCAAAACAAGTGGGCTGAGGTGGCCTACGATGATCTCAACAGTGCCGTCGCCGGCGCCATGTCCAACGTGGCCATCGCCACAATCAAGAAGATCCAGTCTTCAATCTTCTTTGAGTATCCCGGAAACGACTCGTTCGACGCAATCCTAAACGCCTTGACAAGAGGCAACCCCGAGAAGATGAGGGATAACTTCGAAGTTGGCATGTGGGCATGCGGCCCCGGTGGGCAGGGAGGTCACCAAGTGCACGGCACGTACCTGGACATCCAGGAGCAATTTCTCATGTACTCGTACAAGGACCTCTGCGACTTCATTACCGACTTCCAGCTGAACCGCACAGGAAAGCCAACAAAGCGGATGCAGGCCGAGGTTAGGAACTGGAACCCCAAACTCAACCTCGCAAGTGCCACCAAGGAAGAACGAATCCAATGGCGCCGTGCTTACACGATCAATTGGCTCTACGACCTGGTCAACGTCTTCTCCTCTGTTGTTGTTCATCGCAACACCTTGGAAGACGAAAGCCATGACCTTTCCAAGGTCGACTGGTCATCTTCCGGCCCGTGGCACGCACACCGCCGGCTCTTCGGCCTCAACGAATTCGCTGCTTTCGTCAGCTCGCTCGCATGGCAGAAGCCAGGCGCCCCGATCAAGGTCATGGTTCTCCCCCATCATGTTTTTCAGCTCCAGTGCATCGTGGATTCCTGGACCGTGTCGCGCGGATGGTCACTGAGCTTTGTGCACGGTCATGTGCTGCGACCTCCGAGCCATAACTTTATTCCCAGGCGAGACCTGGACCCTATCCTGAATCGCGGCACACAAGCCGTCCAAGCCCTCACCGGGTCTTTGCAAGCTGAATCGGTCTTGCAGCAGTTGCTCGAGCGTGATGGCATTAGAAGGGGCCACCCCGAGGCGCATAGCGCAAGATGCGCGATTCTCAAGCAGATCAGAGACGAGTTCGACGGCTGCCTGGGCCGAACCATTCTCGCCGCCGGTCTGGACACGATCCCTACCTCGCGATTCGCAGACACTGATGTCAACGGTCTATACAACTACTCGCCCTTCCAATGTGGCGTTGGATCACTGGAAGCACTTGAGCTGAGCTACCTGGTTAGCACTTACATTTGGGATCAGGTTCCTGAGCCCCTCATGCTCCTTCACCTGCACAACATGGTGGTGAAGAAGGGATACCTCAAGACGCCTGTTGAACTTTGGCTCGCACTTGAACAAATCTTTGGTGAAGCGCTGTTCCCGACAGGCAAAGCACCAACTTCCAGGTTTGCACAGACATTTTCATCTCACTGCAAGAATGTTCAAGCCCAGGGCTCCGCCGCCCGAGCGACGAAACTCAAGGCCGCAAAGAACGCCAACAATGCCCTTAGCATGCTGGACCCCGAATCAAATATTTCATTCAGGTCCAAGCCGTATGTGCAACTCCTCCGCCAAGGAGAGTGGGACCCAGATCGAGTACCGGACGAGGAGATCCCTCTTGAGACTTTGACCTGCATGCTGCGCCTCAGCCGGCTCAAGATGAAGAAGGATGAGCTCACCGGTCGTCTGGCCTTGGCCGATCCTGAAGCACCACTCGCTCGGCGTGCCAAGGCTCGTGGATACACGGAGGAGCACATCGCTCAGCTCTCATTCCTTAACCCTTGGGAAGGCGATGCCGCCACTAAGGACGAGTGCTTGAGCAAGACCGTGATGGACAACATGCGGAGATCCGACCCGGAGAAATTCAAAGGAATGGTTACCGGAGACCAAGACATGTGGAAGAAGCATTCGCCCGGAGGATCGATGAACCCCGAGGAGATGATGGGGCTCTGCGGATGGGACGTGTACAACAGTATCTGCGGCGACCAGCCCGTTCTGGGACTCAGCTTCGTCTGGGTGACGGCCTCCGTCTACGTGTGGTTCGAGATGCTGGAGGAGGAACTCAAGAAGCTGCGCAACCCGGTCTACGTGAGCGCGTACGAAGACCCGACCTTTCGAGGAGATCAACGCAACCGGCTGGTGATGGGTGCTCTGGGGGCCCAGGATGAGGAGTGTATGAAGACGGTTGCCAAGCTCTTCGAAAAGAGTCGCTGCGGGTTCGTCGAGAACATGTACTGGAACAAGATCGAGACTTCGGAGAAGAGAACGGAGAGAATGAACAAGGCCCGGAAAGGGGAAGAACTGGGCTGTGTCGTAATGTGATGGGGATCGGGTTCACAAAGGCACGGATTGACGTGTTGCTTGAAAGGTATTTCCTGGTTTTTTGAACCAGACAAGAATGCCTATTGTTTCTTCGAAAGGAAAGGATTTTTAGCGGTAGAGTAAGGCTTCTGAGGCTCTATAGTTGAAAATCAAACTCTCAATTGATCACCGTATTACCATAGTTGCACCAAAGTCTTGGTGCCAACAAGGATCAAGCATGGTCGTTCCCGTTGATGTAAGCCCACGTGATAAGACAAATCGTATTCCCTTGGAACAAACGAACGGGGTGGCATCACGGGATCGCACGGGGAGCTTCGCCATTCGGTCTGTCGTTGTTACGCTGGTGTTTGTGGCCGACAATGCCGTCAGCACTATCCTCGGCAGACATGTTGCATCTTCCCAGTCACATTGGCGGTAGATATTGTGCGCTCGTATGCCGGGGAGGCCATGATGTAACGCTGTCATAGCGGACGTGACGTGCTTATGCAGCAGAGGTTTGGGGCATTTGTCGTGGGAATTGATGCAGGAATGAGTGATTGATCTGATTTGGTCGGACTACTGTGCGACCCATCTGATTGTGTGCCATGACCGCTGGGAAGGCGGAGACGGATGTGCCTACCCTGACCACCTCAGGGCATGCTAGTGGGCGGCACCTACAGTTGGGAAGTGGAGATGCCTACAGACACTCTAACTGAGTTGCTGAGGTGCCCAATAAATCTCGGCCTGCAGGTGGATAGGTGGTGTCAATCCAGCCAGTGGAGCCTGCACTGTAACCAACAAGCATTTGCTGGTGACGCTGCGCCTCTCCTCGGGTGTCGTGGCTTCAGCTGGGAGCTTGGTTACATTATTCGGGCTGCAGACCCTCAGATATCCCGATTGGGAAGGATAGCTCGGGCTGACAGTGCAGGTGGTGCATGGTGAGTGTGTGTGTGTTTTTAGTGGGTGAAGCGCTCTCCACTCCGTGTCTCTCGGAATGGATCCGTGCAACCGTGCTGCATGGTCAAGCGTCAAGACCCACCTGGGAGCAGCCAACTCAAGGGACAGGGGCATCTTGGTCAATCACCTTTTCAAGAAAAATACCACGATGAAGCTGTAAGACCTGAATGGGATGCTTTAATATGTCAAGAATGCATACGTAAGTGTACATCGCCCCATGAACGCCCATGAACTAGCAGATGGCATCTCCAGACAACCCTAGCTATCTTCTTTGGTCCAGCTACCACATGCTGCAACGGTTCCTTCCTGCTCCGCCCGATTTACGAATAAACTGTCAATTCTCTGAAGAACTGCCGCCGACTTGTTTATTGTAGCCGCCCCCGTACCGACTGAAAGCGCGGCAATGGTTTGGAATGGGTCCTCGGCCGCGTCTTGGACGAGCCACGCATTGAGCATCGCGCTGCCGCTGTTTCGATCCGCTGCCAGGGTACTACCAGTACCAGGAACAAGAGGTTGTCGGGGAGTAGGTTGAAGACCCCACGGGCGCCGTACCTCGATCATGGCGGAGGGGACAGGTAGTTGGTCTTGACTGAGGGTGTCTGCGCTGGATCCCGATGTGGCGGATGCTGGTTTTGTCTGACTTGGGCCAGCACCACCAGGTGCAGCAGCTGCGTTTGAACATTTGGACATGGCTGCAGAAGCTAGAAGTAGATCTAGTCTTTGGTTTACTGGGTCCTCTATGGAAGTCTACCTATCAGTAAATATGAGGCACTTGCACCTGTCGCCAGACAATAGCGGACACATGAACACCCACATGGCTTGTATAGTAGTGAAAGAGTAGGTGCGATTTTCGTGAGGTACTGATTATGATATGAAGAGAAGATGCTACTGGGGATGGCTGGCCAGACATTCGAGATCAAGCGTGGGCTGGGTTATGCTTTATATAGATTTTGCGCACGTCAAAGTATTTTGGAGGCTTCTGACTTGGAATCGATCAATCCCACCAAAATTGGCCGGCCAAATCATTAATCATTCACTGAGCTGGGCGTCGAGGTGCCTTGAGAGGTCCCCTGCCTGTCCCCTCCCCCAGCCCGGCTCCACCACAGAGTGCTATCCACCAACCGGGCTGCAGACTTCTGATGTTCTCATTGGCCGCGACCGTCCCCATTACTGGCCGGGCTCCACCTTGTCCGCAGCTTGGCAAGCTTTGATGGTGTGCTCAACCTAATCCATCAGCGCGGACCATCCCTTGGTGGTCCAGACGGCCGATACACCACGGGGTATCTGGATGGACGCCAGCTGTGGAGATGTGTTTGAGCCAGGGTCGAGGAGAGCTGGGGTGTGCCACGCCCTGTCCTGTCCTGTGCTGGTCCTGCTTGCCTTGCCGTTGCGGATGCCAATGCCGAGACTTAGCTGGCGAGTGTGGGACGGAGAGGCCCAATATGGGCGGCTCATTCGCCAGGCAGGGTCTTGCGCAAAATTCGGACTAAATTCCAAGTCACGGCCTGGTCCGTAGATATGTAACCCCTGCCCTGATTAGTAACCACTCTCTCCGGCTTCAAATCATCACATTGCATTGCACGTGCAGCAAGGCATCCCCTCAGTATTGCCCTGCGAGTCTGACAAAGCGGCAAGCATGACACCGCACACACACACACCGCACACATGCGCACGCAGCCTACCTTACATAAGTGCTGCACGTCTCAGTGAGATGCGCTTACATGATTCCCTGTCCCTTTGTGCAGACGTAAGAGGCGGGCCAATCTGCCTGATCCCGGGATCCAGGCTAAGACCCAACCCCGGAGGTTAGCAATGTCACCGAGATCGCCTGGTAGTGTTCCATTTTCTACCGATCAAAAAAAAAAAAAAAGGGTGCAAATTGATAGTAATATTAAAGTTTAACCCGTCCCATTGGCCGGACCAGGATCGCTAATACTGGAATCGTTTATCGGGGATCCAAGGCCGGCATTGATGCCTACAACCAGTCCATGTCTTCTAGAAAATATTCAGGTCATATGGCTTTGGAACGGCGGAATAGACAAGTCTGATCAAGAGGCTAAGAGATAAATCTAACTAGCTACCTAAGTACCTAATCTCATATTGCTCCTACCAGAACATCAAGCTCTTGGGATGCGAAAGACGGGATACTCCATGCCCGTCTCAAGAGGAATAATGTTAAACGTGACAAAGCTATCAATGTTTTCCGGCTCCAACGCAATAAAAGCCAGAGCTGCATTCTGCTGCCTCGTGCTCACGTAGAAGCTGCCAGCCGGTAGGACAATCTCCCTGCTTGTCGAGTTCGTCGTCACCGTGTTGAGGAATTGGCCTTCGTAGAGTTCGGTGTCCACGCTTGACGACGTGGCAACCAGGGTCTCGACGGTCCCCGCGAACTGCTCCTTTATTGTTTCCACCTGGACACCGAGGATCTTGAGCCTCTCGGCGATGTCGAACCACGTCCGTGGGATGATGTATGCCTCAGGCCTGGGCCGCGTGAGATTTGCGACGGAGGGGGTCGTGCTAATGAACTTGATGGGAGCTTGAACTACGCTGCCGTTCGTTCGGTCAATCATGGTGAATGTCCTATTCTCGGAAACGTATGAGTCGGTGACAACGATGTCATCGTCGCTGTTGATAAACTCCTCCCTCGCCTTTTCCACAGTAGATAAGACGTTGTCATAGTTGTCCCTCGCCAGCTCCAGGATGGCTGTGATTTTAGTCAAGGCGGTAGCTACACGGCGTTGGAAATGCTGGTTGGCGATCCTGATTCCCCGCATTTCACAGAGAAATGAGATTGTCTGGGTAAGTCCCACAGCATTTCGACCAGTGCGTGCCTCCGTGACTGCTTCCTGCAGTGTGATGGGGGACCCTATCGTCGTGTTGGAGGACCCAGTGACATAGGGCTCCCATCGGATCTCGTATGCTTCCAAGGCGCTGCCGATGTGTGGGATGAAGACATCCAAAACCTGCTTGCGAATCTCGGGGTGGATGTTCGGGTTGATGCCTCCCGAGAGCAGGGCATCAGCGCCATGCTGGTAGCTTCCGCCAAATATAGTTGTCGCCGTAAACTCGTCTTTTAGGTAGTGTGTTAGCTACGCACCAGAGTGTGGAGCGGGAGACTTACGCATATCAATGGCAATATGTGGGTTCCATTCGCTCACAATCTGTTTGATCATTCTCGTCTGCTCCCGCATGAGCTTGATATGGTCCCTGTTGGGGTCCAGATTGCATGCCAGCTGGCGTTGGAAATATGACACCCCATCAACGTTATAGCGAGCAAGAATCTTGATATCGATATGCTCGAGTATGGACTCGGCCCAAGCTTTGTCTGCATCCAGCTTCCCTAGAAATGCTAGGATCGACTGGTCGGCTGCTGGCTCGTTTCCATGAATTGCCCCTTGTAAATATACTCGGAGCTTCGTGCTGTTAGAGCCCGATGAGAGGTGCACATACGGGAGCGTGCGTCCCTCCTCCGACTTGAACTCAGAAGGTTGATAATCCATCCAGGAATTGCGGTCAGCCAGTTGGCGGATGAAAGAGTCTGTTCTGTTAGCTGGTGTGATTGCAACTGGCAAGTTTCTCGAATTAACTTACCCAACACAGCATCGTCTGTGGGTCCATCTTTCCCTTCAGAGAAGGCCTCGGGGACCGTCTCCGGATTGAGGAACGCGGGAGAGAGCAGGGTGATGTTCACGTCCTGAAAGTTCTTCGCTACCAGCTCAGAATCCTTTGTGGTTGGAACCCAATTTTCGCCATACTGTAAAACCCTTTGGATGCCGCCGGATTGTGCGGTCGCTGTAGAGGCTAGGACTGCGAGAGCACCGAAGCACTGGAAGCTGCGAGTAAAGACCTCACGCATGTTGACTCGGTTGGGACGTGTGTGGGAGATGTATTCCAATCTCGATGTTCAACTGCGCTTGAAACGCCCTGGGCCGATTCGGGGAACCAGGCCAAGCTTTATACCGCTCTTCGCAATGGCGCACAGTGCTATCATATCGTCCTTCGTCATGCGGGGTTTCCATGAGAAAGCATCATCTGGCTGCCTCCTACATGGTCTCTTAGGCTAATTGATCAAATTATGGAGATGGAGGGGGCTTACCCATCATGACGATCCCACCTCACCAAATCCCCCATTGGCAGAAAGTGGTCGGAGTTTTGTCCGATGGCCGGGTTCGCCAATTCATGCCCCTCCTCCTCCCTGGTATCGACCTAGGAAGAGGCCATCACCTTCCTTTTCAGGGCGTTATCTGCTCGTATCCCTGGCATACGTCATTTGCCGAGTGGCCGTCGTGCCCTTCGAGATTCGTCGTCCAGATAAGCTTAGAAGCGTATAGAGTGGGTTTTATTCCCGGCACGAAAATAAGGTCGGGCAAAGACGGCCGTTGCTATCGTTTTCCGGCATTACCTGCGCTCATCTGGGTTTAGGCTTTCGATCGACGTCCCGTACATCCTGTGGAGAGCTATTCGTTAGTTAGTCTGTGTACCTTGGGTAATCAGAAAGTAGGTACACGCAGGTTGGTCCCCAAACACTGCTTGGTAGACTTTAGTGTAAAAGGCTCGGGCGGTAGCTGGCCTCGCTCAAACCGTTTCGGAACCGTACTTATTGAGAGTAGAGGTTAAATCCACGTCTCCGACTTGTCTTGGTCTAGAAAAAGAGGATAACTTCCGAGGTGGCATGACGCGGGGTGTCCTATAGTCCCGGTGATCTAGATCAACTCGTGCGGTATCCATGGATGGGGGAATAAAAACCTTAGTATTGAAGGTATGAATATCGTCTGCCCATGGCGAAAGGAAAATCGGCATGTTGGTAGACTGCCGATGCGGTGTTTGGAAATCGAAGCTACTTACTAAAACGTGTTAGGTGGCACTTGAAGCTTTAGGGTAGGCTCCTCGAAAACGACGAGGATAGGTAGAGCAGGAGCGGCCTGTGTATGAATGACATCACCAGTCCCAGAGCCGAGGAATGGTCTTTGTTCAATTTCCATTTCTGAAACAAAGCTGGTTTGTGCACTTTTTTTTATTGCATTTTGTTTTCAAACAACCCATTAGTATGATTACATGCGAGGTTCTATTGTCCACTACCTACGCTCAAGCTCATGGACTGTGGTCAAGTCCCAGCCTGAAAAGGCGCTCTTCCCAGGATGCCTCGGTTTCTGATTCGCCCCTAACCCTACCCCTTTTTTCCATGAAAAATGCCTGTTAAGGTCCCGTGTGCTGTAAGTCTTCCAAAATATCTGAATTGTCAATTCTCCATCGAGATGAGTCATCCGGCTCGACTGACTCCTCCATGTTGATGACAGACGCGAAATGGGTCTGAATCGCCCTGGCCCGACCGCTGCAAGTTACAATCAACTTGAATATCATTTTGGTTCGCTTCGATACCTGCCTCGCCATCCTTCTTATGATCGTATCGACATCCTCCCGAAAATCCCCCGTCTCGTACATATCGATGCCATCAATGAGGCAGACCAAAATCGTACCCTCGGGTATCTGTTTCGCGAGTTCCGAGAATATGAGAGACAGGGTTTTCAGATTCAGCCCGGAAATATCCTCCATCTCAAGGTCATCACAAAAGGACAGGTCGATGCTTAAAGATCTTTCCACCATTTTGGTGAGAAGTTGGGCAGTCAGAGTGGCCATCATTACTGCGGGCGCAGGTGGGCGAGGAGGGCCACCGTATGGATGATGTTCCGTGCAGAAAAAGGAGAGACTTAGTGTCTGAGGCGTACTCTCGGAAGCAACTGCTATTCTTGCAGACACTAGGCTAACGGGAGATATTCCCTCGGTGGCAGACATGTCTTCATTCCCGTTGATAAGCAACGCTCCCTGGTTCGCATTGCTGACAATGAAATTCTTGAGCTGCGGGCTTTCAATGAGTTTTGCTGCCTTGGCTTGGAACGCTTCATCCGAGGCATGACCACTGCGTAGGCATGTCTGAATGTCCCTAGAAACAGCATCACCATCAAATTGAACTGCTGTTAAAAGGCTGTCCAACTGCTTCTTATTATTCGAGGCGGGTGCTCCTTAAAATCCATCGTCAGTCCTGAAACTTCCTGAAAAGCTGTATATTTCGTGCATCCTTGTACCTGAAAGTTTTCTTCCTAGCGATATCATGTTGTTACCTAACAAATTTTGATCACTATCAGTGCCCGTCGGTGGAATGGCTCTTGCGTTCATGCTCACCTTGATCAAATGAAGAGCGTGGCTCTTGCAAGATAAGTTGGTTGTATAGCGCCTGAAGAAGTTGCAACGATTTGGTGGCATTCTGGTCCGTGTTGACGATAGATTTTTGCATATCTGCTACACGTCTCTGCATGCAGTGCTCAGACTCCTCCTTGACCCGCGAGACCTGGGCCTTGATGTTGTCTATGCTCGAAAAGAGATCCTTCTGGTATGAGTGTTGCTTGAACAGAGATCCAGCAAATTTATCTGCGAAATTTGTGTTAAAACAAACCATGAGCCGGCAGCATGTGGAGGGCCACGAGCAACTAACTGACAGATCGCTCTGCAAAAAATCTCATAATGTGATTCAGTGCCTTTAGAATCGATAGGTAAAGATCAAACGTCCTTTCTTCAAGTCGGTGGTCTTTGGTCTCGGCGTAGAGCTTGATGTATCGTCTGGTGTCGCTGACTGCCTCTGGTATCTGAGCCAGTGCATCGATGATCGCGTCTTCTACCTTCACGTATTGACCAGCAGCCTACTTTTGTATTAGTTCATGTTTGTTTGCCATCTCACGGAGACTAGAGAGTATACATTGAGAGCTATTGTGAAAACGCCACATATGCTATAGCTCTTGTCAGTCATATTCACACACGCAGACACAACAGTTGAGGAATCAACCTGGATCCGAAGTCCCCCACGGGTAACAACCCTATCCATGCTTGGAAGGCCTCGGAGTTCCTACCCAAGCGATCTAAATGGAGCATCTTTGAGGCTCTTTTGGGCGACGATGACCAACGGGAAGCTAGGATCTCTACTTCTTGCAGGACTTGATCCCAGGAGCACGTTCTTGCGTCTAGCCTGGATATATGTGCCGTAACGGGATTGCTCTTATCGAGCTTGGCACGAACCTGATCCATGAGAGCTAGCAAAGCTGTCTTTTCCGCATTCGCCTCCTTCCACAGTTCGTCACTGAGCTGGGTAAGAAACACACACCAATGATTGCAACGGAAATCAATCTGAATAGAAACAGGGCCCCCTTTACCTTATTTTTTGCTGGGTTTTTGCTACTTCGAGTGAGTCGATGCGGTTTAATCTGTTGATAAAAACGGGCGCCGGTTCGCCCGCTACTCGAACTTGGTTCTCTATAAAGGTGGCCGTATGGGTGGAAGGAAGCTCCATCCTACTGGCCAAGTAGTCTTCTCTTTCGGCCTCAGTCATCATGGAATGAATTAGATCTTGTCGAAAGCGATAATACCCAACATTGGAAAGTCAGAGGTTGTACACTCGGTTTCGCTTTTGAAAGGATAACGGTTCGCGCCCTACACGCCGGAAGGTTGCCTCTATGAGGGGTTAATAGTTGGTTGCCTCTGCGCCTTGCGCTGTGCCTCGTTCAATGCTTACATCTAATAGGCGAGGTGCGTACGCCAAGACACACATGGCGGCAATCCATTCGTTGGCTTCGCAAATGAAACCCTTGGATGCAACGTCGAGGCAGTCAGATTGATTATGGGTGTTCTCTTCATGCCCCGCATGCACATATATTGCTGAGCCCGTTTCCAACGGCCTTGTGATGAACGGGAAATACAAGCTTCCTGGTAGCAAATCGCGGACATTCCTACTCTTTTTCAGAACGAATTGGGCCTAAAGGATCTCAATGGAAGAAAGCGCTTCTTCGGGTGGCCCTTCGTTACCGAACGATGCCATGGCATCGACAAGCCGTACGAACACGCCGGCTATAAATCCAACTGCTGTAGGCGACCGCGCAAACGGTGATGACTCAGATGCAAACGCCGATGCAGCTAGCAAGCATGATGAAAATACCGGCGATAATGATGAACCGGAGTCATTCTACCAGGCAGCGCAACTTGCCAATAGCCTCCTTTGGATGGCAGACTGGGAAAAGGAGCTCGGGAAGGAAAAGCTCCGGGGCAAAATGAGGCTGCGCTCAAGGCAAGCCATGATTCATGTGGCATCCACCGAGTATCGACTTTTGGATGTCGAGACCAAGCTCGGGGAACTTCAGGAGAAGCTGGAGAAGGGCCGCAACGACTTCAAGGACCAAGGGAGAGAAGATTGCCCGGTTTTTATGCCGGCTCTGAGTTGGACGCCCATAGATGAGTTTCGCAATCCCGATCAAAAGAATGATTTGCCTCCAATCCAGCTGCCCGCCATTGAGATACTGTATTCTCAAGGGTCCACATTGCTTCATTCTCAAGACAATGTTCGGCGTGATTCCACGAGCGGCCAGCCCGAAAACCAAGAAGCTACGGCCAAGATTCCAGAAAGAGTGCGGATTCGGTCCTGGTCACTGCTTGGCCACTTGGAGAAAATCTGTGGAGAAACCTTTAGTCTGGCTCATGTCACATCAATTGAGTCAAGACCCTCGTTGGTTCTCCTGCGTCCATTCAAGGTCTTATTTTTATTTGAGCAGGCTATCCGAGACAGCGTCTCAAAAGTAAAAATTGAAGTGGAAAACACGATGACGACGGGAAATACAAAAGGAACACTGACCGGTGCAATGGGCCCTTTTGCGTTTGAGTGGAAACATCTCCTTGCGGACTTGAATCTGCTCATCGAAGTCATGGACACGGCACTGCAGCCAACATACAAATTGCGCCAATCCGTTGACGACGCCACATTGGAAGACATTGCCTATCCGGACTTATGGCACTTGTTCCGAGTAGGCGACATCATCACAAGAAGAGATGCTAACCACCAAGCATTCAAAGTGTTGGGTATAGCGGGTGGCCGTGAGCCACTCGCAACGAAAATGAACGTCGAAGATCTTCAGTCGCCCCCGATTTACGGCTTTGCAATAGACTGCATGAGTGTTAGTTACGACGGGTCCTTCTATGTGCCGCGACTACACAAATTCAACATCAGCAAGTTCACCGGTCTCAAGAAGATACCTGCTCTGGAAGTATACCCGATACGCTTTGACCCCGACGCCAGCGCAATCAAGGACCAATTGATGTCGAACGGGGAGAGGTACCTAGATCTCACGCGCCGCCCATACTCCCATGTTACGTTTCGTGGTCGCACAGTCGACGACACGCCGGAAGAAATCGAGGGGCAGGTTGTTATTGATGTTGCCATGGCCCTCAGGACTGAACCGGATTGGCGGCCACCTCCTGTCGTGAATGAAGAGCACTTGACCAAGCCCGACTTGAGAGAGACATTTTTGGTTCAGGCGTGCAGACACCAAAGCCTGAATGCGGAAGGTTGTTGTGGTGGCGACATCGCTTTCAAAGATCAAACTATGAATATCGACCAGCGCAACCCGAAACTGAAAGCCTTCACGGAGTTTATGAGGCCGCGAACGGAGGGAGAGCTTGCTGATGACCTGATTCTTCTTCCAAATTCGATATACGGCTTCGTGCTAAGGCTTCGGAAGTGGGTGACAGTGCAGACTCGGGACCTATCAGATGTGGCCTTTGACAACGACTTCAATAATCTGATGATGAACGAGAAGCAAAAGCAAGCCATCTTGGCCTTGGTGGAAACCCATGAGAAGGCGAGGCTCTCGCCAGGTGCTAAGAAACACTCAATTGGGGCCTCTCTCGATCTCGTGACGGGGAAGGGCACGGGCCTGATCCTGCTCTTACATGGTGAACCAGGTACGTAACTGCCAAAGCGACTCGCTTCCATCAGGTCACTAACCCAGCGTCATCAGGTGTGGGCAAGACTTCGACGGCAGAGTGCGTTGCCGACCGAACCAAACGCCCCTTATTCCCCATTACTTGCGGTGATATCGGGGAGGCGGCCATGGAAGTCGAACGCAACCTGCAGCACAATTTTCGTCTGGCTCACAGGTGGGGATGCGTGCTCCTCCTTGATGAAAGCGATATCTTTTTGGCGAAGAGAAACAAGACGGACCTGAGACGGAATGCTGTGACGAGCGTTTTCCTGAGGAGCCTGGATTATTACGCTGGTATTTTGTTCCTGACCACGAACAGAGTCGGCGGAATCGATCCGGCATTCAAGTCCCGGATCCATCTGAGTGTTTTCTATCCACGGCTCGATCTCGATAGAACGCAGAAGCTCTTCGACGTGTTCCTCCGCAAGACCAAGGAGGAGCAACGGAAGTCTGGTGTTTCGACGTTCGACATTAAGTCTAAGGAGATAAGTCGCTTTGCTAAGAGAAACTACCGGAGCCTAAAGAAGTCAGGGTTCAACACGTGGAACGGTCGGTAAGTGATGGCCTCATGCATATATTCAAAGCACTGCCTTGGCAAACTGACATTGATCACTTTTCCAGACAAATTCGCAATGCGTTTCAGACCGCCATTGCATTGGTTGAATATGACGTTTCGCAGATGCAGCCTGGTGACCCCAAGCCTTCCCTAGGCAAGAAACAGTTCGAAGTCGTTGCCGAGGGGTCCAGGCAATTCGATGACTACCTCATGCGGACTCTGCAAGGCAGGGACGCGGACATTGCCATCCGCGACCAGTGGCGCGACGACACATTTGAGCTGCAAGAGCTAGGGCACGCGACACCGCTCAGGAGTGAGTTGCCGACTACGAAGAAGCTAGAGACAAAGTTCAAGTCGGCGAAAGACGAGTTGAGTGTGACAGAGAGCGATTCCGGGAGTGATAGCGGGGAGTCGGGCGATGAGGAGGAGAATGGGGAGGATCGGGGTGTATCTGTGACCAGCAAGGCAGGATCTGGTAGAAATGAGATGGAGGAGTATCAGCAATTCCTGGAATTTCAGGCTATGAAGAGGGCTATGGAAAAGTAGGACCCTCTTTTTCCACGGCAGGTACGAAGGGATAGTAGACATGGCACAGCATCACAGGTCTCGTACCCGAATTGACAGGACAGACTTTATTTTTTAATAATAGGTGCATCGCTACCTTGTTTTCTCACTGCTACCCCATTAGCACCCAGTATAACAAAGTCAAATTGTGCTCCAGAATGTGTTGGGCAGGGTGGTTCGAGTATCGAGGGGGCTTACCTACCCTACACCCGAGGAGGCCACAGGCCCTGTTGCAATCTCGCATCTCTAGAGAATTGGATTCGAAGATATCTCATCATAATTTCTATAATTCGTGCCTTTAGCAGCGTCTCAAACCTAAATTTGCGTTCTGGTCTTCGTTGATACCATTGTCTTACGCTGGTATGTCCTTTCGAAATCGGGTGCGCAATACTTTGTACGATAGGTGGGCCAGCTTGACCAGATCAACGAGTCCTCGGATGGAGGATGAGATGAGCGGCAGCGACTATGACGGAGTATACCAATCACATAGAACACAAGTGGAACGCACCATATGAAGAGAACCGTCAAGGAAGCAATCGCCGCCGTCTTGACAGCTCATGACATCCAGCCCATTGACCCCGATGCCGTGAGTACAATATTCCGCTAAGTAATTAATAGGAAATATGGCACATCTAGTGCTGCAGCATTGCATTGCATTTCAACACAACATCAAAATTAACGTAGCAATAAATACAATGTCAAACTCAATATCGTAGAATAATTCATCATTATCTTGTTACTGTCTTTAATAAAAAACAATATCGCTGCCCTACGCGAAAAGAGCTTTGGTATGCCATGTTTTATGTCACCCACCTGCCTGCACATTGATCCCTCAATACACCAAAGACAAGCATCGCGTTCAAATTTAAAACCAAAAGTTCGAATCATTAAATTTGCTAGACGCAAACAATTACTACTAAGTCTACATCATCTCCATATCTAATTCTATCGCAATGCGCACCTGCCAAGCAGCCCTTACAGGTAAATGTAGCAGAAAGGCGAGTTGCCAAGAGTATCCAGCGCATCCGCAATGTTGATCGACGGCGCAAGGACACCCAGGTTCAGGATATCCGTCTTCAGCGCATCACGACTAGGGGGCATGTTCAGAATGGTAATAGTACCAAAGATATCCTTGGCCACCCGCGGGTGCAGAGCCTGCCAGACCCAGTACAGACGGTCGACCATGGCGTGGTGCAGGAAGAAGATGGGATCATTGGGCGACGAGAACAGATCGGCCGAGTCGCCACCCATCGTGAAGTGGCCGGCGGCGTGCATGCCGAGGAACTGGTCGCCGAACCGGCCCTGTAGCTCGTTCTGGAAGGAGGCGATGCTGCCGGACGCGGCGCCGAGCGTCACGTTGAACAGGTTGCGGGCGGTGAACCAAGTGTCGACGGGGTAGCTGCTCAGATCGCGGCGCAGGCAGCGGGGGTTGTAGCCCAAGGCGCCGGTCGGGCTGGCTGTCATGCCGGCCATGCCGGGGGAGACGGGGCCCAGGTTGACCTGGAGTCTGGGCTGGGTTAGCATACGGTTGGTGTCACGGGAATCTCATTTGGTTTCCTTACCCCTTGAAGGGACCATCCTTCAGGCAGCCGCCGCCGTTGCCGGAGGGGATGTAAATGTTGTTGAGGCCGGAGAGGGCACCGTCGTGCTCGACATACGATCCGTCCCCGCTCATGCTGGTGTCGCTTCCATCGAAGAGGGGCGAGCTCTTGAAGTTGGAGCCATCAAACCAGTTCCAGTACTGCGTAATGTTAGATCTTGAATCTCATCAAACAAAATAGTGGCGCTGGTGCTTACGGGCTGGGCTCCCTTGTAGCCACATTCGTTGCGCAGGGCGGTCTCGTAGGCCCAGGTGAAGTAACGGTGCCATGTCAAAAAGTTACCCTAGCACGGTTGTTAGAATCATAGAATCATTCGCGAGTGCGGTAGGAGGGCGGGCTTCTTACAGTTCCGTGGATGCTCAGGGTCTGGTTGATATGCACGGCAACAAAGTCGTCATATCGGGTGCGGGCGCCAGGGGCAAACGCAGGGTCGGCCTTGGAGGGCTTCTTTGTCAGGCAGAGGACAGCATTAATATAATCCTTCTTCTCATTGGATGACAGATACTTCCTGCAGAAAGAGAGAGGTTAGCAATCGTGAAACGTGGTTTGGAAAGATTTACAGGGGGCAGGAAACCTACCAGTCTCGGCGAACGGAAGCGTTGGAGAGCGAGCAGCCATTGGCTCTCTTGGTAGTCTGGGTGTCATCAGCGGCATCCTGGAGCGCGTCAATGGCCTGGCTGTTGAGATCGATGAGAGTGTCGGTAGCGTTCTGATCCTCGGTGGCCACGACCAGGCGCGAGAGGCCGGCAAGGCCCAGGATGATTGCTCGTGAGATATGCATCGTGCCAACACAATTAGCGACTGAAATCACGGGATCGATGGGAAGAATGAGATGAGCAAGGAGAGAGACTGCCGATCCCTCGAGATTTGCCTTATACTATGTATACTGTTGACCTGAGAGTCTAGTCCTTCAGCGCTAGGCACCGCGCAAGTGCCAAGCAGATTGGGGGGGCAGTTTATTGATTTCCAAAGACATCTCGAACTCAACCGCCCCTCTGGCATCGAATGGACGATTTTTGATTAGCGTTCTGGATCCGGACCAGCAGTGCCCCTTCTGGAAATACGTGTAGGGGTCTTGACAATAGCGACCTTGCCCCTGTCCTGCATAATGCGCCTGGCACAACACGTGCTGGGCGCATGTCGGAGCCGCGGCCCTGCGTTGTGGAAGTGGGAATGCGAACTGATGGACGCATTCGGTCTAATGAAAAGCGAGGGGCAATCTCGTTTAACGTCTTCCTGATATTCCTCACTGCGGCCGGCAGTGCAGCAAATGCGTGATTAACTAGTACCGACGGCTCAACTTCCTGCTGTTAGCGCAACCGACCGTCGAGCTGACACTCGTTATTAGCGCCTCGCCACACGCGCGAGGGAGGTATAAAGATGGGTTACGCTCAGCCGTTATTTCCGGTTCCTGGTCTGAGGTTCCGAATTATTGGGTGAGCTAGCAACGCTCAGTCGGCACTCAGTTCTGCCCAAATCACCGCAAAAATCTCCGATAGGGATCCAGGACGGACGTTTTGTGAAAGCCACATCTGCTCGCTAGCCGGGCGGTAAACAGAGCCCTTATTTGTTTGGCGATGTTCCCTGAGAATGCGGGGGATCATGTTGAGCTGGCCTCTGTTGCTGATGGTTGTTTCTTGAGGCCTCACAAGAAGGAGTGCTGCCTCTCACTAGTCACCCTCCTTTCCAGGGGCTGAGAGCTGTTCGGGCGTTCCCCGAAATGCCGGGTCTTACAAATACCACGACCTATTCTGCTTTCGATTAACTGCAGACTCTAGTTTGCGGCTTCCAGTTCCCGGAGCTGGGACGAACTGCCCTAACCCAAACTAAGGTTTTAAAAAACGCCATTGCTTATGTGAAAACCCACATCTTGTTCGTCTTGCTCCGCCTTGATGAAAGGCTGCATTAGCCTAATTGCCCTTGGGAATGCGGGCTAACTAGAACTCGTTCGAACTTCGGCCGATGACAAACTCTCTGTCATCGAGTCAGTGTCCACGGCCAGCTAACAGAGATTGGATGATCTCCCGCTCGGTTCGCATCAAACGCCCGAATGGGTGTAAGCTTCATCGCTGGTGTGGTAGAAAATTGGCCCCAACGAGATCCAGCCTCATCTCGCCGAACAGCCCTGGTGGAGGATTAAAACGGCGTGATATGGGGGAGACAACCTTGAATTTGGCAGTGGCTTGAAAGATCGAGGCCACGAGAGATCAATATGAGCCAGGAACAGGCCGCCGTGTTAGCTGCATTGGTTCCTTGCCCTAAAGCTTCGCCTCTCCACACCTCCCTTAATCGCATTCAGGCCGACTTTCCCTTTTCATCGTAGAACCTGCAGCCAGATACGATGATCTGGAGAACGAGCCCGAATCCGCGGCCGCCTTTACCCCTGGACGAACAAATATTTCACAGTCTAGAATCCTTTCGGGGGGTCTTGACGCCCGTTCCGCCATCCTGGACCCAAAAACGAACGTGGCAAGTTCCGTGGCAAAAGAAAGCAAGGACGAAAGAAGCAGTCTCACCCTCCTCCCTGATCAATATTCGTCCCAAACAATAATCGGACACGACGGGCGACCTAAGTCAAGCCACTTTCTTGCGCGCTCAAAGAACGGGGGAGGCGCATTGTGATATCTTATATCCCGACATACCCTCGATCTCAACTCTTGGGATTCCTCTTCTTCGTTTTCGGTCGATCGTCCTCGCAATCACGGCAAGATGAGCGAAACCCAGACTAGTGCTGTCGATCCGGCCAGGGCTGCGGAGAGTCGCGTGGCCCAGATCGTGGGCGTGACCACGGTTTTCCATGTCCTTGCCCTCATAATCGTCGTCTTGAGGTCCTACACTCGCTTATTCCTGGTCCGATCGTTCGCTTTCCCGGATGCGTTCATGATATTGTCCGTGGTAAGGCAATCACTCCGCTTGCACCCCTGACCATGCATCCCGTGGTGATGACATTCTGCGATGCAACGCGCGCGCGGGGAGCCGCCAAGTCTCGTTCGACCTGCTAATTGAACGAACATTAGCTCTGCTCATTGCTGGGAGGCACTGTGACAATATTCATGCAGGTGCCGTATGGATTGGGTCGTCACCAAGATACCATCCCGCCCGCGGATCTCGTTCCATTCACCCAGCTCAGCTTCATTCAGTCCATTGTACCTCTGATGGGTGGTATCGCATTCCTTAAGATTGCTATTGCGCTCGAGCTCATGAAGCTCAAGGGCAATGCCTTGGCATGGTACAATACGGTGCTGTGGTGCCTCATCGGTTCGTTCCCAAGCGCGCCCCCCTTTTGGACTGTCGACTAACCCAGGACTAGGATTTGTGGTTGCATACACCTTGATGGCGTGGTTCAGTTTCTTTTTGTTCTGTAGGCCGATGGCCAAGTATTGGGATCCAAGCATTGAAGGCTCATGCTATTCCGTGAGCTTGTTCGTCAAGTTTGGCCTGATCAATACGGGTACGTGGTGAACGTTCGCAGCGAAACTTTGATTGATCCCACTGACCCAAATACCAGCCTTCAACATTTTCACCGATGTTGCCTTTGCGACTCTTCCAGTCCCAATCGTTTGGCTTCTGAAGATGCCCCTCAAGACCCGCCTGTATCTCGTCGGTGTCTTGAGTCTTGGTTATGTGTAGGTTGAACTGCGCTCGAAGAATAAGACATCGCTAATGAGCCTGCAGTGCTGTTATTATGGGCATTATGAAGGCCGTAGCTCAAATCGACTACAATCCTCTAGGGGACGGTACTTTGTAAGCAGGCTTCCGCCACATGAATCTTCGCACTTGACTAACGACTTTATGATCAGCACCTATGACGTCCAATTTTGGGGCCTGTGAGTCTTACCTGTTCTCTAGAAGACCGAGCTGCCATACTGACTTCTTTCCAGTCTCCAGCTCAACCTCGGTATCATTGCCGCATGCGGTCCATCGCTGAAGCCCTTGGTCAGGAACATCTTGCAACTTACAAGCCTCACGCCCCGATACGGCTACACTGGCTCCGGCGGATACCAAAACCAGCGAAGTGGCCGGGCAACGGGGCTGTACACCATCGGTGGAACCGGCTCGAAGGGGTACACCAAACAGACTAGCAGGACGGACGGCACGGAGTTTGAGCTGCGGTCTCAGTACCGGGCTACTGCAAGCGCAAGAGATGCCGCCAACTCACCTGGTCCGTATGACACGCAGAAGGGTAACGGCTCTCCAGAGAGGACGGGGAGCCAAGAGACTATCCTGCACGAGGAGGGTGGGAAGAAGGCCATTGTCCGAACCACCGAGGTCACTATCACATACTAGATGTGCTTCTTCTTTCTTTTTTTCCTTGCGTTAATGATACGAATATGCACAGTTAATGATAATCTCGAGGGGTAAAATAGAGCGAGTGACTATCAATAGAGACAAAAGTTATATACCATATCAAAATAGGTGGTTTTCTGGGAATGCCACCACAGGGAACATACCTCTGGGAAAATGGGAGGGAATCTCCTCACCAGTCGCCATAAAGTCGCGCTGTGGGATCCTTGGAGACCTCCTTGGCCTCTTCAGCAAAGCTAGATAGGGGCAAAGTCGTGAGGGCATCCTGCCAGATAGTGCTGTGACCGATTTTGTACCCAGCTTCTCCTGGAATTCTCGTAGACGCCGCAGCATTCGGGTAATACTGGGCTCCGGAATAATTGTCAAGTAGACTGTTCGGCACGCCGAAGACCCAGGCGATCGTGGAAGTGGCTACCTGCCGTTAGCTATGCTGCCAAGATCATTCTTCAACGGCTCGCTTACCTTCCATGTTTCCAGCTAGATGCCCTTTCAGCCTCGTATCCACTTTCGATTGTTGCTCATTGGGCTCCTCGAACGATTGGAGGTTTGCTCTCCTTCACATAAACCCCGGGCCTTCTCTTGGCTTGGGCCTCGGCATTAAGAAGTCAGCCAACAAGCCCCATCTTGTCCTTCATTCAGGCGTCGTTGGTTGTACTTTAGCAGCCAGGCTAGCAATGATACCCTGGGGGAGGCGACCGGCTCGACCTATGCTTGGAATGGCTTCTCCATTGCGCGATCGATCACGCCCTTAGCGCTGCTCGGGGTCAAAGGCACCAGCTTCTTGAACTTCCCCATCACCTGGTGCGTATCGAAGTAGACTTCCTGCCCACGGATGTTAGCGAACTGCTCCGGTGAGGGATGACAAGGTGTCGATGGGGTTTCTACCAGGATCGGGGGCTCATTCCTTGGTTGCGGATATCCAGTAAATTCGACCTGCCGGTGTTACGCGTAGGCAGCGGCGGTCTTATTCCCTCAAAGCGATTCGGGATAAGTGAAGAGAACAATTTTGCTGTTCGTAGCGGTCATGATGCTGGGTGGCATTTGGCTGCACATGGCGCATGAGAAGATCGGACATGGTGGTTTGTAAGCGATTAACAGAGCTTGAAGGTCGGTTATAGGTAGCAGCAGCTCGCCAAAGCGGTGAGTTTTGCCAAATACTCAAGGTGGTTAAGGTAGGTACATAGGCAGGTACGGACACTGGTGGCACTGGGCACGCCTTTGTTCGGACATTAGCAGTGAAGGGAGCCCGAAGACTCGTTAGTATTTGAAACAGTGTCCTAGTTCGGCCTTCAGTTCTTTGTTGCTATGGACGCACACCTTTGTTACTCATCATCTGATTTTCAATCCAATTCCGACCGAACCTCGTCCTTCCGCCTCCCTTTGTTCTCACTCGCAGCGCAAAATGTTGGACAGAATTTGTTTCCGAGCCAAAACAATCGTCAACAGCAGCATGGCGACCGATCCGCCGCATCCCTACAGACAGGAATGCCGTTCTTATCAACAGAGCAGAGCTAGTAGGTCAAAGAAGTTTCTCTCACAGTCTTAAACAGCCTGCTAACCACTGCCTAGAAAACCTCTAGGTGAGATGCGATGAGAAGAACCCGTCCAAGAGAGAGAGAAGAGTCGATTCTGTCCATGGCCACTCCCCCTGGCTCGCATCTCGACATGAAGACACACGATCAACGAATCAGCAACCCCGAGTGACTAAAAGCCCAAACACGACGAGTACAAGCCTTACAGCATCCTTTCCATGCCCTATGCTTTCGGCCAACCTTGCCCCGCGCGCTCGAGCCCGAGTCGGAAACCCATCCCATTCATTGACAGGGGCTTAATTCACTTGCGACCTCAATACTGGACCAATACCTAAGGCAATCACTCCCAGAGACAGAACCAGAGCCTCCTGTCTGGTTGTCGGCTTGCGCTTTGCCTTGTTGTTTCCCTTTACTACGACTTTTCCTGGACACGCTTCTGCTGGAACCCGAGAGAGTTTGGGCAAGTAGGGTACATCGTACTTGAATCCCTGGGAATCACGCGAGTCTAATCAAACCCCCCAATAGAACGATTAGAATAATGTCTCTCGAAATCTTCCACCATGTATATCACGCATAATTCAACCGATTGTCAACTAGAGCGATTGCGGACGCCCTCTGTGGTGACATTTTGACTCGCCTCCTGTGGCGCGAATAGACACAGCGGAAAAGGAGCAACCACAAACACGTCCCTCCATGTTTGATCGGGGTGATCATCTCAAAGCCACCCTCCAACCGCAAAAGGTGTCAGGAGCGAAGAAATGCGACCCGAAGTAGGGAGAAGAAAAGAATCCGGTTGCAGCTGGGGAGGGCGTAGGGGGAAGTACTTGGGCGTAGCACCACCTTGTCCGCCTCAGCACATGTCGGCCACGAGCCGAAACAAATAGTCTCATTGCCAGAAGCTCTCGTGCTTCGTTATCCAGCCACTCATCCATAAGATTCGGTACATACAGGTGGTATTACTGCTTTCTGGCATGGATTCTGACTTAGAGGCGTTCAACCACTATCTATCACAGCAGGAATGAAGAGAAACTTTGAACCAACACGGTCTACGCCCGGTCTGGTTGATGATGACACTACGACAATGTCACCGGACTCTCCTGCAACAGAATTACACGACACTGAATAGCTAAATGGTTCAATGTATCTAGTGGGTGAACAATCCAACGGTTACCGAATTGTGCTTCGTTATGATGGGAAGAGCCGATATCGAAGGATCAAAGAAACGACACAATCTCAGTCGCGCAGGTGCTGGTCGGCGTCCAGCAGCTCTTATTACTGTTCTCCCAAGATGTGCGCAACTAAACAGCAGTAAGCTCTCTCAACCACCAAACGCGATTGACATTCGCAACTTTCAAGGACAGTCACTGGGTGATCACAGTGGCTAGCAAGCCCCCAAAAAAACTGAGCCCATCCCTTAACACCGGGCAAATTACGGTAGCGAAGTCATGGGAGAATACCGATGGAGGCTTGGCATTGGCTTAGAGGCTTGCATGTACGCTTATGCGCAACAATACCAATTGCGGCTTCAGATTACTCAGACTGCAACCAGCGTGCCATCGTCAAGTACGCCATTCCTCTTCACATGATTACTGCTTTTGTTTAAATATGCACACAGGTTTTCTCTAGGTCTTCCATTAAGATATCTTATTGTTGAGAGCAGAACAGGGGAACAACCCTAACCTTAACCCTGGGGAAACCTGCTGACCGATCCCCCGGGGCGACACTCCCTTCACCGTTGCAAAGACGGAAATTGTACAAAAATAAGGCACAAGAGAAGGAAGCAGTGGCAGCTAAAAAGGAGGAAAAAACAAGGCAAACCGAAAAGGGCTGCTGCAGCTGACATGATGGCCACACAAGCGAGAGTCGAGGCAACGAGCATTTTATTAACTAAGAACTGAAATAAATGTATTGGACTCAACATCTGCCAATATTGCCTACGGTGCGATCGCCTCAGAATGCCCCTCCGATACTTTGGTGAAATATTTCAAGTGATTGCTGGCGAGGATAGACGTCAAACCATGACGGCGAACACGAGACTCGGAAAACAACTGCGATAATAGTGTCTGAATCCACCTCCGGGAGAATATGGCCTCCATCTTCATGAACAGCTTGAACGCTTGTTGTGGTGGTGCTCCTCTATCTCCCCACAACGACGAATGGGCGTGAAAAGTTACCACTTTGACACCGCTTGAACGCAAAGACAAAGAAATGTGTGCTAAAATGGGAAGACTGTGAGTATCTTACCCAGTGTATGATGGAAATCGCAGATAGACAACATAACTCAGACTTGGAAAGCAGTATCTGAAACAAGAATCGTCTTTCAAGCTGTAGCTGGCACGGCGTACCGGACGTGCAAGCATCGTTGGGGCAAGTTGAGCGAGGTCCTCTTCGCCCTGTCTCTGCAGTCCCTTCGTCTTAACAGTTTCCACCATGTCAAGCACCAAGCCGAGATGGATGAACGGCTCGCTGGTATGGCGGAGTTGTCGCCATAGCCGCTGCTGACATAGGGAGCACTGCATTCACGAGATCAACCTGCAGCGCATTCGGCCCGGTTATTCCCCCAAAGGGGATCTGATGACGCTGGAGCACTGATAGAATGCTCCGTTGCAGCTCTTCCTGTCGGGATGCATGGGCGCGCATAACACTGAGTGGCTCGTCGAAAGATAAGCTGACGAAGGGAGAAGCTGGACGGCGCCAGACGGCAGCGGGGAAGATGTGGTCGAACATCAGGTACCACTTGTCTGCCTCGCTTAACCCCTGCGCGGCAGCCAACACATCACCGAGGGCATCAAAGTCCTCCCGGAAAAGGGGCTCCGGCCCCTGGACCTGAGGACAGGCAGAGACCGGGTGGCTGCAATGCTGGCGCCATTCTTGCGTATCGTCGAACTCTCGGAAGCAATTGGGGCAGTAGAGTTCGCTCATGAGATGGACTCGCATGACGTGAGATTTGACGTCGGCCAGCCGTTTGAGGTTGTATTTCCGGTAGCAGCGCCAGTGCCTTATGGGATCAAACTTGTAGAATGGGCAGGCCCAGTACTCGGAAACTTCGACGGGGTCGGTCGAGGTTCGCTGTGATGGCCCTCCTTCTCCTCCTATTTCTCGCCACTCTTCGCGCTGACCCCCTCCATCACCCCCATGGTTCGCCTGGATGCCTTCCCTATGCGTGTGGCGTCTGGGGCTGCCACTGGAGGTGGAGAATGAGGGACTACCGTTGGGCACGACGTAATGGCCGGCAGCCACTATCAAGCTGGGCCAGCATGTACTCGGGAAGCAGAGCTTGAAGAGCAAGTGGGTGGTGGACAGTTTGAGGTCAACTGCCAGGTGATGGATTCCTGAGATTCGAGTTGTAGAGCAACGGCTAGGGAGGGAGAGATTTAAATCAACTGCTAATGAAAATTGTCTCAGTATCTTGGACCAATGGGATTCCCTTGGGCGCTGTGGGAGGCAAATACGACGCTGGGAGTAGAGATGGTGGGAGGACTCACCGCCACTGTAGTAGTCAGCTGCAGAGGACATGCAGGTGGATGGGGAGGGAAGAGAGGTAATGACATCTTGCGTCACGTTGTCTCCCTTGCCGCTGACGTTGGCTGGCGATGACAATGGCGCCCCCAACCCAAGGTCACAGGAGCTCAATGCATGTCCACGTCGAGATGGCAACTTCGTATTACCGAGCTCACCCACATCAACTGCGACTATAAGAGTAGACATTTCTTTGTGTAGCGCGAATGTTGCAATGGATGGTATCTAATCTAGATGATAGATAGATGGATAAGGATAGTAGATAGATGGATGGATGGTCATAAAGCCATCTTGTTGAGCGGGAGCTCCTTGGGGCTTATATACAACCTCGCCAGTGGCCGCCGATGTGAACATGAGGACAAGAAAGGAAGTTCGATAGAATACTTGCCGTTTCATGGCATAACGCCGATCCGATAATACACAATTGAGGTGCATGCGCGGCCGCCCGAGGCTCGCTTCTCAGGGGAGGGCAGGCACGAAATGACCTGTGAAACGTCAAGGTAAAGTCACTATTCTGCCCTCAAAGACGCTTGCGAGATTTTCCGCTTGACTGTTATGGTAAGTATGTGCATGCGTCGGTGGATCATACTGATTCAGGAACTATCAAGTTCAAGAAGCCCGAATGGTAGCTGGAGACAGCCGCGTACCTGCAAGGCAACTATTAGTCCCGTGACAGTTTGCCAGCTCAGCCTCAACACATGTTGCAGACTCAGCTTCGGGACCAATCCCAAACTAAGGCCGTAGGCGACTTGAGCACTAGACTCGGGTGATCCCTCCTCCCGAGTGCGAACCGCATGAATTTGGCAGGACCATTGACGAATGAGAACGACCTCCTACACCGTCATGTCCCAGTCTGTTTTGTTGAGGGGGGTGGAGAATGGTAATCATATTCCGAGCGGACTGCATCCCCTGCTTACTGTTTGTTGAGCCACTGCAGTCGAAAAGTGAGGCTGGCTTCACTGCATCCATTTCTTGTTTCTTGTCATAACAAGATGGAAGGCTAGGTTGTTCTGGTCCTTGTATCCCCAGCCAACACGTAGAACTCTTGTTTTGTGACTTCAAGTTCAATGCCTTCGCTTTGTAGCACAATGAGCTATGGACTCATCATTAGTACTTTATGTTTGTTTCCTGGTCCATTCCACGACTGGTTAATATTCTCAACGCGCAATCGCCAAAGGCATCGGCTATTTTAGAGCAGGCTTGGCGTCATCCTGCGGCCAAGGACAGACCGAAGTGGAAACGCGGCTGCGGGCGCGATGCTAAAATGCAAGTTCCTGGACTTTTCATCCACTTTGTGAAAGCTTCTAGAACTTCCGGAAGAGAGTATGGTTCCATCGAAATGTGCCACCTACGCAAGGAAGGATTCGGGTGGGTACGGTGAAGTCCCTTGCATCTAGCCCCTCGCAGGCGGGTTGTCATCGCAGGAGGCGATGTGCCGCTTTGGTCAAGAAAGCCCAACGATCTACCTATGGGTAGATAGTAGTCATTGGCGAGCACTTGTGCGGGAAATACCGCCATATTGTGTTTGCTTGTGTATTGGACAGGTTTTCGCATAAACATCCCACGAGTCTAGTTGAATCAGGCCGTGTCCTATAACAGCGCCTCGCAGGCAACCTTGAAAGGCGGACTGCTTCTTCCAGATATACCGCTGGGCGTTGGCTCGGTGACATGCGTCCAGCGCACCCCTACCCGGCATAATACTCCTCGGAATGCTGGCTCTCAACCAGCCTCGAAGAATCTCGTGCGAGTGTCGGCTGCCATCTAGTCAATAAAGTGCAGATAATCGAGGGTCGTTGACGTATGCGATGGACAGGGGTTCATGGGAGATCGGGCGAAGTTGAAGGGTCTGCAGGATATAGGGGTTTCTGCAGTGGACGCACCAATCGGGGTCTCCGACTGTAACCTCAGTCAGTGTTTGTCTCCACAAAATGTTTGCAAGATCGAATAGTTTACCTTCTTCGGTAACATGTTCTTGACGCAGGGTGCCAGTAAGCCTGCGCGTGGCCCTTTGTTTAGCGAGAAACCAAGGTCACGATTAAGCACGAGATGCGTCGGCGCGACACGGCTCATGTATGCGGTGTAAAAGGGTTAGCGTTATATCCTATCGTGCAGGCCAAGAGAGGAGTTGCTGTAAACACGACACACCTCCGCGCATGTTGCAGAAACTCCTCTCAGTAGAGACCTATGGACCGACCATGTCGGACCGAATTGACTGCCCGCCGGCAGGACCTCTTGCATAAAGTTTGTGGCCTCGAGGAGTAGGAACTTTCGAAAGAAAATGCTTTGTTTCCGAAGTGCAAATAGAAGACCGTTTCTTTGAAGGCGTACACCTGTCACCCCGGTAGGTCACGTTGGGTAGACCTACTACCTCTGAGGTCCACATCTTAGCGAGCACGGATGCTAACTTCGTTGATCATGGTCGGTCTATTGGTGGAAGGAGGAGAAAGAAGGACCTAATCGTTCTGAAAAGATGTCAGCAGAGCCATGACCTTTGAACCGGTGGAGTTGTTGTTCACCTAAACCGAGCCTTGTCGTCCCTAAATAGTACCACAGGGGCATTCCCGGCTCTTAGCTTCTCCGCAACCCATAACGCCCGTAGTTTTAAGCTTTTGCCGCTGCCAAGGATCAGTCACCGCTAGCAAGGAATGCAAGGACCACCGCTCGGGAAACTCACTCAGCTTCAGGAGCCAGCAGTACAAGCCATAGCATGCTTCTTTAGAGATGCCTAGACTCATTGTTGGTTTGTCGACCCCTGCCAGGTTGTGTAGGCATCATGTGCAAATTAATGGTGACGTACCAATAGCTCGTCTCGGGCATCCCGAAGAGAGATGCATACAATAGTGAGGTAGTGAGGCCAAGGCAGAAATTGGCGGTAAACCCCTGAGCTCGCAGGGCTTTAGGTTGGGCTTCTCACTGCAGCGTGTTGACGTTGAGATAGTCAATGCGGCGAGATATGCACCCAGGAAGGTAATTGGTGTTGAGTCAAGTGGAGGATATGCGCGTGTCGATGGTTCGGATCAAGATGGTTTGTTCCGTTAAGTTGTTGGTAGGTTGGTGGCACATTACCTCAGGCACCTACCCTGGACACGTGAGAGAAGGGAGACTGCCTGTTACAAGGCAACCACGCATGGTTACGTACCTGCCTTATTTCCTGCCCTTGGTAGCTACCATCTCTTATCTTAACAAGCAGTAGCCGTAGCTCTGGCACAGCTATAACAAAGGGACATAGCTAGATCGGGTCTGCAACGATCAGTTATATTGACGGCAGAGAGCCAGATAGGGTCTGCGGCGATAGCTAGGACGAGTTTACAGACAGGTAGCTTGGTCGGCATCACAGTAGGACCAGAAAACCCCCCCTCCCCGTACGGTATGGCGATTGGATAACATTTGGGAGAGTAGCAGGCCGGCTGACCTTGCGATCACCAACGTGCAGCCCCAAGTGGGGAGCCAAGAAGAATCACGCCAGCTGATCCTGCAATGGAAGGGCCAACAGCATCTTTGAAGTGGGAGCCAACATGCAAAAAAATTCATTAGGGACGCTGGGCTGCGCCTTCAGGATCTCTGCCCCCCCTCAAATTTCTCTCTCTCCGAGTTATCCAGCTAGAGTACCTCGCCATACTTTCCCCAACATCCGAATCTCGTCAATCCTGGTCCAGGAAAATTTGTCCTGGCCTTCAATTTACGATCAAAATGCTTTGCAAAGTTTGTTGTAACACTCTTCAATGGATTATAAACCCTCAATCAATCCTTCATGTGAAGCAAGTATGCACCATTGAACAATTCAAACACGATAGCGGCTTTGGAAATATCTATGTTCCAACTCAAGAGCAGACTCTTCTAGTGCCTGTCGATCGACCTCTCCATATGTTCAGTCATCATCTCACTGCGGAGTCCTTTGAGCAGTCTGTCCGCAATGGCTGTTCTGTCTGTGTTGGCATGAACTCCCTCGAAAAGCTTCCAGAGGATAACCCAATGATCGCCGAACTAGGTTTTCACTCCTTATTCAAGCACCAGACAATACGACTTTCCCCTCATAGGGTGTCATCCAGCATCTCGTTGTATAGCCGCAACCACAGTACGTCATATCATACAACGCTTAATGGATGGATTGGTGAGTGATGCGTCGATGTCTTTTGGTTCTCTGGATTGGCAGCTCTGCTAATGTGTATTTAGGGCCACTCGACAACTTCAATGTAAATCTCAGTCCATCCACTGGCGATGAGACCACGTTCCGGCTCATTGAGGCTTGGCTGAACACATGCCTTGGAAGCCATAAGGAATGTGCCAAGGCAGGCAGGTTTGTTCCACCACGCCTTCTTCAAGTTGATTCTGCCGGAAATTTCCGGCTGGTCTTAAAAGACGATGTCAAACACGGAGCTCGATACGCCACATTGACTCACTGTTATGCTACCGACGATAACACCACTCGACTGATTCATTCCACTTCTAAACAATTTCTTTCCTCACAGCCTTTGTCAATTTTACCATCATCATACCGCGATGCATTCACGCTGGTTCAGCGAATGGGTCTTCAATACCTATGGGTAGATCGACTTTGTGTTCTTCAGGACAGCAAATCCGATTTGGCTGCGCATGAGAACGCGAGGAAAGACATTTACGTCAACAGCTTCCTTGGTATTGGTGCGGCTGGCTCAAGCTCTCCAGCTTCTGGGCTGTTCTTTGAGAGAGACCCAGATTGTATTGTAGCTAACGACAACCAATTCTATACAGCCAACGATGGAACAGTTATCCCGCTTAGTGGGGAACCCCGGTTGCAGAGGATCAACTTCCTTGATGAGCCACTCTCTCGGAGTGCGAATGCGTTAGAGGCGCGATTTCTCACTCCGCGCATGGTTCATTTTGGGAGTAAAATAGTCTTTTGGGAGTGCTATGGTGCCATCGCCGACGAGGTTCATCCTCGCGCTAGACATATCAACACTGGTTCAGGTCGTGAGAGCGAGATAGACCTCTTTGGGTCGGATATCAAGCCACTTCACGGTATTCAGTATCAGCCGTCGATTAATCCGATCGCCCAGATACTCTCGCAATGGCGGACCATTGTAGAGCAGTATACCCAATGTGGAATGCACTCCCAAGATGGAGGTGGTCGGCTCTTGGCGCATGTGACCTCCAAAATCAAGGGACTTCTCGAACAAAAAGGCGTACAGGAGGTGACCTATCTCTCCGGGATGTGGAAGAATTCCTTCCCGGCTGAGTTACTCTGGCGCTCTACCTCAACTGCCACTCGTCGTGTCAGAGACAGCGCGCCATCATGGAGCTGGTTGTCTTTAGAGGCCCCAATCAGTTATCCAACGCTCAATCTGGAGAAAGCAAATGCTAGCCTGCTCTGCGAGGTGATCAGCACTCCCTGTAACTCAGATGGAACAATATGTAATATTGTGTTGAGCGGTAAAATGGTGATTGCGGCTGTCTCCCCTAAGACAGTCTTGCCCGTTTGCGCTGAGACTGAGACAATTTTGGAGATCAAAATGCTGAAGAATCCAGATACCGGTGCAGGCATCGCCGACGTGCAAGATCGGGAGTTGATACATCAACTCCACTGGTCGGTCCACTTTGATACGAAGGACGATGTGGATGTGGGCGAAGTATTCGTGATACCAATCAGCACCGAGCCGGAACAAAGAGAGCGATGGTGGCATATTCGGGGGTTGGCTTTACGCCAACTTGATGATGATAATTTTATCCGATATGGTTATTGTTCACTCTCAGCAGATAGTGAAGAGCAAGCGCGTGCTCTTTTCAAGGAAGTTCCCAATCGTGAGATTACCATCATTTGATAGTTGTTAGGAAACATGTTCATTTGTTATTTCATTCTTATTTTAATGAGAGTTCGAACTGATTTTGATCTACGAGATCTTTACAAGGTTGAAGTCGGTGATGCGTTTGATTGTGATATTGTCGAGCGTGGCATTTGTAGGTTTAGAACTGAACTCTCTTCTGGCTCGCATCCTAGAACGCCCCACAAACGGTCTCTCGGTCTAGAAGACTCTGAAGAGCTAGAAGAAGCGTTTGCAAGCGGACTTCTTCCCAGATCAAAGGTGTCGATGAGGTGCTCGAGTGACCCATTACTAGCGACATTGGCGAGATAATCTTTGAGCGTTTCATGGCTGCAAGAGGCTGTACTTTTGGTTGGTAAAGCTGGTCGCCTCGAAGGTTTGATCTCTAGTAGGTAAGGTAGGTAGGTAGGTAGGTACCTTACCCAGGTAAGTGTAGAGTAAGTGACACGGGAGGCAATTGTTCCGCACCTGCCTTGTTTACCTACGAGGGAAGTACCCACTTTTCCCATCTCACTCCAGAATCAGAGCTACCCAAACTCCAAAACATAACCCAAAAAAACACCCATTTATGCATCGTAAAAAAAAGGCACCCTCAAAGGCCGCTTTATCAAATATATCATATTAAGCATCCAGTTCAGCAAGCAAAGAAATCAGATCCACCCTATCAAACCCATTCCAAGGGCCGCCGAACGGTCTATCGTCTTCACTTCCTCGACAACCATCCCGGCTTCAAGGAGACGTGAACATACACCTTGCAGTTCATTGACGTGCTTAACGCTGAGTTGCTCCACGTAACGCTCCGTCATCTTCTTGAGTACGGAGATTGGCGCAAGTTGGATGGAAGGCTTCGAACCAACACGGTTAAAGGACAACGTACACTTGAGGTCCACGTTCCAATACCCGACCACCAAAATATCGACTTGCCCAAACGGCTCAAGTTTCCTCTTATTCAGCTGAGGAAGCTTCTAAGGAAACGTGAATAGCTTCAAGTAAGTATGCCTTTGGCTTTGGTCTACTGTTCTATGGGTTTTATTACTGACCAAGACAGTAGTTCTCGACTTGCACCCTGCAGTGTCTCTTGACCTCCCCAGCTTGACACTCCATCGCTTGGGAGACAGTACCCGATATCATCCGAGCCACATCGACAACCCACCAAAAAGCACGGAAACGAAGAGATAAACCAGTCATCTAAGTCCTGGATACCTTCAGAGTGGCGGCTTGCAGGTCTTGGCACTGCCAGAAGTCAAGATTGCCCTCCAGTGGTCCTATATCCGCTGCGAGAGCCATGTTAGAGTCCATTTCAGGGTGTTCTTGATGGCTGTGTTCGCTTGCGCCTGGCCTAGCAAACTTGCTGTTACACCCATCGCCTGTCATCCTCGCCTCCCTCCCTTCCTTTTTGGGGACAACCGATCCCTGCCGACCTATCTGTCTTCCGTCAAGACGAGCTATCGCCGTGTAGCTGGGATGGAAACACCTTTGCAGTCCCTGTTTTTCTGACGCCCACTTGCAGAGTCGCTCTCTTGCCGGGGCGCTCGTATACAGAGTCACTCTTGTCTGCAGCGATGTCGCATGGCTTGTTTGCGACGACGAAGATTTGCGAGAATTGTCGATACTATCGCAAGTGCAGATGGACTTGAGCTGGGCGGTTCATTCAGGACCAGGCCAGCAACAGCAGCAGCCTTTAAATAGCTGAAAATCAGCATCTTAAGGTTCGCAAAAGGAGTCATGCCGACGAAAGAGTCACTGACGGGCACAGCCTTTGGTATTAATGAAACTTATGTACGATACGAGTACAGCTATTTTGGTGTTTAACCTCAGATACGGCCGGGCACAAGGCTCGTAGCCGGGCACAAGGCTGAAGTTTATTGTGTTGTAATGCCTGGGTATGGTATCAAGTTATCAAATTACTGGTGTCTGGGAATTTTCCCGTTTTTTCAGCAGCTGTACAGCTCCCTCATTTACTATACAGAGTCACTCTTACCTAGAGTGACTCTGGACCTGGAAAGACCGGCTACCTGAGTAGGAGCCTACAAAATCTTTGTCCCATGGCCGTATGGTGACTCCACTCTCTACCGCGAAACCACCAATATCCTATCGTCGACGAAAAACGACGATTAAAAAACCTACTAAGTTACAAGTGGGTGACAGGAGAAATAAGACACCTAAAGGGTCTTCGGGACTCGGTACTGGAGTATGGAATCTGGTTTCTGATTGTAATGGGAAAATAGCTATAGAATCGCGATACGCAAGGGTGCCAGATTTGGAACTACACCCAAGTCAATCGAAAGTTTCTCTCATATCAAGAGGTCCATGAAGGGATCGGAGCAATCAAGGGGCCACCCGATGTCAACGAAGGTGATCGCGCCTTATATCTTATGGAACGATTCGAGCAATAGTCGACGAATATCCACGAAGATTACGACGAGAGCCAGGACTCTCTATTTAGCGATAGGTTGACTACCGATGCAAAGAGTTTTGAGGCACTGGGCGGGGTAAGGATAATAATAACGTCGATCGCTTTCATTCTCTTTGATTCGAGTCTAAGGAAGCTACTGAAACCGCCGAATCATCTGAGTACACCACTGGGCGCGTGACAGCCGCTCTCGTTACACAATAGCGCGATGCTCCAAAAACGTTATGGAAGCAGCCTCTTTCCGCCAGGACGCACCACAACACCATGAAGAATTGCTGAAACGTGGTCAGCGTACGGCTGCTGTACGGCTGGATATCCAATCTTCGGTGGGATGCTACGCTGGAGCATCATTTCGTAATATCGTCAAGGCCTGTTCTGGTATTGAAACAGCAGTTCGACCCATCTGTGAGGCAGATATGCGCTCAGTCATGAATACGAAAGGACGACATGGGGGGTGCAATGAGATCCGTCAAGTGAGTGGCAGCATCATCGAGATCAACGAACCCCAGGACATGACGAGATTCAAATCCCGAGGACGGAAGAGAGTTCGAGTATCAAGTTAAAAGCAACAACAGCAGATGCCAGACCCGACATCTCAGCACAATGAATACAAAAGGCAGCCGTCAGGACGAGGCGCTACTTAGAACAAGATTAGAACGACGCTCTTTCACCTGGCTTGACACTCTTCTTACACCAATCCAAACAACATCGACCTCGAGCCTCTTCGGCATCCAACTCAGGAGTTCCAGTAGCCCCTTGGCCAGAGCACTTACACTAACACGTGTGCAGCCTCCGTTGGGGGAACAGTAAGCAATGTTCCCAGTGAAGTTTGATGAAAATACTCAACAGTGAAGTCGGAACCAGCGCCCAGTGGTCAGAAGGGGAAGCTCAAACGAGCGGCTCCTCTAGTGTTCACGGAAGGGACTATGAGGAAGGATTGTGAGCCAAGTGGCCGGCAGGAAAACAGGGACTGCAAAGTCATCTCGAAACAGGGCGTATTCATTTCGCAAGCGTCTTGAATAGAAAGGGGTTACTGATACTCGAAAGCTACCAAAAAGGAAAAGAAAGCTCTTGCGGTGGAAAGCTGGCTAGTCTAGGTCGACTACCTGAATCTTCGCCAACTATTTCGAGGACCAATACTGACCCGATTGCCCTGAGATCTCACCCGGATGGATATGGCACCCGTGTTCGAAGGCAAAGGCCAACATCTATCGCGAAGAATGACAGCTGGGTCAGGTCTGCAGCGGTCGCTCGTCTCAACGGACAACTAACGGATTATGCCCGTAGGAATTAGCTCACGCAAGTGATGATAGCCAGGTCAGGGTGCTAAAGACAATAGAGATGCTCTCATACTCTCAAATGATACTCGTTGAGTCACTTGTGGTTGAAACTGTATCAAACAGCAGGATCGAACAAATAGGACATTCCATACTTTTACCTTATAATTACAAGCTCTCTGAAAAAGTTCGCCATTGAAGAGGACTGTTAATTGGTCCTACTTCTGAGTCTCGGTGGCCGACTGATCAGTTTGGAGACAAAGGGCAACGCCATTAAAGGGCGAGGGTTAGCTTCTCAAACACATGCCCATACCAAAGACTCCCCGGTTGCTGGCTGGGTAAGGAGCAGCGCTACCGGTGCCACTTCTCAGTATCAAGAGTGTCCCTGCAAACGCATCGACAAATGCTACTGAATCTACAGGCCTTGCGGCTGTGTCTTAGTATTCATCTCCACGACCTTGAAGGGGGCATGGCAATCGACAACCACAGGGCAAGCACCCGATGCCGGAGGTATCAGGGCCATGGTCGATACAACATGCAGAAAAGAGTGGCACCGTACTTGTGGGTTGAAAAAAGGCAGAATCGTACAATTGGGCTTTGAAGGTAAAGGCTTGAATGGAAATACTTCTTGCTCTTCATTGGTTAGAGTCAACTCCATTCTATCATCGCATTCGACTCTCATCAGTCTGCAGAATGCACATCAGTTGAAGGTATGCGGGGTCAAAACTCTGGAGCCCTTGTGGAAAGAATTGGGCTTCGCTTTTATTTCCTACCTGTGTCCAATCCTTCAACGGGTCTTGAACGGGAGCTTTTATATTCACTCTTTATAGCCCAGACTCGACCGAGAGTTCAAGCCAAGTCGAAGATGCGGGATGTCAGTCTCCATCTGCGGGGCTGAGCGGAGGAACAGCGATGAGAGCCAGGTTATTGCTACTTGTTACGTCATGTAATTGAAAGTCATAGTCCTATCATTCCTTTATCAACTCTCTTGGCATTCTGTATCCTTGGCAAGCCCCGCTGTGGGATGTTTCTTATCTTTGTTCCTGTGAATGGACCCGGTAGACTGGGAATGCTATCTGTCAGTGGGCACAACATGGGGATGCGGTGACCCGGAGGTTCGGATTTGACTGTCGGATGAGATAGCCTCCCCGGGAATAATCAATGGTCGGTCCCTCCTCTTTTGGTTTCCAATATGCGGCAACTCATCTTCTCTGTGTCACCGTCAAGTTGGAAAATGCGGAGGGATACAATCATTGTCGCCGCTGCCTCACTCACGCAGCCAGCCTTTGCGGGTTTCATCCAGCCTGCACTGCAAGCTCTCACATGGAAGTTCAACGGCACGGACCTTTGGGCACCCGTTCACCTAGACTCGGCGGTGTACCACTTGCAAAGCCGTGCTGGAGTCGTCACAAACTCTCTCAGTAAACGGGCCTCATCATCTGGTGGTTACCTCGGGTGCACTGTTCTCACTATCTCGGACCCCATCGAGAGTCTTTCATCTGCCATTCTGGATACTATCCTGGCTGAGTATGAAATAGACGATGTTTGGAGCGCCGAACAGTTCCTTGACTGTTTGTTTCTACAGTACAATGGGACCCAGAATGGAATCGCTCTGAGCCCATCCGTCGCCGATTCTCTTAGCAACCATGGTGTAGAGCACTTGTTCCTTGACTCAGCTTTCAATGCTATCGGCTTCGCGACTACCGCAAATATTTCGATTGTTGAATCTAGTTGTGGGCTGGGTAACGGCCCTTACGTTGTGAAGTTGCCGGACTGTGGAGAGGGTGGTTTGTCTGTGACCCCAGTTTACGCACTCCATCCGGACGATTATGAAGGTGAATGAGGATATGGAGCACCATCATTCTTTCATTCTCTTGGCTAACTCTCTCTTTTGTAGCTTTCATGTATGGTTCCTACGTGCACGCAACCGAGCCGGCCAGGCACCAACAGCTCCATGTATCTTTGCCGGGGACCCGTGTGCCAAATATCATTGTGCCCTCCAGACTCTCATCAACTAAGCCTGGCGCAGGGCCATTGGCCGGCCTTCGTTTCGGCGTCAAGGACATCTTCCACATCAAAGGGCTGAAAACGTCTGGCGGGAGTCGAGCCTACTACGAAACGTATGGCTACCAGAATTACACAACCGAGACAGTCCAACTGTGCGAGAACGCCGGTGCCTCCTTAATTGGTAAACTGCGCACAATCACCTTCGCGCTCGGCACACCACGAAACGGCATGTCGGTGGATTTCCACGACCCCTGGAATGCTCGCGGCGACGGATACATGTCCACCGGCGGCAGCTCATCCGGATCTGGGGCAGCCGTCACAGCCTACGAATGGGTAGACTTCGCATTGGGGTCTGACACTGGTGGTAGTGTGCGCTTCCCTGCTCGATTCGGTGGCGTGTACGGCTACAAGCCCACGCACGGGATCTACAACCTGACTGGGATACTTGTTGCGATCGCGGAGCAGGACACACCGGGCTTCCTGGCCCGCTCCCCTGAGATCTTCACTCGTGTTGGTCGTGTGTGGGCGGATGGCAAGCCGCTGGCACCGTCGCCGGAGGTTTTGCCACGCAAGTTGCTGCGCTACGACGAGCAGGCGGCGTTCACTCAGCCCGTCGCCGCGGAGATGATCGAGAAGTTCTTCGTCGAGATGGCTCATATTCTAGATCTCTCAGACAACCACTCCGTCAATATCACGAAGAGGTTCCTAGATGGCAATGTCAGCGAAACCGCCAGTGCGCAAACCCCAGCGGTGTGGATGAACAATGTATACTCGGACTTGAACAACGTGCAGGGCTGGGGCGAAATCGGTGCTCCTCTGGCCACTGCATACAGCGAGATCCCAGGCCGCGAGGGCGCATTCCCGCCCATCGAGCCTCCAGTCAACATGTCGTGGACAGATGGTCGGGATCCTATAACTCGCGCGCGATACCCTGAGTCGCAGCGCCGCCGGCAGGTATTTGGTGACTGGTTCAACAAGGAGATCCTGTCCGGGAACAATGAGACGTGCAGCGAGTATCTCTTCGCGCACAGCTACCACATCCCACCAAACACGGTCAAAACAGACCCTGCCGAGGCTCGATACGTTACGGGTTGGTACGACGGGCTGTATGTCAACTACGCAAAGACGCCGGAAATTGTAGTGCCGATTGGACAGATAGAGTACCACAGCAAGTATACCAACAGAAGCGAGTGGCAGCCCGTTACCGTGGCTCTGGGTGTGGCGAAGGGTTGCGATCTGGTGCTTTTTGATGTCGTCGACAAGTTGGCAGAGGCAGGGCTTCTCAGAGAGGTGATGGCTGGAGTGTTGGCGTATCCGTTGACATAGCTCAGTGTAGTCATGCCATCATGAATATGGCTTTCTCAGACCGGTGCGTACAGCCAAGTTACTTGAGAGTGTTGAGAGCGAAGCGAAGTCTTCAATTATTATATACTCTGCAGTTGAGGCTCGGTTCTGTGAATACCTACGTCATGTTGCTTATCGATCTGGTCGGGCGGATCCACATTTCCTTCAACCTCAGGCCTGCACAGAATCGCTTCGTTCAATTTAATCGATCAATCTCTTTTGATATCAGCCCCGAGCCCCAATCTCCAATGTCTCAAGCTGCTTTACTAAACTTGTAGATAATGGCGCCTCCACCGACAACGACTGCGAACGTTATCATCATATTCCGAATCGACTTTCTGGCCCAAAGCTTCATCATATCATCGACTCGTCCCTTGAACCCGCTCTGAGTGTTGGCATGTGGGAATTCCTCAGCGGGCACTTCCTTGCCAAGGAACTTGCACAGCGGCTCCCACCCATCCTCGACGCTCCATTCGAGCAGCTTTTCTTTAGGGACAAGGCCCCTTATCTTGTTGTTATGTTCTACCGGGCGGAAATACCGAATTAGCAAGATCTCGACTGGAGAAAAACAATAGCGAAAGACAAAAACATACCCCGGTAAATCCAGCGCCCATTTCCACAGATGCCTCTCCTTCTATCGCTATCCGGAGCCTGGAAGAGGCAAGCCCAAAGAAACCTCTGGTATACATGCCAGGCCCAGAACACTTCGGTGCTAAACCAACTCAGAATATAGTGCACGGTGCTTATCTCGCCAACGAGCGTCTTGCACGCGCTTTGATACCAGGCATCCTCGTCCCTCCGAATGTTAAGAACAACCTTGGCGTCGGGGTATGCCTCGATGAGCTCCGCGGCGAAGACTGAGCCAGCCGCGTCCGTGACCGCTGTGCAATGGCCGAGAACCTCGTCGAACTCGGCTGCAGTGATCTTGCAGTCGCCATCCAAGATGCTCCTATCGCTCGTGCGCACCTTGAACTTCCTCCTCGCGAGGTTCACCCACTTATCCGAGTAGAGGGGCTGCTCGAACAGAATATCCCAGCCATGATGGGTATGGTCATAGCCAAGGGTGATGAGGGCCTGCTGTAGAGACTCGGTGCCGGTACGAGGAAATCCGACGCAGAGAACCTGCATCGGCTCTTTGCGCACACGCGGAGGTGCATATGGCAGCCGGAAGACTGTGCGCTCTAGAAACTCCCAAAACATGACGATGATGTGAACACGTCGAGCAAGACGATGACATCCTCCACGCCTCGGAGGGAGGAACGCAAAGTATAATATAGTCCCAGTTTCAACTAATATGTCATACTACCCCTTGGCATTCTCATTGCCGGGTTGGTTGATTGGTGGGTAGTCGGCGATTGCGTCTCACAGGGGAAATGATAGCCAAGTCAGCACTAGAAAACAAACGCGACCCTAGGCTTCACTTCGCCTGACCAACTGGATTTTTTCTTCCTGTTATGCGCCTATTTAAAGATCACCATGTACTTGTCAACATTGATAGCCGGTAATAACTAGGCGGAATCACTTTCATAATCTGAACCTCAACTGATTGCACCCCACGCTTCACTTCGCTCTTAAGTCGCAAATATCTTTTCCAATGGTAGTGGCCGGGTAGCAAAGTCCCTTTTTACAAATCGATCAAATGGGAACAAAACCAAACCTCATTACATGTGAGCCAAAATCGTTTACCCTTTTCTTTCGCAGTGAACATGCTTACTGACCATGATGCCCAAGAGACACTCTAGGCGGCAACCGTTGGGTGGAGCTTGGCCGGTTGCAAAGTGGTCTGCTTATGAAGCTGCCGGTCCGATTAGATCTCACCGACCTACATGTATCCTCCTCACGAGACCTCAACGAGAGGCAGATATCATTGAAACAAAGACTTGAGTCTCTGCTCGCCATGAAAGTTTCGCCTGCATCCTGCCAAGTATGATCAACACCAGAACATTTAGTGGAGCTCTTTCTCTGCGTGGAGGAAATCGCCACTCTTGTTCCCTCCTTCCCTCTTCTCGGCTGAACCCTGATGCATCGATCAACCCGATCGCTCCTGCCTCCCTTATTGAGAACTCGGGACGTGACTTTGCTCGGGCTTACAGTGATTAATCCCTTCGACTTCGTCCAAACCCCCCAATCACACCAAAATCTTCTCCATTTACTCCAACTCCAAGGTCCGCGCCAGCTCGGTCGCGATGCACACTTTCACGCGCCGTTGAGCGCTAATCTTGTTGTGACGCCTTGCGTCAGGACGAATCTAACATGTTCCAAACTTCTACACCAAGGATACCTACCCTTGTGTACCACACAAAGAAGTGGACAAACTCCTCATCGACCACCAACATTGTCTGCGATCGACGTATCTTACCCTAGATCACGCTTGTGTTCACATGCGATACTATTCCAGAAAAGCCTTCTTGATGGTGTCAAATCTGGAAATTATACAAAAACCGTTCTTGAACTTGCGAAACCATCAAGCGACGAGATCCGCCGTTCGAGGACCGCAGCCTTGGGCTAGCAAAGCCCTTTCTTTTTCAATCTCGTGTACTCATTGTGTTGAAATGTAGTGTCTAACATAATCTATCGTTGTGATAACTTTATACTAATACTCTCACCAGGATACAAAACCCGGTTTTGAACCTATGAAACCAACGAGCGATGAGATCCGTCATTTGAGACCAGCATCCTAAAGAGCTCGCGAAGCTGATCATTCTAACAATGACTTCAACCCGGGGCGGCCCTCGAAGGAACGTGAAACCAGAAGCAGACACGAAAGTGCAAGCTCGCTGATCCCGGCTGAGCGCTGAGGTATGGGGCCTATGTGCGCCTTCAATTACGCCTCTGGCGGTCGACTTCATCAGGAAGGCCACGGGGTCCGAAGAGCTTGCGCCCATGCATAATGACAAATGTCACAATGTGTTGTGATGCTGGGTATGGTGTCAGGTTGTTGAATTCTTGGTGTTTGGGAATTTCCCCTTTTTTTTCGGCAGCTGCCGTACAACTGTATAGCTCTCTCACTTACTACTAAGGACAAGTGCCGAAAGCTACTACAAACGCAGGAAACGCATGACAGGTAAAAGAGAAAATTTGACCTGCAGCCGATGAAGCTGTCGCGGCCGGGCTGTTCAATCGCGATAGCTAGGTCAGCAACACAGCTGGGCCAACTTCGACAGGCTGTCTCAGCGGCCGTCGATTCCAATCTGCAGAATACGGGAGGTGGCGTGGTTTGATTTGAGTCCCAGTGACTTCGCCAGCATCTTTTGAGATGAGTATTCCTACCTGATCTGAGGTCAACCTTGGAAAGTTGGGGGTTTAAGGGCAGGGGCGCTGCTGTGACGAGCGATCGCTGCGGGCATGACCTAGCTGTCTCTCGTCAAGACGATTGATCCCGAGGATCTCTTGAGATGAGTCTGGGACTGGGTGTTGCAAATACAGGCATCAATCAGCGCAGTTGATATTGTAAGTAGGCATCTTACCGTCAACAGAACATACCATAGAGCAATGACCGCCGGACAACATTTAAGCCGGGTTGTCATGAACTCGGTATAAAAGTTTAAGGACTTTCCTTCCCTACATCAACGCCATCAGGGGAGCCACGGAGTCTGAAGACCTTGCGCTTATGCATACGGACAAATGTCGAGTAAGTAGGAGAGCTATGCAGGTATGCGGCAGCTGCTAACAGAAAAAAAGGAAATTCCTCAACACCAAGAATTCAAAAACTTGATACCATACCCAGCATCACAACAAATCAAACTTCAACCCTTTTGCCCGGCTACGAGGCTATCGCTGGTCTCAGCGAGGTACCGTCCGGTCAGCCTCGCAACTATCGCTCATCTTGACGAGAGACAGCTAGGTCAGGGCTGCAGCGATCGCTCGTCTTGACGAGAGACAGGCAGGTTGGCTTAAGCCCGGCCATAAATAAGGTTTAATACTAACAAGGCTATAGATAAATACCAAAAGCTACTGCAAACGCAGGAAGCGTATAATAGGGAAAAGAGAAAAGTTGAGCTGGGCTAACTTCGACAAGCTGCCTCAGCGGCCGTCGATTCCGATCTGCAGAATACAAGCATCAGTCAGCACGGTTGACATTGCGAGTGGGCATCTTGCCGTCAATGGAACTTTTACTTCGGTATGACTACATATTGGGCTAGGAAAGGCTATATTTTTAAGCTTTCGTATTCATTGTGTTGAGATGTCGGGCTCTGGCATCTTCAATTGCTGTTTTCAACTGGAGCGGAAAGAGAGGAAGCTGTACATACACACAACCACAACCACAACCACAACAAAGGCATGTAGCATACAGCGGTTCTCGCGTTAATTGATAACTTCATCACCCGCATTGTGATTCATCGTGTGAAGAGTCTCGAGCGGCTGGGCGAATTAAGAAGAGATGGATTTCTCACGAATAAGCGTTTGAAACGCTCGTAGCAGTGCCTCTTAAGGCCACAGCCGGCTTCAATAAACAGAGGCAACGCGAATGGTTAGTCAATTCACTCGCCAGTCACAACTTAGATTCTCAATCGAACGAAGCAAAAAGCGTCTGTTTTCTACCTTGGCCACGAAAATCGGCTCCTTTTATCTGAGTGTTCAATCGCATGACCTGTGCAAACCTAGACCTTCTGTCCTTGCCTTATTACTGTATACTCAAACTCTCACTAGGTCAGCAAGTCTGCCAACTTTAGCATAGACGCACTCAAACCAGAGGAGGTTTTGACACCAAGGGTTTGAGAAGAATAGGCCTGTGCATCGCAAATGGTGATAGCAACTAGGCGGACAAGCGGTTCGCCTTCAAGGAAGCCAGTTGGTGACGTATGCTTATTTCACAGCAACTGGGTCAAGCGGTCGGTAGTTCACCCATAAACTATGCTCAACCATGAAGTGATCCATCCTCTGGAGCGAGCTCACTTGCCTGACAGCTGTCGCTAAAGAATGAGTATGGGGCCATACGAACAAACAAAAAGCAGAAGAAGAAGGAAACAAAGAAAACAAAGAGAAAGTTTGCTTGGGTAGTTTTGTGTCAGGAGATATTGCGCTTATAAAGCGACGGATCCTAGCACGTCGCGGGATGACCGATAGTTCTTGATTACTCCGGACCCCGCGTCTCGCCTTTGCGGAGCATCACATCCCTGCCATAAACATGGATCAACAGCACCGTGGCCATGAACATTCGGTCAATAATGGATACTTGACGTTTCCTGAAGCGTCCAAACCTCGTGCTATATGTCACCTAATTCATGAATATGTTGGTGATCTAAGTGGCCGAGTTTCCGGTATCGTTATTCTACCAAACTCGTACTTCTCGATCCCCAGCAACTGCGCCAATCTCCGTCTTCCGCGGAAGGCCGGGACTCCGCTTTCCGAGGAGGGCATGTGGAAGACGAAGGATCCTGATAGCCAAGCTTGAACTAGTGATATATCGTGCACGATTAGTCAATCTTTACAGTATCGGCAGCCTGTACCCCAGGCATCCGACATGGACAAGCCTGAGACTGACAAGCTACACCCTGTTGCCGCTATCTTACACTATCGTGCGGCTTAATTGGCTGTTTTGTACGACACTTGCAGGGAACGGGTTTCCCCAACAAATAAAAAAAGGAGGAAATCCTACGGAGAATCAAATACCATGGAAAGATTCCGCATATCCCAGCGTAGTTCCAGCCCTCTAATACTCTTCACACCAATTTTTCCTGACCTGCCAACATCTTTCGCCAACATCACAGGCAGTATGAGCTCTCCAGTTGAGGGTGAAGAATCAAGAAAGGTACGCAAGAGCGTCAGGCGGAGGCCACGAGCTACTAGTGCTTGTCTTGACTGCAGGCGACGAAAAGTGCGTTGCGATGTTGTGCTGCGACGACCTTGTTCCAATTGCCAGCTCGATGAATATGACTGCCAAGTCATGGCAAGGCGCCCGAAGCGGTATGTTGAGCACGCAAATGTCTACGTCAAATACTCTAACACGTCTTGTCATATAGAGCAGGGTCCTGCGGCGCGTGCACGCAGCAAGGTGCTGGAGTCGACCCTGCCACACCCACGTTTTGCGTCGAAAATTATCCCGCATCATCATCATCATCAATGACAAGACTGCCAAGCGATGCCGAACACAAACAAGACGAAAATGACACACCGACTAAACCAACGATCCCTCGATTTCCAGGGCGCCTCGGATCTTTCAATGACTACGTATCGATAATGGCGACAGAGATGTCCTTTCTCGAAAATAACGGCTTCTTAGCAGCCGCAGCCGTTGTGGTTGTGCTACAAGAGACGACAGTCCAACGCCTCCTCATTCGCCAAAGGGACCCTCAAGTACGTGAAGACGCGATAATTCGGCTCCGGCGATGCAGAGACACCATCAAGAAGCTCAGAGGTCGCCAAACTTCTCTCGGGCATCGAGCAGACCATCTCGATCGCGTTCTACTCGAGATCAGGAAGGATATCCAACATTTTGACAAGGCCGATCCCCCTATGGAAGCCCACCTGCCTGCAAATACGACCCTGGGACCATCACCCTTATCGTCTGGTCTACTCACGCAAGCGACAATCCCAGACCAGCCATCACCATCACTAGTTTTTGACGATGTCATCAATTTTGCGCATGACGAATTGGAGCTTGAGGTAGGCGTCACTGCGAAATAGGTAGATGATAACGATGCGATATACTTACAATATACAGGAAACTCATCCCACCCCAATCGATCAACAGTTTACTTTGACACCCGACCCCCTCGATGGAAGTAAAGCCAGTCTTGAGACTTCAACTGCATACTCCACTACCAGCTCGTATAGTGATGATAGCTTTGCGCATTGGACCCAAATGCTAGAAAACACCCCGGCATCTCAAGTTTGTGATGCTGGAAGCAACATAACAGATGCGGAATTATCTTCAAACATACCTGTGGTCTTGTAACATGCCACACCTCTCTTCGCGGAGAATCCAGTTGCTATGCAATCAGCTGACGGAGCATGACCCTTTCTTATCATAGAATCATGCGCTACGGTAGAATCGCCAGAAGGCAGCTAAATGACCAAACAAGTCACCTCAATCCAAAACGCTTCAGGCAGGTGGAAACTCCTGTTGTTCAGCCCCCCACTAATCACAAACCAATGGGGATAGCATTGCGGCCCCGTGCTCCAGAGAAGATATCGCATAAGCCGGAGTAACGTTGGTGGGACGTTGATCGGATCAGCGCATGGTCCCTGTCGGCCAGAGCTGAAGCCAGCCGGGATCGACACTGGTGATTCTCAAGTGAAACTCCCATGTGGGGAGTTGCTTCACTATGGACACGCAAATGTTCAGCCGCATCGCTTTTTGTCAATTCGTGTCCTAGGAATCGCCTGACAACCCGCAGAGGTTGCCGAATAGGTAACTGTTGCAGCTCCATCGGTTTGTGATCTACAGCGATCGGCATTCATGACCCGGCAGTGGATTTTTCATTGTTGAGATTGAAATAAAAGGCAGCATCTATCCTCTAGTTTCCTGGATTCACTCATCGATTCATCTACACAAATTTCCGTCTTGAACTTTAGTTCAATTCCACGATGAAGTTATTCACATTTGCGTCTCTAGCTACTCTCGTCACCATCGCCGCGGCTCAAGTCCCGGGCTTTGACATCTCCGGCTGGCAAGAGTCGACTGATTTCGCCAAGGCCTACGCCGATGGAGACCGGTTCGTGTACATCAAAGCTACCGAAGGAACTACATTCAAGAGTTCCCTCTTTAGCCAGCAGTACACCGGTGCCACCAAGGCCGGGCTAGTCCGTGGTGCATACCACTTCGCCCAGCCGGCGTCCTCCTCCGGCGCCGCCCAGGCCGAGTACTTTGCGAAAAACGGAGGCGGCTGGTCCAAGGACGGCATCACTCTTCCAGGCGCCCTCGACATCGAGTACAACCCCAGCGGCGACACCTGCTACGGCCTCTCACAGTCCGCCATGGTCAGCTGGGTCGAGGACTTCGTGACGGCCTACCACGCCGCAACTACCCGCTACCCTGTCATCTACACCACCCTCGACTGGTGGACCAAGTGCACCGGCAACAGTCCCAAGTTTGCTGATCGGTGCCCTCTATGGGTGGCGCGCTATGCCAGTGTCGTTGGCGAGATTCCCGCCGGTTGGAGTTTTCATACAATCTGGCAGTACAACTCCAAGTATCCTCAGGGTGGTGATTCCAACACGTTCAATGGGGATGAATCACGCCTTACTGCTCTTGCCAACGGAGAATGATCATGTCGCGCGCGAAGGTTGTTCGTTAGAGAATATAAGCTAGGTGCAGGGGTGGTTTCAACAGCTAGGACACATTTCCTGCGCGCTGATAGTTGCCAGCGTTCCAAATTTACATATCATTATAGAGTTTCCTACCCATTCCTAGGTACCCATAACTTGCCATATGATGAACCTGCAAAGATATCTGTCACTATCTATAATGTAAGCAGTCTTCAATCCAAATATGGAATGGGTAGTACATGATACGCCGCGCGCTATAACTGTAACCTTTGGCAGTAGAACTAGAATTGTTGCTATGACGGAGTTATAATCTCCAAGCAAAGAATTTTACGACAAGGCTATGCTACAAGCTACCTTAGAACCTTGAATGAGCTTGTAATTTGTTAGGGGATGTAGTGTCAAGCTTGAAGAAAGGACTTATTGGATGATATGTGAAAGTGGTCTAGGGTAGTTCCTTAGCTTGGATGATGAGTGTACCAGGCACGATTGTTGAAGCTTACCCTATACTACGGAACGGGAAATTATTAATCCGCATATTGTAACAGAGGGGACAGTTGCCGAATACTGCTGATTTGTTTCTTCGAGTTTCGAGTAAGTTGGTTAGTTTGATAATATGGCTAGACTTAGTTCTCGCCTTTGTTTTGTTGTTTGGTTTACAACAAGGGGATGAAGACAAAAATAGATCGGGTAAGCCCCAACGAGTTGCACCTCGGCAAGCGACCCACATCCACACGTTGAATGCAACCTTCGTATCTTGATCATGCAATCATTCTACCATGTGTTCTGCATGCATGTCTACCTGGTCCCGAATGTAAGGCATCGGATGTGATAATGCGATGCAACACAGCGGGTTGCAGACTGTGATGCAACACAGTAAACGCATACCGTGCTGGGGGGTGTGAGCGTAGCATGGATTGTGCATCAAGTACCGTCCAGTACTCTCGAAGTCACTTTCAATCACACCCACCACGCCATCTGAAGTATCTGCAACGCACTTGCATAAATGTAACGTATTAGCGTGATCGCCGGTCTATTGGCCGATTGCTTGTTCGGAGTTGAGAGAGGAGCCCGCTGCGTCAAAGCTGGGATTCTCATGGTCTCGCCTTCAGCTCTCACCGAGTTCACCGGGCACTTACCGCGGTGAGTAATTCTGCCCGGATGTCGGTCAATTCTCGGTTAAAAATCACACTCCCCTTGGCGTTCCTGCTATTCGCGCCGGCCTTTTCTCCATGTCTGTCCGAGTCTCCGACATATCCATTGTGTATGCAACACCATGCCCTATGAATTTATCGACAACGCTCAGATCAACCCCGCTGCGAGGCGACGCATCCGAAGCCGTGCCGCTACGGGGAAGAACCTGGGGAAAACACTGGTGCGACGATCAAGGAAGGACCTGCTCGGCCCAGGACCAAGACCGGTTCGAGTGACCGTGCCTGAACGTATTCATCCGCACAAACCAGACAATTCTCAAGCCTATCCGAGACCACATGCGTCGATTACATTTGACCGCCAGATAGGCGATGGAGTCTCCATATCGTCATTGCCTATCGATTTTCTTGGCGAATCTCGTGCCCTAGTTCACAAAGGTATTTATACGACTATGACGTGAGTAGCTTTCGTGGACAAAAGCTGATAGCCTGCAGCTGTGAATTTCTTTTGCCGCATGCATTACACACCGCAACTGTCCGACGCCTTTCAAGCACACAAGGGTCCTCCAACAATGTGGTTTCAGCTCGCATTCGAAGACGAAGCATGTATTGGAAGCTCCTACTCTCCCGCTCTATGGTGTTGTCTATGTACTAAGAACAGCTGCAGATTTCCATATCGTAATGGCCATATCAATCACCAGTCTAAACAACGTGATGGCGCAAGGAGAGGACCCGGCCCTTGCTTTGCAACATCAAGGCCGCACAGTATCCTTGATCAACTCAAGACTGTCCCAAGCGAACCCGGTCTCCAATGCGAATCTAGCAGTGGTGGTCATGATTGCCCAATACGAAAGACTTCGCGGTCGATTTCTCGAGAGTCTCGTACATCTGGATGGCCTCTACAGCATGGTGGAAATGCGGGGAGGAATCGCGACGCTTATCAGGGATGAGCCCTCCCTTGGTCAAAAGATCGCCAGGTCAGTAACCGATGAAAGATTAGAGCAGTCTTAAGAAGGAATACTAATCGAGCACCCAGGCTTGACCTTGATCTAGCTCTCTATGTTGGTACCGAACCGCGCTTCGATGTCGCAAGGATTAGCAATGACAACACCAGCATGCCATGGCTTGCCCAGCCCTTGATCGCAGAACACGAGCTGGATTCTTGCGGATTTAGCTACTGTCCTGGACTAAGCATTCAGCTACAAAGCCTTGCTAAAGAGGTAACTTGTCTTGGCCGGCAGGTGAATGACGCACATGTTGGACTTCGAACAGCTCTACATACGCGATCATTTCATATCACACTCCTTCGCCTCGGCCATCGTGTGGTTCATTTTGCGCCACTGGGAGGGCCGCGTCCAGCATCTGAGATCGATAATGTTGTTCAGCTGGGATTGATAGCATTCTTGATGCCATTCATGCATCAGCTTGATGGAACAATGCCGCACTGTCCACTTCTTTCCCACCAAATCCACTCAGCCACGCAACGGGATGTCGCTACGGCGGGATATACCCAAGAAGTACTCCTTTGGATACTTCTAGTCAGTGGAGCGTCAGTGTTCTCACCATTCCAAGATGACTGGTTGATATCTGCGGTCTCTAAGGCAACAAAGTCTCTTGACTTACACACTTGGGAAAAGTTGGCTTGCGTCATGAACAAATACCCTTGGATAGACGGGATACACAACAAGCCGGCACGACTCTTGTGTGGGTTCTAGGATCAATTTGAGGTCCTACTATTGGACTGAAAAAACAAGTATCGGTGCTTCCTCTGAGCTTACGATCTCCATTCAGGTGAAACCAGTTGATATCTACAAACTACCGAGATAAAACAGCCCCATACGCGCACGATCTTACACCGCAGGCACCGATGGCTAGTTGAAGCGTCCCTCCTCTACAAGTCGACTTTCAACACATTTTCCATCATGTCAGGCTCTGCGATCTTGAGCTCCGAGACAATAGCATTCCAAGTATTGCTTTCTGAGGCTCTACCCTCTGCGTTTGTCATCCAGTCTGGCAATCTATCACTAAGGGGGAAGATTCGTCAGAACTTCAAGAAGAGCTCCAGGCCTAGACTTGAGGAGACAGACTTACTCTGCAATTTGACAAGAGTCTAGATACCGACCGTGGCTCTCTCTACCAGCAAACGCCGCGTGTAGGAGCGTCCTACTGCCCTGCTCCGCGGTCCGACCGTACATGTCTACCCTTTTAGCCATCTCCTTTTGGAACTCTAGGGGTCCGTTACGAGCCAAGTTTGTCCTGCAAAGGCCAGGGGCGACTGTATTGATCACAACTCCCGTACTAGAGACAGGGAACCTTTGGGCGAGTTGACGCGCGCCCATGATGACGACGAGTTTAGTCAGCGAGTAGCTGCAGAGAATTAGTATGAACGGTACTAGCCACGAGCGGGATCTTACGTTTGATGAGTATCGACGGGCACCTCGGCAAGCCCATTGGTATCCATCTTCGCAAGCGGATCGTCTTTGATCAATTTCCATTGCTCCTCATCCTTGAAGCCGTAACTACTCCCAACGAACACGATATGAGGGGGGAGTTTAGACTTCTCTGCAGTCTCCTTCAGCTTCGGAAAAAGTAGTACAGCAAGAAGAAAGGGACTGATGATGTTAACTGTGACCGTCGAGAGGTGGCCCTCGGCCATGATACGCTTGAAGTCAAAGACGCCAGCATTCTCAATCAAAGCGTCTATGCGGCCCAGCTCATCGGCAGCCCTCTTCGCAAACGCTTTGACTGAAGCATAGCTCGCCAGGTCAATTGGCCAGACTTCAGCGGCAATATCTTGGTGGCCAAGCTCGGCTGCAATTTGGCTCTTGGCAGCCTTGCCGGAATCGGTGTTGCGCACAGCCATGATGACTTTGGAAGCGCCGGCCCCCACGAGGTGTTTGGTTACCTCATACCCCAAGCCTGACTTCGCACCGGTCACAATGAAGGTACGACCAGTGCAGTTTTCCGCATTGGCGTGAAGTGGAAGGTTGCGTGGCCGGGCGGACATGGTAAACGGCTGACGAAACCTCGTGACGAAAGGTTGCGGATTCAAAATACGAAATCGACTCATAGAGTACAAGCGGAAGGGTCACTGGAGAGAAGGATAAGTTACTTTCAATTTCAAGGACAAAGGCAGCGGTATATATACTGCTATCCCTCAGACTCACACCAAGAGAGGCGTCGGACCATAGCATCCCCCGAGGCGATATCTCGAACACGAAGCCACCGACCGATGATGTGGATCTCATCTGTCCAAGACCCAATATGAGAGCGGTTTCCAGATCGGGAGTCAGTGATACTACGAGATAAAGGCTGAACCAGCGAAGTCTTCATCGTGATCACGAAGACCCCGCTGGTGATAGTGGAGGGAAAGTGGCCGTCCAATGAGAGAGTGATTTCCTTTTTGGGAAGTACTAAGAATCATCGTCCAACGGCTAGAAATGGAGCAAACGTTGTCATCGTTTATGATCAACACTTTATGGCTCCGCTTAGGAGGAGAGCCAATCAGAGAGCGGCTTCCCAAAGGGGTAACCAAACACAAATCTTCTCTATAAGAGAATGAGTACCGAAGCCTTGAAACTCGGGTTCCAAGTTCTTACACACTTTCTTCTCATCAGACTGCATTCAAATCTCGGGATCACTCTCGACAGCCGTCGTTTTTATTTCCCAATCATAGGCCAAGATGACACCTCCACTTATTACCTTGGAAGAACACTGGTACAGTGATGCTGTCTTCAACTCATTCGACAGTCCAATGAAACGAAAATTCGGGGACTGGCCAGGGCTGCTAGACAAACTATTCGATGCCAATGAACTACGCCTCAAGGACATGGATCAGGGAAACATCGCTTTGCAAGTCATCTCGCACTGCCTTTCCGAGGACCCTTCGCCTAGTGTGTGCCAGGCGGGCAATGACCAACTCGCAAAGGAGATCAACAAGTCAGCAACGACGAAGAAGCGATTCGCCGCATTCGCCATACTGCCCCTTGCAGAGCCCGAAGCCGCTGCGGCTGAACTGGAGCGGACGGTGACTAAGCTCGGGTTTGTCGGCGCTCTGGTGGACCACAAGACTCAGAAGGGCTTCTGCGACGGTTCAGAGTACGATGTGCTTTGGAGCAAAGCTCAGGAGCTTGATGTTCCCATCTACCTTCACCCGGCATGGCCCACGGAAGAGATGTTTCGCAACTCATATGTCGGCAACTATTCTCTTCAGTCGACGGGAGCCTTGGCCAGCTCAATGTGGGGATGGCACAGTGAGGTCGGCCTGCATATTCTCCGCCTCCACTGCGCGGGAGTTTTCGACAAGTTCCCGAGGCTCAAACTCATCATTGGCCATTTCGGGGAGATGATGCCGTTCATGCTACAGCGTATTCACAACAATGAGGCGAGGATGGGTGAACGAAAGCGCCCTTTCAAGGAGGTCTGGGATGAAAACATTTGGATTACTACATCCTCTGTCTGGAGCTTGGACCCGATGCGGTGCATTCTCGGGAACACCAAGATTGACCATATCTTGTACAGCGTTGACTACCCTTTTTCCTCGAACGAGGCTGGGCTCAAATGGTTCAAGGAGCTGGAGGACAGTGGTTTGTTGACCAAGGATCAGCTCGAGATGGTGGCTTATAAGAACGCGGAGAAATTGCTCAAGATTAGCTTATGATTGTATGCGCTGCTCTATTGGCAAGCTGGCGGCGTTGTTCATTTGTTAATGAAAGCCCCTTAATGCTTTCTAGAATTCTTGGAGACTGTGCTGCGCCGCATAGATTGATTTCATACAGCCCAAGCTGCCTTGTTTCAAGTACCATCAGACCCATTACTGGGATAAGCACTAAAATGCAGTGACATTCTATGCGAGAGGACAGCGACTAGAAAGAAATTTCCATTTATTGTTCTCGTGACCATTCATTCGTGCCGAAGGATACTCACGATGCTTTACCAAATGGGCAGAGCAAATACTAGAGTCAAATGCCGCATACAATCTCAGGCTTCAACAAAGAGTCGAGCACCATCGCCACCATGAGTAAGTCATGGCAGCCTCTCCATTGCGAGCGACGATACCTACCCGATCCGTGCTGGCTGAGGGTCATGCGAGCAGGGGTAAACCCTCCTTACATCCGGGATCTGCGACAGAAGTTGCTATATTTACGACATCGTACGTGAGAGCCAAGGGTATTCCTGCACGCGTTACGTAGTTCTACCGGGATGTTGACGATTGTATATGAATGATCGGATGGATCATATCTAAAAGATGCAGCTTTCTCGTTCCCAACCAGTCTTCCGAGCTTCAATCCATCCCTTTTCGTTGATAATTCGACTGTCATCATCATGAAGTGCCTCTCTCTTGTAGTCGTAGGGGCTGGCTTGGCCGCGGCAGTTCCAGCAGCCCAACCTCGAGGCGAAAACCTGCCCTCGATACAGCTGGAGAACATTGTCAAGATGGACATGTCAAGCGAATCCAACGGACTAGGGGCCCGTGAGATCTTTGGACCGGCCCTGGGAGTCAACTTTCCGGATCCTGCCATCATCTGGGGCGACGGCTCGTGGAAGGCGTACGCTACGTCCTCCAACAATAAGAGAATTCCCGTCGCCACCTCGTCCGACGCCAAGTCATGGACTTTGACGTCGACCGATGCGCTTCCCAACCTGCCGTCTTGGATTGATAAGAGTGATGCCGGTCTCTGGGCGCCCGATGTGAATAAGAATGTAAGTGAACATCACGCTGTTCGTCAATGAAGAGACCGCTAACCGTGTGTTCACACAGGATGATGGGACCTATGTTATGTATTTCAGCGGAAAGAAGAACGGTGGCAGGCGATGCATCGGAACGGCCACCGCCAAGTCCTCAAGCGGCCCCTTCACTGCGAGCGAGACGCCTCTCATCTGCGACGATGCAAACGGTGGTGTGATCGATGCTTCAGGATACGACGATGGCAAGGATCGCTGGATCGTGTGGAAGGTCGACGGCAATGCCCTCGGCGGAGCGACAACCTGCCAGGGCGGAACACCCTCAGGGGCTTACAAGCCAACACCCATCAAGATCCAGAGGATGAACCGCGATGCCCTCACGCTGCTTGGCAGCGCGAAGACCATTCTCGATAACGAGGGCGCGAGCAACAATGGAGTTGTTGAGGCCCCGACCGTTCACAAAATTAGCGACGGGAGGTTCATCTTGTTCTATAGCGCTCACTGCTACTCTTCCGATGACTACGATATCGAGTATGCCTTCTCTAGCACTATCGATGGCACATACGGCAACCGCGGGATACTCATTCGAACTGTCGACAACAGGGGCATCTACGCTCCCGGAGGTATTGACGTTGATCCGAACGGCAAGAATGTCGTCTTCCACGGCCGGACCGCCCCTTCGGGCCAGGGCGATAGCAAGCGTCAGATGTATAGCGCTACGTTGACCTTGAGTAGCAACTCGGCGTCGATCTAGTTGATCGCGGCGAGGCTATTTTCGAGTTGTCACAGCCTGATATACTTGTATTATCCCGAAACCTCTATGTCACTGAATTTTTGGGCATGGAAGTATTGTAAGACGGGATCTCATAACATTCGTTTAAATCATTCAAGAATAAAAGTTAACTACCACTTCAAAATTTGACTCACTAAATGGCGACTGTTCAGCTCTTCCCTGACTGTGATTCTTTCGCGATTTCCTCAGCCCACTTCTCTGCTTCCTTGGCCAGGTCCGGCTCATACAGCCACCGGAGCTCTCCCCCCTTCCCCTGAGTGAGCGAGGTATCGCTCCAAATAGCGCTGGCCGGCAAACTGGCACGCTGTGCCTCGGGCAGGCGCTTGGCGTTCATCTGGTTCGTCAGCTCGAGCACCTTCTTGATGCGCTCCTGCCGGTAGGCCTGCCACCGCGCGGCTGCCCGCTCCAGGGGCACATCAGGCGACAGTCTGGAAAGCAGGGTCGCCAAGGATCGCACGTCCTCGAACGCCTGGTTCGCCCCCTGGCCGGCAGTGGGCGGGATGGCGTGCGCTGCGTCGCCGACCAGGATGATCCTCTTCGACTCGGAGAGCCAGCTGGGTAGGGGCGGGAGGCCGTAGAATGCCCAGAAGCCCATGCGGTCGACGGGCGTGGCCTCGAGCGCGGACTGCACAATGTCGGGCCAGTCGGATTTGTTCTCCTGCAGCATATCGTAGAGCTTCTGCTTGTCTTGGCGCAGCTCATCCCAGCCTGGACCATCGAGCTCGGGGAACACGCGCTGGGAGCCGATGAAGAGCTCAGATCCGTCGGGTTTCTGCGGGACGAGCAGGAATGCGCCGGGCTTGGCCCCGACGGAGGCCGGCAGGCTGTAATTGTCTGGGACTCGGAGCTGCGATCGCTGAACTACGCTGTTGATGCCCATGAAGCCGGCGTAGAGGGGCTTGATGTCGGGGAGAAAGCTTGTGCGGACGGTCGAGTGAATACCATCGGCACCGATGAGGAGAGGAGTGGAGACCGACTCGCCGTTGGCAAAGGTGAACTCGACCTTGTCTGGATTCTCGCTGTTGATCGTGGTGACCTTGAGGTTGTAGTGTATCGGGACGTTTCGCTCTTGTAGCATCGCCTTTAGCTCGTCGAGGAGCTCTTTGCGCATGATACGGATAGCTTTGTAGCCATAGAGCTCCTTGGATCCGAAGTAGTACTCATCGGTGACTTTGTTTTCGGCATTTGTGAAAGTAAGGACGTCGAATTGCAGGGCCTTGTCTCGAATGCGGGAGTAGGCTCCCACGCTATCGAGCACTCGCAGGGCGTTTGGGGAGAGCACGACGCCGCCGCCTTGGTCAAAGTCTTCGGAGCGGGCTTCGTAAATCGTGGAGGGTATGTTCAAGTCGTGTAGTGCGAGGGCAAGAGTAAGGCCCTACATGGAGCAATTATGGAGCAAATTAGCGAAAGGTGTGTTATGTTGAAAGATGTGGAAGCTCATACGTACCGCAAGGCCTGCGCCAACAATGGCGACTTGTTCTGGAGGGCTTGTGAGCACCATGATACGACGTGTTCAGAGGGAGAGTGGGAATTGATCAAAAGAATGGTATAAGAAATAGAGCAAGGTTGGAAATATATCTAACAGTGTTGTATGCCATGTTGCCCTGTTTTAATGATCGGCGGGGCTGCATGATGACGATGATGACGATGACGAAGAGATGAGATAAAGAGGCAGGCGGACAGGGCTTGGCGCTGTTTCCAGGCTCAACGTCAAGTCTGGTGACATACCCTAAACTACAGTGGTGATCATCCGCTGCGCTCCACGACGAACGGCAAGGGTCGAGTTTATTTCTTCAATCGTGATAGATTGAATTAAACAACAGGCAGCATTTTCATGTGCTTGATTGTCATAATGATTCTGCAGGAGTGGCATTGCGCTTTCTGTTTTTTGAGCCACGTGCCTTCAATTATCAGACGGAAGGTGCCCTATGCGTACTATCACAGAGCAATACATCGACAATTGGTGCATAATCATGCTGAAGTTCCTCCATCGGTACGCAATATTACGACCTCCCTGTCTAAAAGCAAACAGGAAATGCAGCCTTAATCACTTGACTAGGTCAAACCAACACGATGGTCAAAGTTCTTTGCCTTCCACGGGCCCTTCTACGCACCTCGAATCAGCCTCCATAAGGGCAATCAGCTTCCGCCTGCCAATCTTCACACGCTCCCTGTCGCCGAAGATCCTCTGATGACACCAGCCCGCTTCTCCCATGATTATGACATTGGGCAAAGGTTTTATACTGCTGGAAAGGGAATCCAGAAGAAGGAAATAGTCGGCCTTTGCGAATATCAATCGGCTGAGCGACAACCCTTTGCCTGCGAGAGACAACACCGATGGGAGTGGGCATTAGAATTGCGGTCATGAGCACCTACTGTACCTAAAATCCACAAGGGCTTGATCACTCCCTGGTGCATGCCGATGAGAGTGGACAGGATCCTTTGAATACCTCCATTAGTTGGGACTATTTTACTCAAAAGAAGGAGCATACCCTGTTACTGGATATGCCATTCGAAAGGGCACCAAAAAAATGAAAGCTTCTTGACTATACAATTTCTATTAAACATGTGATCGTTCGGCGCCCAGTCCTTAGGTAGCGAGGGATGGTTCCCAGGCCACACTCACCTCCGCACTGTTCACCAGACTAACAAAAAGTTGGATCGATTGGTGCAGATTGGTCCGGGTCATGGAGTAAGAACTTGAGTTCAGGGGTGGGTTCAGAAACAGCACGGCAAGCCCAGGCTGGTTGTGAGATGAATCATTATGTGCGTCGAGGTCGAGGTGCGCAGATCCAGATAGAGAGTGTATCACATCACATTTGCCTTAGTGATTCAAGACGGAAAAATATCAAAAATTCCCATGATGTATAATGAAGGAGGAATTCTTATCTATGCCTGCTAGAGCATCCATATGTCATTCAAACTAGAGAGTATATACCTGCCACCTAAGTTGAAAGTAAACCCAGAAGAACCTAGTACGCCATTGTGTACAAATCTGCTCCATGACTGACCTTATAAAGTTGATACCGAAGTCTATGATTCACCCGAACTAGTGCCTAGCGTCTTGATGTTCTCTTCCCTCAGCTGCCATAGTGAGGGTTCTTGGCATGCGTGTTGCATGCTGCCTGAACATTGGCCTCATCTCGGTTGTCGTTGAGATAGTAGGGTGAGTATTACTTTGGGGTTATGAAGCCCCCTATCCTATTCAAGTCTGTCGTGAACAGACTTACAGTCATGATATCAGTGATACAACCTTGCCAAGCCTCCGAGTTAGGCTGCTTGTGTTGCGGATTTGCTTTGGTGCTGTTTGCCTTGGATTGTAGGCACTCATCAAGCAACTGATTGTTGTTACAGAGCTAGGTGTTTGCCCCCGGGCATATGTCACAGCTCATCTTAGCTTTGCTTCAGAAAGTCTTCAGCTTCGTACTACTGAGTCTCTGCTTAGCAGTCTCGAGGATAGATGGCCGGATTGGATACCTCAGAGCCTCTCTTCTTCCATTTCTTTTCCAATGCTCATTAAACACAACTCCAACATTATCCCAACTTTGTCTTAGACCCGTATTGACCCCCCTTTTAAATCTCGACTGTGTTCAAGTTCAAAATGTGGACGGATCACTACCTCCTGCGGAACTTGAGCAGTGACATCACGCTGTGCTCCTCCACTGCAACCACTTTAGCAGATTATACCTTCGAAAATAGAACTATTGTAGTCCTAAATCAGGGGAACCAGAGGAGAAGACGATTCAGCCGAGCTGTTAGACGAGTCCGCCGCTTTCTGACTGGATATCGACGCCGATAGGTCCTTAACATACTCGCAGTCTCAAGTTCCGGACGATACTCCACGTAAAACCTAAATGTCGTGACATCAGCTGTTCTCGCACCGAATGCAGTTTTCTTCATCTCGTTGTATCGGACCTGACAGACAGTTGGGACTATACGAATAGTTCAGCGTGCGATCATCGCTTTTGTTGCGCACTGGACCTTTCCTTCTACCCAAACAAGCTCACTGATATTTGGGAGGTACCCCTTTGATATTTCCGGAACTGATTGAGCTTTTATGGCACTTCTTTTGATTTATTTGATCCCAAGATGATGCACATGGAAGATTATTGGACTGTTTAGCTCCACGGGCGTTCAGGATTGCAGATCGTCAAATTGAATGGCATGAAAGACTACTGGCATTATGAATTAGCTTCGTATTCTTCCAATTCAACAAGGCTTCCAGACCACTGGATGAAAGCTTTCTTGAGAAAATACTGGACTCAGTCCCTTTAATGCTACATTTTTATCAAGACACCCGTACCTCCTGTAGTTGAAACCACGAGAGTCGACCCCATGCCTTGACTTTGTCGTAGGCCCTTCTGGCTACTGGTCCGGCCGGAACTCACTTCGCTTCTTGACATCTTGGGGCCTCGCAGTAGTCCTCAAGGTCTATGGCTTTATCGCAGCCTCGGATGGTACTTATCTGAACGATCGACGGGAGAGAGGCTAGAGGAATCCACATCTGATCAGCTCAAGCTTTATTCACAAGACATCGGTGGATTATTCAGATTGACGCCCAGCCAGTACTTACGTATCACTAGAGCTGAACGTGGATGAAACATATTCGAAGATTTGCAATTTCCGAGACACGGCGCCTTAATATCGAAGTCGACCAAACATTAGAAAAGGCTCGACGTGGTGAGGGGCCTGGTAGTAAGACGTCAGCGGAACATGCTGGTGATGTGTTCGGATACTAGGGTAATAGAACATATTACGCCCCGGGCTTCTGTCTGGCCATTGATTTCGATGATAGTGGGGGACGGAATCGTAATATCTTCGTTAAGTAACCTGTCATCTTACTGATGTTGAGTCAGGAATGAGAGCCTGCTTGAGTAGGCGCCCTGCGTATCTCGAGCGGGGAGCTAGGGCATTCGGCATTGGCCGCCTATTCTTCTGTCAGTTCCGCTGAATGCAGACCAAATTCACTGGTCTAGAGAGAATCCGTGTGGTGACATGTGATTGTGGCAAGGGATAAGATAGCAGACCTCTGAAGCTGTGATGTTGCCGATCAGAGTGCAGGTACTGTAATAACGGCCTCTGATTGTTTGACCAGTAATATTGCCTCGGCTGTGAGTCATGCTATGACGTAAGTTACTTTATTGGGAAACAGAAGCGGTAGGCCGTGAATGTGAGAAACGGCAGGAGGCAGTTCGAGTCCTGATGCCTGAGGCCCGCGCTGAGCACATGAACTCGCAAATTCGCACTCTTGACGATAATTCCGAAAAAGAGATCCGCCCGTTCGGATTTTCCGGCCGTTTAAAACACCAAGTACGATTTTTGACCTCGCGATCGAGCATACATTATGCCACAGAACGGTCGAAAACTCCGAGATCACCGACAATCACGCATGTGAGTCTATTGTCACATTGACCTTCGGCTTATCCGAGAGCACAAGAGTGAGGTCCGCAAGCTCCACCGGCGAGACTGCTTTTCCGATACGGTTACAAGAACGCCTTGGCAGTCTCTCAGATTGATGCGAAAACGATAGGCTGAGAAGGGTAAAGACCTTCTGCTCAAAGGATAGAGGCAGATTTCTCAGAGCACTTAACGCGACCCTATCTTGGATGAAAGAGTTCGAGTATTAAGAGTCCGGTATGCCACTGTTCCGTCCATGAGTAGCATTTTCGCATCAGCACCCCCTAAGGCGGTTGTAACGCAGATATGACGATTGTACTCCTTACATGCACGTTGGACCCGGTCTTTGCGGTAAGTGTGCGAATAGAGTCACCTTGTACTGAGGTCTAATTCAGACGCTTGGGGACGCATGTGGCTACACCCTCTACACGAATCTAGCCATTCACACGCGCCTCGAATACGCACGTTCGACATCAGGGGATAACAACATGAATACCAAACAATAATGAACATTTTTCCGTGTCAATGAGTAGAGACGAAATAAAATTGCTTGCCACACGGAAGCCTGGGGTATGGAAATTTCCCTTGTGCCCATAATATTCATGCTGGTCTTGATATGCCCCAAATTTGCCTGAGCCGAATGATAGTTTCTCATTATGAATGAAGCCTTGAAGATATCTGCCACAATAACATATCGATCTTCCCACAATAAGTCCACCATTTTACCCCCCATCTCCGCCCCTCAGAAGCCTTATCATCCGATTGAACGTCCCATGTGGCCCCTTATTGGAAAGAGGGTTGCTCATTTTAGCTTGACCTCAATAAAGAGGCCACTAGACCCAAAAACCACGATGAGGCAACCGACAGATTTGCTGAAGCCGCCCACCCACCTCCCAGTGTATTATCAGCGGTACTGGGATGGCCCTAAATGCTGAACGCGGTGGTTGTCCCTGGGGGGCGAAGCTCTGTTCCTTGGCAAGGTTCGTAGATGCTGAGGCTGGAAAATCGTTAGCGATAACCACACTCAGGCTTTGGGGTCCACAAACCGGTTGGTTATGATGAAAGTATTCAGATTACAGCGCTACCGGAGTTGAGTCTCTACGGCGGCAAAGATCTCGCTAAGCTCGAGCGATCAACACGTCAGTAGCGTGCGAAAATCAAAAGAGTCGCTCAGACTCTTCCCGTCCGTATTAAACATGATAGCCCAGATACGAGAATGTATTCATTGTGTTGAGATATCGGGTCTGGCATCTTCTATTGTTGTTTAACTTTATGCTCGAGCTCTCTTACGTCGCTCGTTCTCCTGTCGAAGAGGGACCCCAACCAAGTCATTCGTTCTCCTTTCGAGGAGGGAGAACCCGACCAAGTCGTTCGTTCTCCTTTCGAGTAGGGACTGAATCTTGGGGCATGGTACCACCAGCTTCCTCAAGAAGCACGTAGGCTTCGTGGAGGTAGCTTTGAATGGCCGCGAGGTCATCTCCATTCCCCTCCGTAGACCAAGTGTCTACCCGCAACGAAAGCCGTTAGCAAAGCGGGGGCGGAGGTGGGAGAGAATGGGGGAGGGGCAGGGAGGAACAAGAAACAAGGGCAGAACAAACGAGGAGAGGGACTTACCTAACTATCGGGGGTGCCAGCCCGCCGATCACCTTTCTCTACCAAATCAAGCTTCGATGTGAGGCGCCGTTGAGATGTCCGCAATCTGATCCCGTATCCAAACAACCCAGCCATCCAACTTTTCTCTTTTCCCTATCATGCGCTTCCTGAGTTTGCAGTAGCTTTTGACATCTGTATAAATGTCAGCGGCCATGCCATACCAGAAGAAGACTGTTATCGCACGTGGTTTAGAGCAATCGACGAGTCTGGAGCGGAAGGTCGAGGTGGATAATGACAAGAGGGGAATGCAGGAAAGATGAAGGAAGAAGTCCTAAGCCCTCAGCTCTCTCGAGGCTAGCTGTCTGAATTTTAAGTGGAGTTAGGTCCTTCCTGTTTCTTCCTGGCCGAACTGATCAATTGCACCTTCTCCCACAACGTTTTCTCGGCTAGTCTTAGCATGCTTGACCAATCAAAAACCCTCGCCACTATGTAGAAGCTGCTGCCTCAGCAGCTCAAATATCACTATCGTCATCTTCGTCCAACCTGTTGCTAATGCCACCATGCCGGGAATTCAACCTCGACGCGCACATTGATTCATCTCCCGGTCCGCCGTATTTTTGCTGAATCCCGCCCTGAGCTCGAAACATGGAGGTTACAGAGTTTACGGTTTCTGTACTTCATCATGTCGGTTCCAGCATCAACTGCAGTTGAAGCCCACGCACCAGTAGACCTTCTTTACACGAACCATCGGAGGGTCGACACAAGAGCCATTCTCTAGAGCGAATGAACGCACAATTCATGAAGAGATTGTTCTTATGCGCATGTTTATCAAGGGTCTAGATTAGGATTCGAGCGATGGCGGAGATGTTAAAGTATTACCAAGAGAGAATAGTGTAATATAAAGGATAATCTGCTAAAATTTACCGAGGACGACTGGGAGTATACGCTTAATAACGCCAAGCCAAGCGTGCAAAACCCAATACAATAACGCGAACAATAATGTATGAAACAGCAGAGGACAACAGTATACATAATCAAAGATGGCGTAAAGAACGAAGATAAATAAATGCCTCCATGAGCATGCTCTCCGTGTCATCCTGTTGTCACCAGATCAAATCGACACCTGTCCCGGGTGTCTGGAGAGTACAATATCTGACGGTGGCTGCAATCATATGACATGTGACAATAATGCCTGCAGCTATTGGTAATATTATCTTAGTAGATATGGTGGGTATGTAGTCGGATGAACAGCGCGAGCGTAAGTGCGGCCTGGGAACCATACCTCGCTGAAACAGGCGGCAAATGACAACAGGGTGAAATTCCTTGAAAGAGAGAGGATACACTCATTACTAAACATGCCATGGAGAAAGTGTGTATCAAGAAGCTTCATAACCATAGAATTTCTATAAAACCTGACCAAAGTATCCAAAGAGTCTTATCCACCTTCATCGACATGGGCTAGAAATCCATCATACCCTCACCAGTTGTATGTCTCGCCATCCAGCTCTCCTTTGTCGCTGAGACCAATCCATTCTAAGGTCTCCAATATACTATGGATCAGGGGGCTCTTGGATAGAACATTCCAAGTTTTATCCACTCCAGAGGCGTCGATTGCTCGTCGTTGCCGCCCCTCTTGATTCCAATACCAGACAGACATGACACCAACGTCGGTTTTTAAGCATACCGATGAAAGAGCTGGTTATCATTTGCATTTGTCTTCGAAAGGGCCTGCTCGTTTTGGCTTCACCTCAATAAAGAGGCTACTAGACCCAGCAACCACGGTGAGGTACGAGCAGATCTGCCGGGGCCCGCCCACCCACCCCCCAGTATATTATCGCCGTACTGGGTCGGCCCCTAAAAGAACGCTGTGATAGTCGCTGTCGCTGAAAAAAAAAAAAAAAAAAAAACGGGAAAGAGGGGGGGGGGACTTACTTGCATGTCGGGGGTGTCAGCCCGCGCGTTTCCCGTAACCAAACTTCGGTAGTCATCCACCTCGACCTTCCGCTCCAGACTTGTCGATTGCTCTAAACAACCGGTATCTTCGGGGTCGGTCTCGGAGTTGTCGCCGTGGTATCTGGTCCGTTTGAGGGAGTGACGCTCCGATGGTGGATCGCCCGTACCGTTCGTTGTGTGGTCGCGCACCGATAAATCGATGCCTCAGAGAAGTCAATAACAATAACACACGTCATGGACTTATTGACAAGGTTTAAAAGCTGCATGGGTTCCCAAGACGAAGCTTCCTTTCTGCGGTACTAGATGTGAATACAAACCGAGCGAAGGGGTAATATGATGACGAGGCAGGCCCAATTGGTACATGCTTGGTTTTGAGCCTCCGAACCCTCTTAGTCAGGCACCTTAACGTGAGTAAAATAAGTTGTTGACGCAATTATAAGTCAAGAGACACTTTTATTGGATTATTCTAACTTCCTAATTGTAATTCAGGCAATAACAACACAATACACAACCGCAAAGTATTAAATACACACACAATATTAACCCAAATAAGCACTGTTTATTAGGCGTATTGGTTTTAATTCACAACCTTAGCTAGAGATACTACTAGTAAAGTTGTAATCCAAGAAACTGTGTGCAACTACCTGAAATTCATGTCAGTTGGGCCCTCCAAACTGGGCAGCAGAGATCAGAACTCACGGCGTCATCATCATCCCATCCCCCGCCTCCTAGAAAGTCAAAAACCCCAAAGTCATCAAGATCTACAGTCTGGCAAGTATCCAACGTCGGGCCCGCCTCGCCTGCATCGCCTGCCTCGCCCGCCTCGCCCGTCTCGCCCGTTTCGCTGCTGTTCTCCCCTGCCATACCCTGCAGTATCTCGATGCATTCTGCCACCGCCTTTATGGCCGCCTCGCGGAGCATCTTGTCATGCTCCGGCTTGGAGCAGCGAGCCTCTAGCGCGTTGAGATGGGCAAGCATACAGGCGGTACTAACAAACGCCTTGACATTTGTGTCGCCAGCTCGAAGGCGTTCCCGGCGCAGCTCGTGCCATGACTGAAGGATCGAGCGGGCCTCGGCCATGCCTGCTGTAAGTGCTCCATAGTGCGAACGGGGCTCTTTTTCCAGGCTCTGAGCGAGATCCACGGCCAAGGTCAGGATGAGCTGTGGCTGTGTGGCCCGATACGGGCCGCTGCCGCAGAGGAAAAGCCGGGAAAAGTCCCAGTCCGAGAGGGTCCCCCGAGTGGCTAGAAACGCCCGAGACTCAGGGGTTAGATAAGTTATTGCTGCGAGGCGTGTGCTCGCATCGGTAGACATCTTGCGAGAAAAATGGAACAAGGGATTTTGCAGTGCCTGAGGGAGGAGGGGCAAGTGAAGGGTCAGGAAGAAGCGATGCATGGTGAACTCGACGTATCGTAGCTGAAATGAGGATATTCCGCCCGCCTCGTGAAATTTGCCCAGCCGCTGAGTTATTCTTTGCACAGAAGTGCCGAGGTCAGAGTTGATAGCAAGTGATTCATTAAAAGAAGCCGTGGACCGGATGGAATTGACTGCCTTAGCAACGGCTAGCCGGGCCGGCCAGGTTTCTAGTAGGGCGAGTTGTGCCGCCATCTCAGTGCACAGTTCTGCATCGTCCTTGCCTGATGCAGGATTCGTGTGGTTAACAAGCTGTTCATCATTAACATTGGCAGGCGGATCGGCGTCGTAGTCTTCGAGGGTTAGAGTAGGAGCTCCCCCAGAGTCTAGACTGGCTTGAAGGACTATCTCTATTACTGTAGCCCAGAGCCGCCGACGTATCTCTGCTTCGCTTACCGTCATACCAGGGAAGGACTTTGGATCCTTATGGAGCCCAATATGTGTTGCTGTATGAAGGAGGGTTCCGGCACCAATCCAGCTCAGATCGGAGCTCATATTGGTGATATCATTTGCGTGATGCAATAGGCAGAGGATCTGCATGCCCGTAATACTGATTTTATGTCTCTTGCAGGCTAATGTGAGCCAGAGATTGGCCTCCCAGACCCAGTGGCAGGCCGACGAGCGAAGCGAGAAAGTATCGTCTTGAAAGGCGGCGCCGATAGCCATGCAAAGTTGCAGAAGAATGACGAAAGAGCCGTCGGCTACCTGGGGGGTTGCCCAGTACTTTTCGTACTCGGCGCGGAACGTAGGTACGTGAACAGTGCGGTATACGGTCTCAAAGGTCCTGAAATAGGCCTCGACGAGCTGGTCTGCTATCTGTCTCGTGGGCATCCGCTTCCCAAAAGACATGGAGGTAATGGCAAAGTCTAAAACACGGGAGGCTTTTACTTGTCTGGCCAGTGATTTGCATGTCTGAAGTTGATTACACAGGTCGCCGCCATCTGTTTCAACTTCTTTGATAAAGTCTATGAGAACGGGCATCTGACCACGGTTAGCAAGAAGCTCTAGCCAGTAGCTGGGTGGCAAGTGGGTGACAAGAGAAATGAGACACCCGATGGAAGAGTTGGTACAGTAAATAAAGGAATTTAGCAGCACATATAAATTGCCATAATGTAACAATATTCGCTATATTGTCGTGGAGGCATGCATCATTACCACTCAATAGCCTGACAATATCCGTCGCAGACTTGAAATAAGCAGCTTAATGTTTGGGTGTCTCAATTTCAATGTCACCGACACAGGTGGCTAGGGTAGTTCTTACAAGGTGTGCAACGTTAAACCAGTGACTTCGCCCCAGATATTGCATCTTGGTGATCACGGCCTTTTCCTGGCGCGGAAATTTGTCAAGTCCGTCCCTACACAGTTGGCGGGACTTTGCTAGTTCCTGCTCAAGCTGGCTGATTCGAGATTCAAGCGAGGCTACGTTGGCATAGGTCGCATTTCCTGGGAGGCTTTCTGGAGTGAGTGCCACGACCCCGGGGATGAAGGTGTTTGTCTGCTGAGCGGCACTCGACATAGCGTTGGATTGCGACAAGGGGCCTGCCAGAGCAGGCGACGGTCCGGATGCGGTGAAACTCTTGGGGTTGTCCAACTTGCAGAGCCTTGGTGCTGAAGTGGGATCATCACCATGTCCTGAGCCTGCAGCCTGGAGAGGGCTGACAGTTCCAGATCGTATAGAGGGGCTCAACAAAGTCACTTTCTTTCTTGGCTGTGGATCGGGCGCGTAGGTGCAATGTTGATTTCGAGATCGCTGGCACGCGGCGCAGGGGTGAGTCCTATCGCAACGGATCTTGCGCGCCCGGCACTGCTCGCAGGCCAGAGCAGGTCGTCTCCGTTTGATCCCCGTGGCTGTTGATGAAGGGCTTGGCTGGCTCTGAGTGGACATGACTTCAATTGGTCAGAGGGCGGGGGGGCGAGGGAAGAAATATTAGGAAATGAGGAACCGATGATGTGCATATTCAAAGAGAACCTATCTTGCGAGGAAGTTTGCAACACATAACTCCAACGCACGCCACGTCGCGTACCTATGCTCAAGGATTGACGGTTGGAAGTGAGCGGTTCCATGTCCGTGAAGTCAATCGGTGTCGGCCGCACTTAACTCCGAGATTCCTGGTCGCTGATTGGAGGAAGCGGCCGAGAGTGACGCCAAGCACCGAGCGACGAATCAGCGCAGAGCTTCACCCCGAGGCTCCCAGGCCAAAATCACTGTCAGGGAAAACGTCATGCCATTGACCGATAAGTGATCGCACGGGTTAAACAGCACATAAATTCGTATTCGTTGAGTTGAGTTGTCGGGCCCTGGCAGCTTCATTGTTATTGAACTTTATTGTTTTTGCCTTCCGTAAACAACAAATGACCTTTCCTTCAATCATCACACATTGATCGATTGGTTTACTTTCTCTAATGCAGCTGTACTTCTTGTCAAATCACAGTCGCAGACGCCCAGATAAGAATGTTCAGGGGCTCAAATGCAAAGAAACGATAAACGGGAAATATGGTGTATTGTCGGCCGAGGCTAAGCCTCCACGCCTGGGGCGTAGATTTGAAGCAGCGGCCATCATACGCCTCCGCAGCTAAATTGGCGCCCAGGAATCTAACCTTGTTTAATGACCTAAACTTACTTCCCACTCACAATCGTATTTATTTAAGCTTCAATATAATCACACAGACTCTTTTTTTAAGGTTCTTGTTGCCTGCTGCTGCCTAAATCCTAAATTAGGGGAAATATATGGCTCTGCCCCAAGGCTTATGTTTATGATAAACTCACGAGGACCAGGAAATTCCGTAAAGAGGTGAGAGAATTGAGCTATATAGAGCAGCTGGGCCACGCGCTATTTCTGTATAAGGAAACTGCAGTTATCTTGCCTATTAGCGGCGAGTTCGTTTCATAGGAGAGTATTTGTCAGGCTCACAACACGTCAGCAGATAACAGTACCAACACCCACTATGTCGTCTGAACCTTCCAAAATAGAGGAAACCCTCGAGCCACACGACTCTTCCATAGTCGAGGCTGAGGCGCAACAGGACCATTTTGAAAACCCTCCGAGTTACGAAGTTGACGAGAATTTCAAGCGGAAGCCGGATGCTACGGAAGAAGACTGGCGACTTGGTTCCCCGTTGGATAAAGAAGCCCCTTGCCCGGAAGACTGGGCAACCAGGCCAATACCAAATTTGATCTTTGCTTTGACGCCCTTAGTCAAGAACAGTTCGGTGATACGGGAGTGGTTCAAGACCGTCCCCGAACGGGATTGGTATGCAGCCTTACGGCTCAATGCGAAGAATATCCCGGGCCTCATGCGGGACGGTTTTCACTGGTCATCGGCTAATATTATACCGGGACGTGGCTTCATACTACTGAACAATCGGGACCTACCTAGAGAGATTGGCCTCGGGCTTACTAGCTGCAATCATACGCGAACATATAAGTTGAAGGGGAACGAGAACACCGACATTGAATGGCGGGGCACATTGTATGTGTCCGCGAGGAAGTCTTGTACTATTACCACTTTCGACCTCAATTGGTTGACCCAAGACAAGATCATATTCGTGAGCGCTTACGACTGGAACTCAAAGCCAGTCTATTCCTACAATTGGTTTCGAAACAGCGAGAATTTCAACGTGGTGTATGAAGGCATGCCTTTGAAAGGCTGGTGGCCCTGGCCCAAGGCTGAGCCGCCTTCACAAGGAAATGCTTCCGCGGCTACTAGGGAGAACTCGATTGGGGAAAGATAGTGTCTTTCACTTGACTCATCAGGATTACGATTGGGAAGTTTGAATCCAATGAAGGTGTCATTTTTTTATTACCTATTGCGTCAACAACTTATCTCTCAACCTTTTAGGTGCCTGACTAAGTGCCTAGGGTTGTGAATTTAAACCAATACGCCTAATAAAAAGTGCTTATCTGGGTCAATAATGTGTGTTTATCTTAAATTTTGTGGTTGTGTATTGTGTTGTTGTTCCAGAATGGTACATCTGTCCAGCCTATCAGGTAGCGATGACAGCACCGTAGTATCTAGAATCTATATAAAGGATGAGTCTGAGCGTCTTAAGACGTTAGAAGAAGAGTCGCGTTATGGGGAATTTATCACCTGTCTTAAATATTCTGAGAACGATTGGGCAGTTTAATTTACTGAATTCAATGCCCAAAAATGCCTTATCAAAGGCATTGACTGCCGGCCTACCCCCAAACCAGCCAGCAATATCCGCAAACCTTTCCTCTCTTTTTAATGATACTCAATCAATCCACAACTATCGCATAATAATATTGCGAGATATAGGACCGGGAAGAGAAGATGCGAAGGAGGTCGAGGCCGAGTCCCACACGCCTGATTGTATCTTTTCGCCGTTGTGTCGCCTTACGCCAGTGTGGACCAATTCAAAATGGTGAAGGTGTATGCGTACATTATTCACTCCAATCGGCGGAAAGGGAATCTTAATAGCTCACAATCATAGGAAGAGATAAAAATGATTAGTCTGATCAAAAACCAGATGAATTGCGTGATCATGGAGATGCTAAGTCGATTGTGTGTAGTGCCTGTGGCCCTGCAGGCCTCTTGTCTCGCCAAACCCAATAGAGGGTGTGATGCCCACACAACAATCGTGATGTCCTTCTCATGCTCGATTACCAAGCTCCTCCATACCCAGGATCCCTATCAGAATACCTTTGGTTGCCTGAACTTGTAATAAGTGGGATGGTCGAGTCATTCAGCTGAGAAGGTCGTGGAGGATCCGACGAAGGGTTGAATAGGGGAGTCATCCACTGGTACTGATACAGGCACAAGCGGAGCTGTAGGGAGATGACCCGTTCGATGAGGGTTCGCTTTTCTGTTGATCCCGAGTGCGTCGAATGCTTCCTTCAGGGTATCTATCGTAAGTTGTTTCTCAAGAAGGAGAGCTTGGCCCATGACTTTTCGCCAAATTGGATTCCAGTGTCACTGAATCCCGATATTTAGGCCGGCAGTTCCCACCGAAGCAACCGCCCTAGCTCCTTGCACTTCACTACCGATTCAGCGAATTTCTGCGCTTGCTGCCCTTTCCACGGCGTACTTTGTGCGTCGCATGATTCGGCAACTTTGCACTTGTTGTAGATACGGAACGAAATTTCGTAGCCTAGTACAAGCAAGGGTGCTAAGTCTGGATCGCCATATTAGTTTAAGATACGAGGAGTAGGACAAAGAAACCTACACATCCTAAGATGTTCACCAAGCCCAAAGACCAAGTCTTTCGGCTGATTAGGTCGTGGAGAATCTGACGAAGGGTTGAATGGCGGGATCTTCCACTGGTACCGATACGGAAGAAAAAGAGAATAAAGTTTAACAACAATGAAGCTGCCAGGGCCCGACAACTCAACAGGTACTGATACAGGCACAAGCGGAGCTGTAGGGGGATGGGCCTGTTCGATAGTGGGAATATTAAAATATTCCCGACCATGGAATCCTTTTGAGCTCCAAATGGAGTTCCGTTTCAAAGGCGCACTTTGCGTCGTGTAGGTAGTTTAAGGGAGAAGGTATGCATGGTGAAATGTGGACATGAAGAATGTCTACATCTGATACTATGACAGGGAGGACAGCCAATCGGAAAGGCTCCAGCCGTTTGTAGCAAGAGCCCTGCAAGAGCAATCGACCCCTAAAGCCACAAGGAAGGTACGGAGCACAAAGCGATCCACCAACCAACTACCCTAGAGTACAAGAACCAAGCCACCTTCACGTTACGACAGCAATCTTTGAGGGCAGTGCAAGCGAACAAAGCATGGATTTTCCATAGCCAATTGTACTCCCTTCTCCAATGTTGCATCTAAGCATCCTTTTGACATTGCTACTCATCCAGGTGATGCCCACCCACAAATCACGAATCCACCGTCGACCGTCAAGAATCTTACTACCCTACCATCCTACACAGAAAAATATACCATTATTGTGATATAATATGTACTAGCTCACGGACAACGTCGCAATCATCTGCATTTCCGACATTACCGGCGGTGGATTTTGGTGCCAAGCCAGCCACGAGACTATAGTAAGAAAGACCATTCGGTTACCGCTTCAATGAAACTCAAACTGATATTATTTTCTTTTAGAGGCTACCGTTTTCCGTCTACTAAATTAATCAACGCGAACCGAAATTGGCCGACAAAGACCTCGAATTGCCATGGCGCGAATCTTAGCCTGTCTTAGTGATAGCCTCACCGATCTCCTCTATCTGGCACCCGAATGGTAACAATCAGAGACCTCTTAGGCGACGGCAGCCCGTCTATATAAGATTTTATATCTTGAATTCGAGACTCTCTCTCTTGTCCCAGTTCTTCGACTCTTCTCTGCCTGGCCAGGAGAGCGCTCTCGGATGGTGACATTCTGGCTTGTTCCCGATCGTTACGAGCCAGCATACGCTCGTTCTTGGTGCCTGGGTTGATCTCATCGAGGAGGCTTGGAAGAGCATGTAGGATGACAAGTGCTTGGTATCCGATGGCGTCATGTTGACGAGTAATCTTCCGTCGGTACCTTTCCGTGGCCCTGTCTGAGTATACTTGACTGGATTCGCGGAAGGGGAAGGGCTGGGTGTCGTTCAGCCACTGCGTCACATTGGACGCAATTTCCTCCGCATCGCTCGACTTACTGGAACTTGTTAGCATGTCTTTGTATCCGTGCCCGAAAGAGAAGAAGAACTCACCCAGCGATGACTTTGGTAATTACCCTTAGGACAGAGAGACAGATATGTGTCTGCTCCTCAACCACCCGGACTAGTTCGGCAGTTTCGCGGGTTTTAAAGATGTTGGATAGAAACCAAACTGAACGCCAAACCAGACGGACCAAGACACTCACCTGGACACAAAAATTGTCATTTAATGTGCTTCGGATAAGACAAAGTTCTAGCTGGTCATCAATCTCCATGAGAGACTTTCTGCCATGATGAAGAATCTCCCCATCCTGCCTATTCAGCCTATCCAGAGCACATAAAAACTTATCCACCTCCTCTTTTAGGCGACATGCTTCGGGGAATCCTCCCCGAAGTCGTATGTGAATAATTTCGCGAGGCATATTGAATGTGGCTTCGTAAAGGTGCCGTGCGCGCAACCAAGAAACGATTGGGGATGTTATTTTTAGTAAAATGAGTACCTTTCGCCTTTATAGATGAGAATCTAAGATGATTGAACTCTAATCGGTAAAAGTGAGGGGTTTAAATATGAGACGAGCTGACAGAGAATGAGAAATCTTTGTCCTGGCAAAGGCTAATATAGCGGGAGCAACATAGGAATAAAAGAGACTATGGTCGATGTTTCTCAGAAGCTTGGGCTTGTCAGATCAACCTCGCTTTGACCAACTTCGCAATCCTAACAAGACTAATACTTGTTTTCTAAATGACGGGGCAAGTTAAGTTGCATGCATAGTGAACGGCTGACAACTTGGGAAATGTCACAAAACTTATGCCATGAGACCAAAAGGGAACCTACACCGTTGTTTCCGTCAAAGATAATCTCAATGTATATACTCTGCGACAGAAGGGATTTTCGGGAGGTATGTCTGTGTCACAACAAGCATTTTGGAGAATTCACATCCAATTGTTCCTTAGTAGTTGTGATTGATAATCGTGCCTGGTACTGACATTGTGCTAACTCTCTTCCGCCGGGCCACTGATTGCGATGGAATCAAAGGTCGACGCATTTATTGGTGCGAACTTCGTGGCTGATACAACATGTTAATTAATTCACATAATCTCCGCCGTATGGAAGGTTTCGGGCACCCTTCGACAACTGGGGAAGACTCATCCTCAGTAAACATTTGACCCGATGTGGCCTTTGTTGATTGAAATAATGACTCGTGTATTATTTTCGAGACTTTTTTTGACGTGTCTTTGATTTCAAATACCAAGTTCAAAGTTTGTTACGGTCAATGAGAGGCGGCAACAAAGGTTGCGACTGGTAGCTTTGATCAAACAGCGCTGCTTTGTCCAAAATCAACACACAGGCTGAATCGAATTACAATGGTAGCACGATGACCTGAGCCACTGCATGGTCTTCATAGATTGAATAGACAATTCTATGACATTCGATGGAATAACGTCACCAGGTGGTCGTAATACATCTAATGTGTGTGAAGCCTCATAGTGTACAATTATGTGGGCTATTTTTGCCGTTCCATGCGCCTTAAATTCCTTATTTGATGAATATAAGTTTTTCTTTTAAGACTTTACTATACTACGATCTATTGAAGGGTGAATAACCAGTGATAGACTAATTGACAGAGCAAGTAGCCACACCTCAAGACATAAGGGCCCCCTACGCCCTCTTCAGCTCCTCATTGATACCATTGTACGTCCAGTTGTAGTTCATATTTTGGAAGGAATTCACCTCGTCCAGCTTCTGGCTCGCCGCGCGAGTGTTGAGCTGCACCTGCGACGCCCTGGGCCTCCGTACCGTCTCCCACTGCTGGAGGATCCTTGGAACATCTGACGGTGCTACGCCTGGCTCGAGGAGCAACCTCAGTCCCTCGGCGTCTTCGATGGCTTGCCCGGCCCCTTGACCTTGGAAGGGCGCCATGGCGTGCGCCGCGTCACCGATTAACACAGCCCGGCCAGAGACATAGTTGGAGAGAGGATCATGGTCACGGAGCTCCCACACTTTGACTTCCTCGGCGTATCTATCGAGGTCAGTTTCGGATGTTACAATTAGATGCGTGGAAGAGGGTGGCTCGGAAGACTTACTTCATGAATTCTCGATAAGACGTGGGGAAGTCCTTGAATATGTCCAAAACCTCGTCAATGTCGCCGTTAGCGAACCAAGACTCTGTAGCCCGTTCACTAAGGTACTCGTTGGGAAAGGCACAGCTAAAGTTCACATATTGAAAGTTACGGCATGGGTATGTGATGATTGCCCGGTTGGTGCCATCTTCGAGTCGCGTGATGGAAAGGTAGCCGCCGATTTCGGGATTCCACCAGTCAGGGAGATCCCCAGCGGCCTTTCGGGCATTCTCCGAAGACACCAGGAACCGGAAGATGCTCTGGCCGGTGGGCGTGGCGGCGTAATCACCGCTACCCACAATCTTTTGCTTGATCTTGGTGTGGATGCCGGCTGCCACTATCGAGGTGTCAACTCTGCTCTGCGACGGGGGAAAAATAGGCTTACCAATTATGACATCCCCCTGGATAGTCTCCCCATTCTCGAGCGTGACAACTCCAGCGTCGGGGTCGACGTCTGTCACCTTGGTCTTGTAACGAAGCACTGGCGTTGTCCCTGGACCGTCCTGGGCCGCAAGGCGATGCAGTTCATCCCTCGCATCCGCTCGCAGCTGCATGAGCCAGTCGGCGCCCCACGTCGATTCCATGTCCAGCGGAATGGTCTTGACCAGAGCTCCAGTCGCGCCGTCGTACGCTTTGAGCCCCTTGCTCTCGACAGCTCGCACGCGCTGGCGGTCGTAACCAATCTTCTCGAGAATCTTGACAGCGTTGGGCCCGAAAGCAAGACCTTGCCCGCCCGCGACTTGGTTCGCGTCCCCGGACTCGAGGATGGTGACGTCGGCACCTGCTCGGAGCATGGCTGCCGATGCCAGGCCGGCGATACCTGCGCCAACGATGATGATCTTGAGGGGCATAGTGAATGAAGGTTTTAAGGATAGTGCTGTTGTGCTTATATAGAGTTGGTGTTAGGTGTCAGTGAATACCTTGGGCTTGTATGAGGATGAGCTTAGACGAGGCCACCCTGCTGTTCCTTTTATACACATGAAAACCGTGCACCGAACGCTCCCCTACCAGCGAGAATACACATGTCCCCTTAAGGCAGTGATGTCCATGTATACACCGAGAAACAGTGGGTCGTGACCTTGTTCTTGCGACACGACTGAGTCTTCGGGATCGGGCTCGGTCGACAGATGAGCTCTCGGCCGACTTTCGTGTCTACGGACTCGGTCAAGGAAGACAGCAGGCCGTAGATCCTGCAAAACGTCAATTGCGCATTGCATGAATGAGGTCATTTCCGCCTTGTCCCGATGGTCTAGCCCGAGTTACTTGCACCCTGAGCTAGTACTTATAACTCATGCCGCCCTCCGCTTGAACAGCAACAGAACTGCCATTAACAACCACGAAACCAACGTTCTATTAAAATTCAACATGTCCAATACAGCACATCACGCGTCACTCGCGGCTTCTGAGCTCCCGGAAGGGCCATACAGGACCAGCGATCCACGTCACTCCTCCGACTCGACCGGGATAGCTCGAACCGAAGTGGAGAACACCAAGGCAGAGTCGAGTCCAAAGCTCACAGACGAAGCTCCCGACGGTGGCACTGCGGCTTGGCTGGTGGTTCTAGGTGCCTGGTGCACTTCGTTCTGCAGTTTTGGCTGGCTGAATAGTGAGTTGTGGGCACCAGTCCGAGGTTAGGTTTCGTCTGACAGAATTTGACTCGGTTTAGGTGTTGGAATTTTCCAGGAATATTACCAGAACGTCTTGTTGAGCAGCTACTCCTCAAGTGTAATCGCTTGGATCCCTTCGCTGCAGATCTTTTTCATGATGGCTATGGTATTTGTATGAAGGCCTAGTTTTGGGAACGTCGCTAATGGTTGGCTTATAGGGTCCTGTCGTTGGTGCCTTGTTCGACAGATATGGTCCTCGCTGGCTGATCTTCATAGGCAGCCTACTCCATGTCCTCGGCGTCATGATGGCCAGCTTGGGCAGCCAATACTACCAGATCTTGCTCGCGCAGGGCGTCTGCTCGGCTATCGGCGTTGCCTGCATCTTCCAGCCGGCCATGAACGTCATCGGCGGCTGGTTCGACAAGAAGCGCGGCGCTGCCTTTGGAATCCTCAGCACTGGCTCCTCCCTTGGGGGCGTGGTCTTCCCCATCATGGTGAATCACCTGATCCGCCGTGCTGGCTTTGGCTGGGCGATGCGTGCCGGGGGATTCCTCATTCTCTTTCTGCTCTTCGTTGCAAACCTCACGATTCGATCGTATCGCCCGCCGCGTCCCCAAAAGGTCACGGGCGCCATGGTAAGGAAACCCTTTACAGAGCCCGAATTCGTCCTCCTCTCGGCTGGTCTCTTCTGTTTCACCTACGGCCTCTTCGTTCCCATCAACTACATCACCGTCCTTGGTCTTCACGCGGGCATGGAGCCGAGCTTGGCGGAGTATCTTGTCCCTATGCTCAACGCAGGCTCCCTCTTCGGTCGCATGTTCTCGGGCATCATGGGCGATCGGGTGGGGAGGTACAACATCTTCATTGTTGTCTGCTACCTCTCGAGCATCTGGATCCTGGGGCTCCTTATCCCAACCATAACCAACGCATCGCTCATTGCTTTCGCGGTGCTCTTTGGCTTCTCTTCAGGCGCGTACGTCTCGCTCATCACCCCGTTGGTGATGCAGATCTCCCCCCTGAACGAGATCGGTCTTCGTACGGGCATCATCTTCTTCGTCAACGCCGTCGCGGGCCTTACGACCAACCCGATTAACGGCGCTATTCTGGACCAGCCGAACGGGTGGCTTGGTATGAAACTCTTCGCAGGGATGTTCTGTCTAGTCGGTACCACGTTTGTGCTGGCGGCGAGAGTTCACAAGACCGGATGGAAGCTCAGCGCGACGTTCTAAGGGCTGCAATGCACTTTGGTGATGAGTAGTTGTGTCGCGCTAGGTTTGGTGTCGCAGACTGATTGGAGGAGAGGATTTCTCGTTTAGATGTTGTTCTGTGGTAATGTAATGGTAGATTGAGGGGAGTTCGTCATCCGACCGTTAGGCTTAAGAAGTTGCTAGGGGCATGTTGCTTTGGGGGGCACCGGATTATGCCAACACCCCATAGTTTGGGGACATTGAAGCTACCATGATGGCTACCAGGTAGGCGCAGAGCATCAAATGTGGGAGTGTGCTAACCGGCTACTCCCTTTCCGCGAACTAATCACCCCACCCCTGTATAACTATAGCTGACGAGGGCTTAGTAGCTAATATTACTTTTTCTTAGCTAACTACTAATTAAATTTAAACTTCCTTACTAGGTAATTAATAATATATATCTATAGTTAATACTAATATATACCTAATCTAGCTAACTTTATAATATAATAACTCTATTAAACTTAAAGCTTTTTATAATAGCTTTTTTATAATAAATATTCTATTTTCTATAGTTTTCTTTTCTACTAAAACTATTAAGTAGACTTATAATAAATATATTAAAACTATTAATTTTACCCTCTTAATTTATAAAACTATCTAGCTTAATAATAAAAATAGTATTAAGAAATAAATATTAAACTATATAAAGAGAAGGAAATATATTAGTTATACTAATCCTAATATTTATCTAATATTATAAATTTTATCCTAACTATATATATTATATATAGAACCTATAATTTTATCTAATTACTAAGAATAGATAATAAGATTAT